>CM053765.1:74479508-74547490 GCA_028658305.1 Pachyuromys duprasi | reverse complement strand
ATAAGACAAAACTGCATGTCTCCTGTCCTCCATTATACATCTTTTTGCAGAGCTCAACTCCCTGCCTTAACATCATAAAGCCACAATAAGACTCCAAGCCACAATCTAGTAAAAAGTTAAAAATACCATAGTCACTGAATCTTTTTTTAGGGGTAGGGAGGATACTGTTCAGAAAAGAGGAAGGCTCACATGCTGCAATTCTTCATGAGACAGAAGCCATGTGGACTCCAATGATAACAAGCTTGATAAGCAGGCAATAAAATAGTGATCAGAAACTGAGACATCCAGTGGTGGCTTTATTAAGGGCAGATTAGGAAGGAGGGAAATTCCAATTTTTCCTTAGAAGTCTGAGTCCTAGCACTGCCTTTAGAGTGATGTGACCTGGGGTGACCGCCTGTTTTTCTAGGTCTCTGTTTGCTTCCCCTGTAAAGTAAATGCTTGGAAGAACAGAGGAATGCCAGGGGCTTTCCTCAGCGCTGAGCCTGCACATCATTCAGTAGTGACTTCCTAGAAGATTTGTTCAGAGAATGCCAGGCTCATGTGGCAAACTGACAGGATTGATTGGTGATGCCTGCCATGGGACAAGGGGCTAGGAGCAGGGATGAGGAGCAGCAGTGTTCATGTGCTTACCGTACCCCAGTGAGATGGTTTCACACGTCACCCTCTCGCGGTGCTCTCTAGTGTCTTCATGTCTTCTTAACATGGGCCACATCTTGTGTGTTGAAAGTAGAGCTATTTGCTCTGTCAAAGCTATCCTTTTTTGTAGTCAGCCTGTGTAGGAAATCTCTTTTAAGCTTATTTTTTTTTTCAGTAGAAAAGAAAATACTGTGATAGAAATTTAGGGAAATTATTGACTATTACAAGATGACAACCAAATTCTTGAAACTTGGTATGTTTTTAAGAATGAAGATTTAGTAAGTGTTGACTAAAAAGGGGGTGTTCTACGGGGAATTTTAAATTTGGGTTTGAAGGATGTGAGGACTGGTGGTAGTGGGGGGCTGGTTGGTGAAGCTGAGGCATGGTCTTGAGACCTTAGTGGGACTACACAGAACATAGTCCTCAGGGAGGTGTTCTGGCATTCTGCCTGGAACATAGTAGGTACAAAAGTAGTGCCCTGACACCTCGGTGTTCCACATAACTAGTTTCGGTCTCATGTTGCGGAAGGCATTTGCGTATTGCTCAAATTAAAAGTTGGGAATTGCAGAGATTTTGTGCTTTCCCTCATTTCTATACAGTACTTCATCACATTAATCAGTTCCGTGGGAGAAATTTTCTGTTTGAAAATGCCTCTCATCATCATTGTGAGTGAGATGTCAGGGATAATGACGGGAACATGGAGGATCAGCGCTAGCACTAGCGATAGGCAATTTGCAAAATTGTGTTTGCTTTACAGCACTTCAACGGGAGGTTTATTTGTGTGGATGAAGCTATGAAATATGGATGTATGTTAGAGGTACATTAATTTACTCTAGCAGCATGCGTTTTACATACCATATGTTTATAGTTAATTAGCACAACAAACCCGCATTTAAAAATAATAATAATCTCAATTAGGTTATGCAAAATGGAGCAATCAGCCACCTTCCTGACACATGCATTCTCCAGCTCCTTGGGAAACCATGAAGAAACTGCCCCCTCCATCTGCTGTGTAGTGCAGAGTCCCACGCAGTAGAAGTCCTCCCACACTGTAGCTGTCCAGCATTTCAAAGTTTCTACCAGATTCTCTTGGGAAGAACAGTTTTCTTATGACACGCATAAGTTTACATGCAAAATATCTTTTGTTGAATTTAATAAAGTACCACATATATTCAAGTCCACAAAGAAGTGCACTAGGGAAACATTATAAATTTAAATCCCTTTAAAAGAAAACTACTTAAACTGCTATTTTTAGATTGATTTTTTTTGAAAGTAATATGTTTTTGTGCCTTGCCTCTAATAGGTAACATATATTCATAGGATTTTGAAGTTGGAAAGAGATGTAGAGGTAACCTGGTTCGACTTCCCAGTGTGATAACACTTTCTGCTGAATCCATGGCAAGCCCTCATCTAGCTTCACTCGGACGCTTTCCGCCGGCAGAGTCCGACCGCCTTACAAGGCAACTTAGTTTATGTAATAGCTCTAATTGTTAGAGAATTTTCTCATATTGAGATAAAATATGCTCCCCATTAACGTCTAACCATTGCTTCTGGTTCTATTCTCCGAGGCAATAAAGGATAAGTCTAATTTCTAGTCCATATGATCCCCCTTCAGTTATGAACTAGCTGTCAGTTCCTCCCAGGCTTTTCTGAACAAACACTCCCAATTTGTTAAACTATAAATCCTGTTCATTGCCATTATTTTCAGTAGAAATGAGCTGGTTTTATCAGTGTCTCTCTTAAAATGTGGAGACTGAACGCAAGGCTGCAAATGGGCTCTAACTTAGTTGTCCCTCATTGGGATACTGAGCATGTGTACAGGTTCCAGCTAGCCTGCACGGACCAGTCAAGGCCTGACCAGGGATGCCCCTGCTGGCAGCCACTGAGAAGCCCTTGGGGCTTTTTACTTGGCCCTTGCCCTCCCTCATCTCATCTACTGAGCTTTTCCTCACTGCTGAAGCTTGTTAGAGTGACTTAGTGAATGCACTTACTTGTAAATCTGGTACCACTGGGTTAAACCAGAGCTGCGGAGCTGAGCAGTCTGCCATCCAAAGCCTGACTCTTAGTAGTTTGGTTAAAGTGTGGAGAATAAGTGACTGTTGAGTATTCAGCCCTAAAGTTTTTTTTGTATCAACATCCTCAAGGCTCAGGAAACATCATGTAGGAAGGAGTAAAAAGAATTGGAGTCATGATGGGGGAGGAGCGCAGTGAAAGGCTGTTTCCTGGACGTGACATAAGCAAGGCATTCCCGGCCTCACAGCAGTTACCTACAGGACCTGGCCACATCCTCCCATGGATGGGAGGGTGGCTGGTGAGGATCCACCCCAGCTGAGGGGTTGCTGCAGGAGGGAAAGTCATTTTTCTTCTAGGGTGCAGTTGCTGGCAGGCTGCCCAGGCACATGCCGGTAGCTCTAACTGGACTCAGAGGGATATAACACACACATATAAATGTGTCTATGTACGAATGCCTATACATATATGTACAGTGTATGTATACATATATATGTATACCTATATTGTTTTAAAGGACATGAAAGTGGGGAGAGGAAGCATTAGGGTGTGGCCAGAGGAAATGGAATTTGGGAAGGAAATGATCAAGATACTGGTTAGTTCCAGCTTCCTAAGTGTATCCTTGTTTCTCATCAAAATAGCTCATGACACCTGATGTAGAACTTGGGATCCACCCATGCTGAGCTCATAACAGTCTCAGTGTATTCTTAAGGATGATCCAAAGCAGTGGTTCTAAACTTGGGCTTGTGAGGAGGGGTTGCTAAAACAAACGGCTGGGCCCTGCTTCCACACTTTCTGATATAGGAGATGTAGGTAAAGTAAGAATTTGCATTTTCAAAAATTATTATTATTTTGTTTTTTCGAGACATGGTTTCTCTGTGTAGCCCTGGCTGTCCTGGACTCGTCTTGTAGACCAGGCTGGCCTCAAGCTCATAGAGATCCACTTGCTTCTGCCTTCCAGACTGCTGGGATTAAAGGCATACATTACCACACCCTGCTAGAATTTGCATTTCTAACAGGATCCATCCTGGTGTCGCTGAAACACTTTGAGTATTATTAATCTAAAGAAAGACAGGTTTAATAGCTAGAGGGTTTCACTAGACCAAAAGCCAAACTGAGGATGCTTATGGGTAATAGCTGAAGGAGGACAGGGAATGTAGGAGTATAAAACAATGCTCATTGCCTCGCTTTCAAATCATCACTGAAATAACAAATGGGGTTTTGCGGGAGGTCAGTGTTTGAAAGAGTCACCGTGGGAATCAGAACCACACGTGGTCTCCTCTTCGTCGCCAGCTTCCTGCCTCATGCCAGACTCTGCACTAAGTGTTGACCCTCACAGCAACTCTCAAGGTCAAGGATCCCTGACCTCCTTTTAAAGGCTAAGGTCGTCTAACAAGTTAGGGACAGCCATGGTCTGTTCCCTAAACCTCTATTCCATCTGAGAGTGAGAGGCTAGACAGAGTAGAGGGCAGACTAGGGTGCCCTTGACTCCACCCTAAGGAAGTGGAGGCTAGGATACATCTTCAAACAAAGGCCTGTGTTTAGCAAAAGAAATAAAGCTCTGCTGGATGCTGGTTGTGGTGGCGGTGGGTACGTGGCCACGAGGCGCCATGGAGGCCTCATGAGGTTGGCCAAGAGTAAACTTGCTTTTAGGACTTTCTTATTCACTACTTGAGTACTTCAGCCTGTATCTTGGTTTGTTTATTGGTTAAAGGAGCTTAGTGAATGTTAACTCCTTTGAGTGAATTTTCTTTTTACTTTCTAGGTAGATTATGATAATCATACACTTTACAAACATGGAAAGACAGGTCGAAAACAGTCTCCTGTGCGGATTTTTACCAATGTCCCAGCCAACAAAATAATCCTTCCTCCAGAAGAAGGATACAGGTGAGACCACTTTGAACTTCACAGGTCACCTGAAAATGCAATTCTGTGTACCTAACAATAAAATGCTTTCAATATTGAATCATGTGGCTCTTGTATTACTCTCAGATTTGGTCCATCATTTCATATTGAATTGAATTCTGATTACCTCCAATTTTTGGAGCAAGTACCATGTTCGCTTTTGTCTGTTCTGTGAATCTTAATGAACACATGCGAGTCATTTCCCCATTTCTCTCTTTAGATTTTGCTCCCTTTGTCAGAGATATGTTTCTCTTGAGAATCAGCACTGCGTGCATTGTAATTCTTGCACATCCAAGGTATATTTCTCTTATGTAATCCATTTTTATGTAAGCAATTGTTATATGACAGTTTGATTACTTTTAAATTGTTTTATTAACGCATGAATTCCTATGTAGTATCACCTCTTATACCTATATACAGTAGTACCTTCTGATTATAGATTCAGGAGGTTTTTTAAAATCTTTTTTTGTTTGGAAGGCATGTGTGTATATGTGTGCTGAGGCACACAGGTAGAGGTCAGAGGACAACTTGCAGGAGATCATTCTCTCCTTCTACCATGTGAGTTCCGTGCATCAAACTCAGCCCATCAGGCTTGGTGATGAATGCCTTACTACTGAGCCATGTCTCCAGCCCTGAAATAGGCTTTTTAAAGTACTTAATTTCTTTCATCTTTGTAAATAGCTATTTCAATCATTTTCATATGGTACTTACCAAGAGTGTTTTAAATAAGGCACTAAGTGCTGAATTTCTATGTCTGTTAAGGGTAAAATTATGATGTTTCAAATCAGACTTTGGACCATTAGATACCATTGCTGTTCTGATGAAGTAATGATTAGTAGCATGTACTGTGCACGTTTTCTGTGCTAGGTTTGTTCCTAAGAGCTTTGCATGGGTTAACAAACAATTTTAGTCCTCTAAATAGTCCCTGAGGTAGGAGTGGTTCCTCTCTGCTCTGTTGCAGGTACAAAAGAGAGTCCTGTCTCCTCTGATGGCTGCCCCACCTGTGTCTTTCTTAAGAGCCTTTGTTTTTGAAAGCAGTTTAGATTTGCAGTTCAGTGAAGCAGAAGGTATTGAGATAATACTTTCTTCCCTGGGCCAGCCTTCTCCCATCAGTGCCCTGGACTGGAGTGTACCTTGTGTGACGGTTGCTGCACCCACTAATTGTTATCCTCCAGTCCATGTTTTACTCTGAGGTTCACTTTTGGTGCTGTGTGTCCTTTGAATTGGTTGAATATATGATGACCTGCTTTTGCCTCTGTAGGGTCATGCAGGGACTTCACTATATACCCTGAAAAGTCTATGCCACTACTTGGTTCCCCCTTCCCTTTCCCAACCTCAGGCAACTGATCTTACTAGCTCTATAGTTTACCTTCTCCGGAAAGTCATAATATTGGAGCTATACAGCATGTGTAACTGCTTTTCAGACTGGCTTCTCCCACTTGAAGGGGCCATTTAAAGCTCCTGCCTGTCCTTCTGCGGCCACGTGACCCAGTCCTATTAATGACTTCCCATTGTCTGGATATATCTCAGTTTGTAGTCATTCACCCACTGAAGGACATCTTGCTTGCTTCTAACTTTGGGCAGTTACAAATAAGCTCCCTGCTTACTTTTGAGAAAATAGGATGATCTTCCAGCTACTTTGTTCAGTTTTACTAAGTCTAGTCAGAAAGAACATAGGGAATTTAGCTTAACTAAACATCCCAAATTATTTTCCAAAGAAAAATTTATGTTCATGTAACTATTAGTTTAGAAATGCTTTATATTATGTACAGGTTGTAGGAAGTTTAAAATTGAAACAAAACTTATTTAGAAATGTGCACATGGGTGGTGAAGATAAATAACAGGGAATGAGGGTCACAAAAAGCTGTAGGAGCTTCTGTCTGGTGGGAAGGAGTGCTGTGGAGGGAGGGCCATGGGGTGAGAGTCTAGGGCTCAGGGGCCGCAATTCCTAACCAGCAGGTGTGTTCATATTTGCAAGGTGCACACATGTATTGAATGTACTTTTGTAGGTATGTTTTATTTCACATTTTAAAAAATTACTCAAATAATAACCTGTAATCTATCTCTCCAAATTACACGAAGCTCTCAAATATGAATTTCATTAAGGACTGTGTCATATAGATAACATAAGTTATGGAATCATTAATTCTCTTGAAATTTTCATTTGCGTCCTTCTTTGTGAGGATTGGGTGGCTTGAGGCGGAGTGGATGTTTAAGATCATTTGGGTAAATCTAGTTTCATAGTTAAGGAAATTGAGGCCCATCAAGGAGGCATTTGAGTTAAGTGGAGAAATGCATAAATTAAAATCAAAGTATTTAATTGTGAAGCCCAGGAAAGGAAGAAATAGGGAATGAATAATTTACACATATTTTAATAAGACATTTTAATTTTTAATTGTGGAACTTGGCTTTTACAACAAATTGAACATTTTAAAATTTGTTTTTGTAGGATGGCAGGAAATGGAGCCATTGCTTTCTCTGCAATAAGTGTGTGAAGCCTTGTAAGTGTTTGGCCGTGTGTTTGTGTCCCTGGGAAAACAGTTTTGAGTTCTGTTCATATAAATAGGATTTTTGTTATATTCATAAAAGGAAAATAATGTAAAGACCAACATTGACTTTGATAGTTACCAACCCCTTGCCTTTCATAGGGAGAGCTGGCTGCTAGCCTGAGTCAGTGTGGCATTCGACTCCTTTACTTTAGTAGGGTGGTGTGCCTCTCAGCCAGCCTCCACTGTGGCAGGTGCTGTCAGGTCATGACATGCTGGGCAAGGGCTGAAGTGTTGCATTGTAAGAATGGAAGTCACCAGTTTCTGTGGGATTCAAATACTGCACCTTGATCTCTTTAGCCAAATTAAAATGAGCTAAGCAAACCAGCCACAATGTTTGAAGTAAACATTATTCATATAACCTACCTCAGAAGTTAATAAAATGGAAAATCATGGTAAATAAACCTCTTCTGAAAGTTGGTATTTCTTTTACAGCCTGGATCCACTGTAGCACCTGCAATCGCTGTGCACTGTCAGATCATTCCTGTTCCGGTCCTAAAGATGGCTGCTTTATTTGTGGTGCATTGGATCACAAACGCAGCAATTGTCCCCACATCGGCACCTCTAGGAGAGCTAACAAGTTAGTTCAATTCTTTCACCTTCTAGAAAAAAGATTGCTGGCGTCAAGCTTTCTGGGAGCAATCTACAAAAGTACAAAGCTTTCAGAGGGCTTGGGAGTGCTAAATCGTTACTCTCACCATTATGTACTATTTACGTGGATTGCGGGGGAAGGCTCTAAAGCAAGAAGAGAGTGTGCTTCAGAGAGCTCAGCTGTGACAGGTTAGACACAAGATGGCCAGGATTCAAGGGGCAAGTTGCTAACTTTATGTCTCCTATGGTTCAGACCAAATTGTAAATTTAGGGTGAGAGTTCAGAGCTCAGTGAAGGAAATGATACTCAGGTTGGGCTCTGTGGGCCGGTCAGATGTGGATACCTGGCGGCAGAAGGCATTTCGGGTAGAAGGAGCATGCCATTTCATAGCAGAGAAGTGTGAATTCCAAAGCATTATAACAGGAAAAAGTTACTGGTTGATGTGGGATTCAAACCCTGCACCATGGTCTCTTTAGCTGAGTTAAAATGAGCTAATCAAATCAGCTACTCCAAATGTTACTCCAAATAAACATTATTTATGTTAGTACTAGTTAGTTCTATAAATTCTGTCTGCTCTTAAGAACATTTACACATGCTTTTTACTATATTTAAAATAATGGTTTTTTTTCTATGATTGTTTTCACATCTCCCACCAACATTTGGGATTGATAACTCAGAGTAAAATTATTCCAGGGATTATAGCATGTTTAGAAAAAAAACTACCAACTGGGCTAATGCAAGTGTGTCCTCCCCCAAGATATATTTTTATTTTAACTGTGTTTGGGTGATTTGCCTGTATACATTTCTGTGCATCACATGAGTGCCTGGTATCTGAGGAGGTCAGAAGAGGGCATCAGATCCCCTGGTACTGAAGTTACAGATAGTTGTGAGCTTCCATGTGGGTGCTGGGAAGTGAACCTGGATCCTCAAAAACAGAACTTTGGCATTACACACTACCTTCAGATTACCAAATAGCTAAGCTTCTCATTATGTGAAAATTGAGATTATGATAAAAAAAATTTTCCCTATCATATTATTTGTGATGAAACAAATAATATGAGAAGTATTTGAAGCTTCAGTTACTAGGATTATATTATAGTTATCTTCTGTCTTATTTGTTTATTTCCCCAGTGGGATATTTTTTTTCCTTCAGGTCAGCCAGTTGGGTTATATTTCCGATTTAGACTGTCATTTTCATAAATTTACTTTGTAATTATTTCTACTGAGTAGTTAAAGGTAGAAGAATAATTTTTAAAAATTAATTAAGTGAATTTTATAATTTTCCTTTTAGAAGCCTTCAATAATAAAACACAATCCATCTACCTGTTGGTCTAGGGTGGGTGCATCATTTACAGTGTAATTTTGAGTACAATCAGGAGTTAAGATACTCAGCCTTTATTTCTGTGAATTAATGTATATGAAAACTGAGTCTTAATTTTGGTGTGTGTTTTGATTTTATGACAGTTTGGCTGTATGGCAGATGGGCCTGGAAACTGAGTCCCCCAGGTGCTGGGCTTACAGGCCCTGCTACCATTCTGCGGCAACGTTTACCAATGGATTATAGGCACTCTACTGCTGTTGACAAAGCTAGTCTAGCCTGGCATAGTGATGTCTGCCTTGAATCACAGCACTGGGGAAGCAGTGGCCGGCAGGGTTCCAGGCCATCCAGGGCTACACAGTAAAACCCTGCCTGTAAAAATTTAAAACTAAACAAAACAACAAAATCCTAGTCTTTTTGTTGGAATATTTAGTAACATTGTATTTCCTTTGGAGGTGTAATGAGGAATAACTATATTTCATCATTGGATTTTGTCACCTTTTGTTCAAAGAGCAAATCCTTTGTGGTGCAGTGTACCTGGTCATGCTTTGTAGAATTGCGATCTTCAGACAGAGAACTCTTCTGGACTCTGCTATTGCCCTGCCTTCAAAACATACACACATAATGAAATTAACTACTTTTAGGAAACTTATTTTTATTTTATGTGTATGAGTGTTTTGCCTTTTGCCTCTACATATGTATGTGCACCATGTGCCTGTCTGGTGTCTGCAGAGGTCAAAAGATGCCCTGGAATTAGAGTCGCAGATGGTTACAGCTGCCACATGGGTGCTAGGAACCAAACCTGGGTCTGCTGCAGGAGCATCACGTCCTTTTAACCACTGAGCCGCCTCTCCAGCACTTACAAAATGCCCTTTCCTTATAAATAGCAAAGCTTTTAGTATGTATTTGGGCATTCCGTGGCATGCAATGTCTTTCAGTCTTATGCGTTTTACGGTTCTCTTTTATATTTTGTTTTTCCATGGTTAATTTTTCCTTCGGATGTGAACTGGAATGATGCTGGCTCCCTCTTGTGGTAAAAGCTCATTCTGTCAGTTACATAAATCCTGAGGGCTAGAGGACAAATACTAGGTCAGCCAGCATACACAGTTTGTGTACTTAGCTCTTGAAGGTTTTGTTTATTTACATTACTAGTGAATGCGTTAAATTCTTTTCTTCTGCTTATTCCCTAGTGAAATCTGGTTCATTTTTAATCCTGCTTATGAATAGATGAACCAAAGAGAAATTTAAAATTTGAATAGAGACACATGGCTTCATTGACTTTCCCATTAGAGATTATACTTTACCTCATTAAATTTGCTAAGTCCTTACTTATCAGGAAATTATCCTACTTTAAGGAAATGACTGCTTGAAAGAAGAGGTTTATGTAACATGCAAAGAAACAATATAAAGTGAGTTTTATTTTGGGTTGGTGGGTATTCTCAGCCCATAGCACAAATTATGAACGGTGTAAGTCATTGAGCAATGTTCTGCTGAGTGGCCAGGTAAAGCCGATGTTTATCGATGACCCTGAGGGCTGGCATTCCACTAATTGAGTAGTCAGTATCAGGTGAGCACAAACATGGAGTCTAGAGTCAGGCTGGCCCTGCCACTCTCTCCTGGATGATTCAAGGACTTTTTTTTTAACCTGAAAAAAAAAAAATAGAGGAAAGGGAGACATTTACCTAGCACGGTTTTTCAGCTTCTTGAATTTCAAGACCATGCCCACTCGTTTTTGTATTCCTAACTTACTTCTGAAACAAACTATGCTGAGCAAACAAAAAATGAGGTTGAAGTTTGACTGAAGCCCTTTACCTGGGGTTAGATCAAGAAGGGCCGAGCTTGTTAGGGCTTATGCGAGTCATGGCTTCTGATTCTCAGCAACTGGGTAGTCTGGGGCCATTTCCAGGTGTGCCCAGTGCTATGAGTGCCAGCCCAGTCTTCAACAGAGGAAATGGCATGATTCTGCCAGAGTGGAGAAGTGAATAGACGGTCAGAAATCTTGCCATCACAGGCTGCCTGTCCTTGGTCCAGAGAGCAGCAGAGCAGAGGATCTGTTCTGTCGTGACATGTTGTAGAGAAGTTCCAGCCTGCTCATTTAGAAGCTTGTTTTCAAGAAGCTCGGGACACAAAAGCCGGGCATCCTTTGCGGTGCTTGCTGGCACTTTCGCACCTGTGCGGGAAGGAAGATTAGCTTTGAGGCTTTAGGAAATGAGCCCTCTTAAATGTGGTCAGTTTTTCTTTTCCTGTTGTGCTGTTCATTTTTCTGCCCCTGCTGACTGCCGCATGTATTAATCCCTTTCTTAAAAAAAAAATGTAATTCAGGGATTTTGGAAATGGAAGTGCTGAGTTGAGCAGTATAAATGTAGCAAAGAGACAAGCCCGTTGGTGTGGCTGCTGACTTCTGTGGTGTGTCTGTCCTGAATAGCTTTTCTAAATCTGTAGTAACCATCTTTTAAAGAAATGTCTTCAGGAACATTTTGCTTGATCAGGCCTCTGTCTGTTTCCTTGTCATGCTTAGGACACTGGGGATTTATGCTTACTACACAGTAAATTCTTTTGTGTCTTCTATTTTCCTATTTGGTTAGCCAGTTAATTAAACTTCAACATAATTACATAATTCACTATGCTCATTCCATAAAATAATTTAGCACCTTGCTTTTCAGAGCTGTCAGAAAGCAGAAGCAAAGAAAAAGTAATAAGATAAGAACAGAGCCACTAAAGGACAATCCATGAATCACACATCTGCTCCAAGAAGAAAGAAGAGGAGGGGAAAGGCCCATCAATATCCTCGCTCTTAAATGTCCAGTGACTTGAGAATAAGGAGGATTTATGGTCCAACCTTTGATGCCATTTTCTCCAAGTGCCACACTGGACTTAAATCCAGATGCTTTCAAAGGTGTGCCTCCTCCTAAGCCTGGCAATAGGCAGGTGGCATTTGCTGGCTGAGTCCTTTCAGCTGAACCTGCCAACCTGGGGGCCTTCTGTACAGAGCAGGTTTCCCGCTCTGTCTGTATGCTTTTTCCACTCTTTAAATCCCTACCAGTCTTTATTTTGGCTTCTTTTATCTGAAAAATGGGTATACAGCATACATTGACATACACTACCAGATAGAAATGCAAATGAAAATCTATAGTTTTCCTTACATCGAACTTTTGTTTTAATTTAGATATGAAACAATTTTGTTAAATGACCAAGCAATACAGTAAGGTACATTTGGCCCATGGTCCATGGGCCTCATGTGTCCCAGGACAGCTATGAATGTGGCCCAACACAGAATCATGAGCACACTTAAAATAGTATGAGACTTTTGTGTGACTTTTTTCATAACTTGATTGCACAGTCCTTGAGTGGACTTGACAGGTGATGTCATGTTGCAATGTCAAAAGGATAGACGCGCCCAGATGCTTTTAACAAAAAGTGTGATACATAGTTATTTATAGATTGGATCTGATGATGGGGAAATTGTTATCGAAGTGCTGTTGAAATAAGATATTATAATTATTTTTCATTAAATCTTTATTTTTTCAGTAAGTTTCCAGTTGTTTTTATTATTATCATCATTTATTATTATTATCTTACATTTTACAGTTGATTTATTGCAGTTGTGTCCACGTATATCCATGTGCTATAGCACCCATGTGCAAGTCAGAGAACAACTTGTGAGAGTTGTTCTCTCCACCATGTGGGTTCCAGGGATGGACCTGAGGTTGGCAGGCTTGGGGGCATGTGCCTTTTCCCACCTAACCAGACCACAGTTGTCTTCGGATGGTATGGAATCCCTCAGATGTTGGATGAATGTTTACGATTGTAATTGCTCTGACATTTCGGTGTCCTGACCTGTGCTATAATTTATCTCTTTGTGAGAGGAGTTGGGAGCAGAAGGCAAGGTAGCGATTAACCGCTCATTCTTGTGCTGGGGAACGCTTCCTGGCTGTGTGTCTTCGGTCAGATCTTCTCTATAACCCTCTGTATCTTCGGTGTGGCTGTGGGAGCATCTCATGTATGTCAGCTTTGGTTTGTGATTAAACAAGACACGTGCCCAGCTCCCAGTTCTCTGTGGTGAGTGAGCTGTGTAATCACAGAGGCCAGATGGCCATCTTCTTTTGGCCCAGTTGCCAAGCACTGAAGAGAATGGTTCCATCTCCTAGGACAAGCAGTTCATTGCTCCATTTCTCTGGCAGCTACCTGGCTTTATCTCTTTAAGACTGAATAGTTGTAAATGGCTTAATTTGCATAATGACTTTTCTCCTCTTTCCAAACAGCTGCTCTGGAGCTTACTGTGAAGCCTCTTGGCTTGGTGTTTGTTACTGTGGCCCGAAGAGTGCTGTACCTACTCCCTGTAAGCCAGGACTGTTGGATGCATGATGTGACGTGTTTAAGCATGGTGCAGATCAAAAGGATAGTGGTAAACATTAGGTGATATCAAAAGACAAGGGGATGGCTCAGTGGTGAAAACGGCTTGGAATGCAGGAGTGCTGGTCTGCATTCCATTCCCGGAACCCAAGTAAAAAGCCGGTTGTATAATCCAGTACTCCTACAGCAATATGGGAGGCAGAGACAGAAGAATTGACAGAAGCTCATAAGCTAGCCTAGGGTACCTGTGCAGTAGCAGAAATAAGAGAGACCCTCCTGATTCATGACAAGGTGGAAGGAGAGAACTGACTCTCATAAATATTTGTGCACACATTCCTGTGCTGGCAGGCGCACATGCATGTGTGTGTACACTCACACACACACATACACACACACATCCAAGGGGGAAGTGCTCTGTCCCTGCGCTTCACCCCGTTTCATCCTGTCATTTGTTACACAGATGGCTGTGATGATAGCAGAGACATGACCTGGAGATCACTTCTGTTTCTAGCCTGGGAAGGGAGGGACACTGCCAGACTTGTACTGTGTCTAACTCACCCTGGTCAACTCTGTTGAGTTACCTGAAACTCAGACACCTGAGGAACCATGATCACTGAAGAGTTGGGTCCTGATAGCCAGTGGTCATTTATATCTCCATACGCCTTAATTGTAAGATAATGTCAGTTATGAAATAGGTCGTTTAGCTAGGTGTTGAGGGTTTTCTGTACAGGCTGGCTATTCTAGAGGCTGAGGAGACAGAACTTGTGGGAACCTGTGTTTGGGGCTAGCTCACTCAACACGAAGAATTCAGTATCGATTTTATCCTGGCTTTCCCTGGGAGAAATAAACAATGCTTCATTAACTGCACATCCTAGTTTTTAGATTTTCTGATTTGGGAAATATTAAGTGTAGAAAAATTACATCCTGGAATTAAGGAACATGAGCCTCAGTAATAGTTAAGAGTAATATACCATAAAATTCCATGGCATGCCATAACCCAGGTGTTTGAGAGGTTCAGACCAAAAGCTCAAGACCAGCTTGGGCAACTTAGCCATACTCTGCCCCAGATAAAAACAATAAAATAAGGGATAGGCTTAGTTAGTGATAGAGTACTTGCCTGCTATCACTAAGGCCTGGGTTTAATCCCCAGAACTACAAAAATGAAAATAAGCTTTAAAAAGTTACTTCTAGGACTGGAGTGATTTTTCAGTAGTTTAGAGTACTTGATGTTCTAGTCGACCTGTGTTCAGTTCCCAGCACCAACTAATTCCGGGGGATCTGACATTCTCTTCTGGCTCCTGCAGACATCCTGGCATGTGTAGCACACACACAATTTTTTTAAAAAAAGTTCTTTTTTTTTTTTTTTTCCCCCAAGACATGGTTTCTCTGTATATCTCTGGCTGTTATGGAACTTACTCTGTAGACCAGGCTGGCCTCAAACTTAGAGATCTGCCTGCCTCTGCCTCCTGAATGCTGGGATCAAAGACCTGTGCCGCCACCACCAGACTGAAAGTTATTTTCTTAGAAAAGTAAAAATAAGTGGTTTAGTGAATCTGTTCTTCCATTTAGTAAATACTAATTTTAGGGACATAATTTGGTGTTCTCAGAATAAACTAATGGGAAAATGTCATTTTTGTCTCTGGGAGGTAGGAAGTGAGTTGAGAATGGGGTCAGTTGTTCAGACTAGAAATTTGAGTATCTGAACATTAAAGTACACACTTAAGACAGCAACAACAGATCTCTAAGATTTTAAAGGGGAATTTTAAATGAATAATATTCTCACTTGCTTTTTATTGCTATGATAAAGACCATGGCCAAAAGCAACCTGTGGATTGAATGGCTGGTGTGACCCAGGTCGCAGTTCATCAAGTTGGTCAAGTCAGGGCAGAAACTCAAGCAGGACAGGAACCTGGAGGCAGGAACTGAAGCAGAGGCCATGGAGGAACACTGCTTACTGCCTTGCTCTCCAAGACTAGCTACCTCAATTTGCTTTTTTAGAAAATCCAGCATAGCCTGCCCAGAGGCTGGGCCCTCCTAAGACTATCATGAACCAAGAAGATGCTCCACAGACTTGAATACAGCCAATCTTAGGGTGACATTTTTCAACTGAAGTTAACCACCTCCAAGGTGACCCTATTGTGTGTCCGGTTGACAAAAAACTAGCCAGCACAATAATTACAGGTAAATTTCATTCTACTTATAGTATAAAATTTCTGGTAGCCATGGTCATAGAAGCAGGTAATGACACCTGCTGCCTGAGCTTGACGGAGCCCACATGGTGGAAAAAAGAAACAGCTCCTTACAGTTGTTCTCTGACTCCACAGTTATACTCACACAAAAAGTAAATACAAAAAATAAAAGGTAAGAAAAATCTGATGCTCGTATTAACAGAGGGTACTGGAATCCAGTCATTTGGCAGGCTCTCTCCAGTCAGATTTCAGTTTTTCCTGCGTGAGTCTAACACTGAGACTCTCTCTCCAGTGTGTCTGTTGTTCCATCCCTTATTGCCTTTCCTGCTTGGATTGTCTTATGGGATTGTCAGGCTTGACTCCAAGCCTGTTCCCTTTGCTGAAGTCTTCCTTGAGCCTCGGACGATGCCTCCTCTGAATCCCTCAGCATTCTGCACCATCCAGGGTTACTTTGACTTAGCTTAGTATTCTGTGGGCAGATTTTATTTCTCTCTCTGGAAGATTTAGGCTTTCAGTGTCAGCACCTGTTTTATCTGCTCTTCCGTCTCGTGTTTTTTAGGTACTCAGTAAAATTTGGGTGAAAGAACCAAGTTTTTTAAGAGCCTTTGAGATGGCAGATACACCTAAAATAGAGGATTTGCTCTTGTCTTCTTCAAAGGAGCAAAATAGGGGAAATGGACACAGACAACAATGCTAGAACGCATTTAGAGTCTATGTAAGGACTGTAACAGGGTGTAATGGTTGTGCTAGGAGAACACTGAAGCTTTGAACTTTGTAAAATGAACAGCTGGGCTTTGGGAGTAAAAATACAAAAACAAAGCCATTTTGTTGGTGCCTAGCACATTCAGCGTAATATAAAAATGAAATATGAAAAACAGCATACAAAGGGTCCTGATTTTTGCCTCCTCCTTACAATGTCCTCTCCAATGGAGCTAGAGAGCTGCAGAACATCATGGGCCAGTGAAATAAAATTTATGTGTATGCGTGTGCGCATGCACACATACTTTTATACTTTTTTATAGGTATACTTTTTAAAATATGTATACTTTTTCAGGGAACTTAAAGCCGTCCATGCATTAGAATAACTTGATGTGCTTGTTTAGCTCTGTACAGATGAGAAGTTGATGGCAGAAGTCTCTTGCCTTCATTGAGTTTCACCAGAGATTCCATTTGCATCACACATGACCTCCATCCATGAGAAGCTGGCATACAGAATACCATGTTTTCCTGCTTGTCAGTGCACATAAACACCAACTTAGTGAATGAAAATGCCATGTGATAGAATACTTTCTGAGATCCCTAACCATGTTCCATAAGAGGCTAATGCATTTGGCACTGCATGGGTGAGGAACACTTTCACCAATTGCAGAGGAAAAAAATCCAATTTCACTTATTGGATGTGATTTTAATTGGAACATTAAGACATGGGTTAAATTACTTGAGGGCCAGCTAAGGAGGTCATTGCAATAAAGTGAAGATAAGGTGCCTACTGTTTGATGTCAGGCATTTTCAGTAGAAATGTTAACTCAGCAAGATTGAGGAAAATAGCAGCAGGGTGATTGAGAAGATCTCAGAACTCTGAGGTGGCTTTTACACCATTAGCCAGTCAGTTCCAAGATTCTCAGTGTTTACTTACATGTCACTCTGTTAATTCGCAGAGCTATACTGTTAGCTGTGCGCCCAAGGGAACTAAGCCTGGAGCTGGGCATTGATTTGCATGCCTGGAATCCCCGTGCTCTGGGAAACCAAGGCTGTTTGAAACCAAGGTGAGTTTGAAGCCTGCCTGGATAACATAATAAGAGCCCTATTTGGAGGCAAAGAGAAAGAACCCAAGGAGATGGGCCTGTTTCTTCATCAGCAGATGGGGAGAACGAAGCTGCACAAATCCTACATGCTTACTGAGCATTCTACACTGCTGCCTATTACTTACAGTAACTGCATGAGCAGGTGTGCAGAAAGTTCAAGATCTTTCATACCACAACACAAAGAATGCCAGTTCCAACTTCCTTAATTTTTCACTTAGATTCTAAATAGAAATAGGAAACATGCTAAAGCTACCCCCTAAAACAACAACAAAGACCCCATAATTGGAAATGCCACCTAGTGATCTATATACCTTTTCATAAATATGAAAATTAATGTCCATAAAAGTGGAATTCTTCAGGATGGATTTACCATGTCTAAAAAAAAAAAAACGCCTATGGTTGGACATTTAATTCATTATTTCCATTTTTTTCATTATTTTGAGCAACCTCATATTAACATTTTTCTTACCAAATCTGGGACTTCTTTAGGGTAGCTAAATGTGTCGTGCTAATAGTTATCATGTATTACTTACTGTGCAGTGTGCTGCCCATGTTTCCTATGTAACAATAATCAAACTGCTAAGTGCATGTTTCCTATAAATGCAAATACTATGAGTCTAGTCTGCTTGCTAGAACTTCTACAAACTGGAATCACATGAGGTAGTGTCTGGATTTCTTCCAAGAACAGCAAGTGAAGTAGTGGGTGAGACAGTAAAAATAAAGTAGTGCAGATGATACAATCTTGACGCCCTCTGCTAAGAAGGGTGTTCTCCCATCGTGCAGTGTGGGCGTTACACTTAAAACTGGCCCCCGGAACAGCTGTGATCAGCTTATTGACTATTGGGGTTGCCTACATTTTCTCACATGACCAATGCTTAGATAGCTATATAATAGATAAATCCTGGTTCCTCCTCACTGTGGTGGGTTTGCTACAAGTTGTTAAGTGATAGTTTAAATAGAGTGAGAAATCAAACTATTGGTCCCTTGTCAGGGAGGGTGTGAGCACTTTAATATTTGTCTGTAAATCGAAATTATTCAGTGTTTTGTTTTTTAAATGGTGATTTCCACCTAGCGTTAATTCTCTTTTAATTTGCTAAAATGCTTCCTGATAGGGAGGGGTTTTGCTGTTGTTTTTGTTTTAAATACTGCTGTGCAGCCAGGGCTGAAAACTACCAAGAGAGTGCCAAAGGAGGTTCCAGTGTACGGGTCGGGACAATCAAGGGATTGTCTCCACAGCAGCAAACTCCTGAGGGAAAGGAAGGGTTCCCAGAGATCTGCACACACACCCTAGTGATTGCTCTCTACGCTCGCTGGGCACCGAGGTAACCGGAGTAGGGGACACCCGGGACCCAGAGCGCTTTCTGCCCAAGCGACACCCTAACCACGTCCTAGGCACCTCTAGTCCCTCCCACCCCTGCTCCAGCCTTGGCCAGTTTTGCTCTGGCATTTGCCCGTCCCGCTCAGCCAGCCGCTCGCCCCGCCCCCGAAGCCACTCACTTCCTTTCGCGAGGACGTCGGCGCCGGAAGCTTGCTCCGAGGGCGGAGGGAGAGGGCGGGGAAGGCGGCTGGCTGGGTTTGTAGGCCGAGTTTGCGACTCTGGCAGGTACCGCTGCGTGCAGGGCTCTGCGCCAAAGCTGCTAGTCGGGTGCTCCGGCGGCCTTCACCTGAGCGTCGTTGCAGGGCTGCCCCCATGCTGCGCTTTCCGACCTGTTTCCCATCCTTTCGGGTGGTGGGAGAGAAGCAGCTGCCACAGGAGATTGTTTTCTTGGTCTGGTCACCCAAGCGGGACCTCATTGCTTTGGCCAACACCACAGGCGAGGTAAGTGAGCCCGTGAGAGTTTGCTTGCGCTGGGACCCTCGAGCCTCAGCCTCCCTTTCGGCAGACATGGCGGATCACCTGTCTACCTTGCCCCTAACATCTCAGCGTGCCTGTTAACTTTAAGTGAAAGTGCAAAGGACCAAACATGATTTCTGTTCCACTTCCTGTATTGCTAGAAGAACAAATTTCCTCAAAGTTCTGCACACCCAAGTCTCCATGAATTGATTTGGCCAGGGACGCAACATCGGAGTAGACCCTCAGACTCTGCCCAAAGTTGGCTTTCAGAGTAGGAGAATGAATTGTCAAGTCCATTTGGAACTGTGTGCGCGTGCAGTTGATACGGAGGATGTTTGATGATTTAAAACCCCTGGCTAGAAAGTGTCATAGCTGCAAGCATGGGCCAAGATTGCAGTCCATATTATTGTTGATATTTTACTATGTCACAGCCTGCTTTTGTGCTGTTCATGTTACTTCTTTTGCTGTTGAGTTGGACAGGCTTCTTCTTCTAAAAAGTAAGTTTAAAAGATAGGAAAGAGGCTGAGACAAGGCTCAGCAATCAAGAGCACTTGCTATTCTTACAGATGACCTGGGTTTGGTTCTTAGCATCCACATTGCTGCTGGCAGCTGTATGTAACTCCAGTTCCACGGAGATCTGATGCCCTCTTCTGGCCTCCTTGGGCACTGACTGATGCCCAGTGCGATACAAATACATACATGTAGGCAAAATACTTGTACACATACTTAAAAAAAAAAAGATATGAAAAATGTTTATGGTGCAGGACTAAGTTGGTCCTTTGAAAATATCTTACATTCATTTGGATACTGTTGTTCTCTTCTGTTCTTTGGATAGCTAAGTACTGAAAAGTAGTGATTAGACATTTTGTCCTGTTGATCGAGGTTCATTTTATTTCTGAAAATGAGTTTGCATTTTTCTGCTCTTACATCTTTTTGTCTTAGGTTTTACTTCATCGACTTGCAAGTTTTCACCGAGTTTGGAGTTTCCCACCGAATGAAAATACGGGAAAAGAAGTGACCTGTTTGGCCTGGAGACCAGATGGCAAACGTATGACAATGCTATAAACAGATTTTTCATTTTCATAAAGTGTATTCCAAAAAAGAAACCCTGTTTTTAAAAATAATACATTTTTTTTAGTATATTGTAAAGTTATGGTTTTATTTCTGTCGTACAGGTCTTACTGTAGCGCACTGACTGGCTTGGGACTCACTGTGTAAACCAGGCTGGAGAAGAACTTAGAGAGATCCACCAGCTTCTGCCTCCCAAATACTGGGATTAAAGACAGGTGGTCATACCTCACCCAATATTAGAATTATAAATACAAGTTTGAGATGTTTTTTTCTTTTCAGAATATTTAAAATATTTTTCATGAAATTCTATTGTTGGCAAAGATAACTCTTTAATGAACTCTGGCCTCGTGGCAGATAGAATCAAAATCTAACACATTTGCAGAACACTTGGCATTTGTTCTCTCTGCAGTCCTGTGGTGGTTCACCACTCCCCATTCAGGACCTTTTTCTCCCCTGAATTCATGTAGCAATGTGAGGTTCGTAAGGATTCTGTGTGCAAGCAGGCTTGCCACACCCGAGAGGCCATCCCCTGTGACTGTCCGTCCCACAGGTCCTTCCTCCTGCTGTGGCTCTCATCTTCCGTGGCTGTGTGTGGATTTTGTCAACTCATGGCTAACAGTGTGGCCCAAGTCAAAATTGTTAACATGCTCAGAACATTCGGATTTTTGTTTGTTTGTTCATTGCTGGAGGTCTCTCTCTGTCTCTCTGTCTCTGTCTCTCTCTCTCTGTCTCTGTCTCTCTCTCTCTCTCTCTCTCTCTCTCTCTCTATATATATATATATATATATATGATTGCACAGTTCTCCAGTGTGAATTTTGTCGATGACAGCATTGTATCACTGTGTCAAAAGGTTGAACAAGCCTGAAGATACTTTAGAAAAAAAAGTTAAATTGCCTTTGTTAAATGTGTATTTCCTCCTGCTTAGTTTTTTATTTTGATGAATATAAATAAGTCCGTAAAACTTCTTTGAAAACATAATCCCCTAGAGATAACTGTGTTTTGGTGAACAACTTTGACAACACTTCCTGATAAAATATGTGCATAGATACCTGTTTGTGAACTTTCATCTGAATTCATTTGATGCATACTATTTCTGTAGGTTTGGTTCAGGCTCAGTATGAATAGGCTTGCCATGTTAAATGACTGAATACTAACCCACTGTGTTTGTATATTGTAATTTCCATCTTTTGGTCATGGTGCTTATCTCATTGCCAGTTTCAGTTTTCCTAAGCAGTATGTGAGCATGCCGAGCATGTGAGAGAACTTTATGGGATTAATTTCTTAGATTCATTCCTACACAGAATTTCCAGGAATGCTTTTAAAACGCCATAGTCATTCTCCACTCCTTTTTCTTAGACATTGACTAGAGCCTGTAATACCAGAGGAATGTGGATCAGTGGGGTAGCTCTGTGCACGTTACAGTATTTGCTGCCAAGCCTAAAAACCTGAGTTTGAGCTCCAGCACGCACATGGTGACAGAGGAGAAATGACTCCTGCAAATTCTCCTTTGACCGCACACATGCGCCATGGCACACATTTGTACCCATAAGCACTCAAAATAATAAATGTAATAGAGGAATTTCCACCTCCACCTCCCCCCATAGGGCTAAACTCAAGACCTCCTACATTCTAGGCACTTCATTGCTTATCTGTCTAAAGGCCAGCCTGGTCTAAATGGTGAGTCCAGGACAGCCGAGTCTCCACAAAGAAACCCTGTCTCAGCTTGGGGGAGGGTGTCTCATATAAACTGAATGTTTAATGTTTTTGTTAGAAAGCAGTCATTTCAGGTGTCTTGTATTTGGAATACCGAGGCAGGAGTATTACTGACTCTAAGTGAGTCTGAGGGATATAGCGCAGTAGTAGAATGTATGGAAGACCGTAGATTTAGTTTCCAGTACAGAAAACAAAACACAAACAAGCAAGCAAACAAACAAAAAGCCATAAAAGGAAAAAAAAAAGAAAGCAGGCCAGTCAAGCCCCTCCCCAGGCTAGAAAGTTACTTGTAGGGGTATGAGCTGAAACTCACTGCTCTGTTTTGAGGGTCTGAAATTGTGTATGTAGGAAACACACTAGATAAATCAGCCACATTCAGAGGACAAAGATTCATAGCATTCAGTCATCTTGCTTCTTAGCATGGGATAAAATAAAGAGAAGACTTCAAGAAAACAGCACATGGAGCCACTTTCTGTCTTGTAGGCTTGTGTATGTTTCACCAATATGTTTCTTGGTGATAAAGGTATACTCTCCCAGGAACTGTTAGATATTTTCTCATTAAAGGAAGGTCCCAGTGTAGAGACTTTTTTACTAAATAGAATACGTGGAAAGGTAGTATAAATAGGTCATGTGTGAACACTTGACAATAAGCTTAAATAATAGGTGTAACTATATGCAAAGATCTTTTTTAGTTTTTAAAATATTACTTAAGCTGGGTGGTGGTGGTGGTGCTTGACTTTAATCCCTGAACTCAGGAGGCAGAGGCAGGCAGATCTCTGAGTTTGAGGCCAGGCCGGTCTACAAATTGAGTGCAGGACAGCCAAAGCTGTTTACATAGAGGAACCCTGTCTAAGCCCCACCCCCCAAATTACTTAAAGGAATAGACACACCCATAAAAGTTTCACCAACATGGCTGCTTAAAACAGGAGCTGAAGACAACTACAGTAGACATGTTAATGTGGGCAGGGGAAAGCCTAGGAGGCCTCAAAGCCTCACAAAGAACTACAGGCAACTAAGAATGCAAAAGCAAAAGAATTGGTGTTCCCCAGGGAAGAGCACACTGTTAGTTATCCAATACCAAAGGGTCAGCCTTGAAACATACGTACAAGTAACATTATGCAGATTGAGCAGGTTGTATTTGTGTATTAGGAATTTGTATGTATGTAACAACAGTTAATAAAAAGAGGCCATGAATTTTGAAGAGAGCAGGGCGGATATATAGAATGGCTTGGATGGGGTAAAGGGAAGGGGAAATTACATAATTATAATCCCCCAAAACAAAAGCTTCTAAGCTGAAATGAAATTGTTTAATTACATTTACTTACGATGTACGTGGGGTGCCTATGCCGTAGCACATGTCTTGAATCAGAAGGGACTAAACTCATGTTGTCAGGCCTAGTGATAAGCTTTTGCACCTGCTGAGCCCATCTTGCTGGCTCTCAAAGAAGAATTTTTAGGTAATTAGAATATGTTTGAAGTAGTAAAACTAAACAATAAGTGAAATGCCTGTTTAATTTTCTGAAATGTTAATGCTGATTTATTCTTTTTGCTTGTTTGTTTTGTTTTCTTACTTTGTTGTAGTTTTGGCCTTTGCTCTGGCTGATACCAAGAAAATTATTTTGTGTGATGTGGAAAAGCCTGAAAGTTTACACTCTTTTTCTGTGGAGGCCCCGGTTTCTTGTATGCATTGGATGGAAGTGACTGTGGAAAGCAGGTAGAGTACCACGGGCCGGGGAACTTGGAAAGTTTTCAGAGCTTGTTTTCATGTCATTTCTCAGACACATCTTTGCTGTGTGGCTAGCCACCCTCAAACTGGAGGTCTTCCTGCCTCTCAGCCTCCCAAGTGTTGGAGATTATAGGCATATACAGGCACTGCCCTGAAATTTTCTTTCTGTTGAATGGGGATGAGTGTTGGTGCTGAGTGTGTATATGTTGAAGTTTTTAGTTTAGATTATCAAGATGGAATAGTTGTGATTTTTTATTATTTGTGTGTGTGCTGTTTGTTTTGTGAGGAGCTTTGTCCCATGTTAATGGATATTCTTGGTGGATAAACAGTGCTCAGTGGAGCAGACATCCTGACAGGCTCCCACTCTGTCCTTGGGCTGCCTCCTTCCCTTATTTCCTGGAAGAGTGTTGCCCTGTTCTGTGAGGAAAAGGAATGCCTGGTTGCAGTGAGGATGGTACAAGGCACCAGAGATGCTGGCTCATATTGGAGAAGGAGTTTTTGAAAATGTGACTTCCTTTTTTCCCAATAGTGTTGCTTTTCACAAAATTACTATCAAATGAAGATACAAATCATGAATAGTAATTGACAGCTTTCTTAAGTGGTACCTAAAAGAAACAGGTGACAAAGATTTAGCCCAAGGTTTGAAGGTTCATTATAATTAAACCAAATTAATTAGCCCATCTTCAAATAATCAAGGATTACATATAGTTATTCCTAGAAGACGAGAGAAACACAGTAAGTCATGTGATTTGTGTCCCAGCCCAGGTCCCTGCTACTTAAGCGGCACATTTCTAAAGGCTTAGACATGTTCCAGGGTATTCTAGGATCTCTCAGGCAGCATGTGTGTTCCAGGGTGGAAAAACAGGATTTCTAGTCATTACGTTTTCACTTTCTCAACCATTTATTTCCAACTGTATTTGGAGGTAGAGTTGAGACACAGAAGGCAATAGTGATATTCCTGATCCATACATTGTTGTACACACCTGTAATCCCAGTTGTGAATACTGTTTCTGGAAGCTGGAGAAATGGCTCAACAGTTAAGAACACTTGTTGCTCTTGCAGAAGATCTGAGTTTGGTTCCCAGCACCCATGTGACAGCTCACAGCATCCACAACTCTGAATTCCAAGGATCTAATGCCCTCTTCTGGCCTCCTCAGGCATCATGCACACATGTTTTGTACATATATTCATGCAGGCAGAACATAGATACACATAAATAAATCCAACAGAATAAAAAAAATATAGAGAGAGTATTTCAGAATCAATGGTGTAGTTTCATATACCCAGAAGGCTGCCACATCCCCAAATCTGCCTAAGCCATAGAACCAGCCATTAAATAATACAATATTCTCAGTTGCTTTAAATTACTCTTAGTACTTTGTTTGCTGTGGTTTCTTAGGTGAGAATTCAGAAATCATAAGTTTTTAGTCTATCAATATTGAGTACATATTGATGTATTTCATATGTTGACAAAAACATTACTATTTCTCAATATGTAAAGTGACTAGGCCAGTTTGTCAGTTTGTTTTGAAAGCAAAACAAACCAAAAAATAAATTCCCCTTTATGTTCTCATGTGGAGTTGTTGACAATGTTTGTTTTACAAGGGTAAAATAGTTTCTGCATGTATCTATGTGCTAAAGTTAAAGAACTCGGAGTCCTTTAACTGCATTTGTAATGGAAAGAGGAGTAGCATCACCGCTGTTGTGTAATGCGCGGCTCCCTCTCCCTTTTAGTGTCTTGACATCATTTTATAACGCTGAGGATGAGTCCAATCTTCTCTTGCCTAAGCTGCCCACATTGCCCAAAAAGTATGTATCGGTTTTATTTCTTTGGAATGAACCTTGTCAATTTCTCTTCTGCTTTTAACAAGGTACCAGGTTCCCATGTGGTTCTCAAGAGTATATTTTATCTCTATTTTCTCCTAGTTACAGCAACACCTCGAAAATATTTAGGTAAGTATACCTTTCTTATTTTCAAACAAGGTGGTCTTTTATTATTTGAAAGATAATATTGAAGGATGGCCCAATTTATGTTTTTATTTTAGTGAAGAAAATTCTGATGAAATTATCAAGCTCTTGGGAGATGTCAGGTAAATCTTACAGAAAACTTATTTGATTTCTTGAAATTGATGTTTTTACATCTGAGGCAGTTTTCAGAACTTGAACAGTTGATTCTTCATCGTGTTACTTCACCGTTGACATTGAAATCCCTCAGTAGCACATAGATTGAAGTGTCTATTGTGTGGCCATTGATATTTTTTCCTAAATTTTAGTAATATTATAGTGTATCTTAAGAAGGTAGAAGTACTGGAGTTTCTAGATTTAATTTAACTTTTCCAAGTTTTTAAAGCTTATTTAATGTATTTTTTTTTCATTACCTTCAAGACAGAACTGATGGTACTGTGTATTATCTGGGAAAAGGATCATTTTGTTAGTGATTGTGCAAAAGTACAGTTGATGCCATGTAAACAGAATTTTGTTTAGGCTCTTGGGAATCTGTTGTTCTTCTGGGAAAAAAAAAAAAAGTAACAGGCTTTAGCAGTAGTGGGCTTGCTGCAGTCACAGCTGTATATATAGATTAACAGTCCAGCCTTGGTTTAATGTAGCCAGATCTTCTATTGGTCCTCCTCAGCTTGTTGCATTGTTCTCAATTAGGCTGAACATCCTGGTCCTTGGAGGAAGCTCTGGATTTATTGAGCTTTATGCTTATGGGATGTTCAAAATTGCCCGAGTAACAGGGGTAAGTTCTTCTTCAGAATTTTCTGTTTCTCTTAGAAAATAGCAGCTGCTTACTTACAGAACAAGAAAACAGCATGTTGAGTTCATTTTGTTGGTGGTGTTTTTGGCTTGAGTTCACATTGAAATGCTCACAGGTTAATTTTAGTAAATAGACTTTAGTGTTACTGTGTTTGCAGCCGTCAGGAGCTGTTGGTACAACTAGTCAGGTCTCTCCTGTTACAGAACTGTTGGCATGCTCCACTTGACTGTGATTAACTGCTTCTTAAGCCTGTAGTAGAAAAGAATTAAAGTGGATGGCTGGCATGTGAGCAGTCACAAAAGCAGCCCCTAAGCTCAATTCCAAGTCTCTCAGAGTTGTAAAGAAGAGAGAGAATATCTCAGATTTTAGGGAATATGTTGGGTCTCCAGTATTTGGTGTGAGTCCCCTCATGGAGTTCAGACATTAGGGTGCCCTTAGGCCACTCCTTAGTACGTCAGGAACCAGGGTTGTGCATTTCTACTTTTTAAAGTTCTGTGTGAATTTTTGTTTCCATTGTTATAAGCAGATGCAGCCTGTCAGTAATAGCAAATGTGTCGGGTATGGCGATAACTGTTTTTGCAGATTGCGGGTACTTGTCTTGCTCTGTGTTTATCAAGTGATTTGAAGTCATTATCCGTGGTCACAGAGGTTTCCAGTGGTGGAGCATCAGAAGTTTCATATTTTCAGGTGAGTATTAGAACTCTATTGCAGTATCAGGTATGTGGTTTATAGTTTTCCCCCCTGGTGCTAGGAATTGAAGTCAGGGCTTTACATATGCAGCACATGCTCTCTGCCATAGAGCTATACTGCACCCCTTACAGGGGTTAATTACTCATATCACTGGAGTCTAATAATCAGTGAAGTCTACTTGGAATTTCTAAATCTTGTATATTGAATGCTAGTGTAGTGAATATTATTTCTTGCTCACTGCAATTTAGTTTTCATAGTTAAAACTGCATTGATAGTCTGTTTTGGTAACTGGTTCCTTGACCAGTTTAGCTTTATGCTGAGGGTTTTTTTGTTTTGTTTTTTTGTTTTTGTTTTTTTTTAAAGAGACTTTTTCTATCTTAGTAGAAAGCTTATATTTATTGGTCACTTAATATGTGACAAGTACGTAGTGCTTCAAACACAACAATGTAATGGATTGTCACTGCTATTGTCTTCATTTGTAGATAAAACTTTGGTCACACAGAGGAACTGTAGAGCTCACTCAGTGTCATTGCAGAATTGGAAAGTCATGCTAGGCTTTCTGCCTCCAATACGTGTTCTCAGCCAGCACATTGCCACATGAGTTAAATGATCACTCAGTATGGGGGAAAATCTTTTCCAAACTGTGGCTTATGTTGTAGACTAGGATATTGCCTGGGCTTCTGTATGTACATTATAGCTTTGCTTTGTGAGGAAATCATCCCAAGTATTTTTTTCTGAGCTGTTTTAACCTAAGTATGTCTGAACTCTCAAAAGTAGGACAAAAAGGATGTGAGGTGTGGTATTTGCATCCTTTATTCTATCCAGAACGTTAGAGTTCCTGAGACCGTGGCTGTTTGCATTTGCTCTTCTTTGTGATGCTGAGAAACTGTTGATTAACAAGTTTGCATCTGAGGTCTAGTAAAATTATTTGTTTTTCTCTGTGAGGTTTGTGATACATTCTTTTTTTGTTGTAGTTTTTGAGTTAGGTCTCATGTAATATAGGCTTGTCTCTAACTCATTGCGTGTAGCTAAAGATGACCTTGGATTCCTCCTTCTTCTGCCCACAACTCCCAAATTCTGTGATCACAGATTTGTGCCAAGCCCAGACACAATGGATAGTGACAATCTCATTGAAATATTACTCATACTACTGAAATTCATGTGTCAATCTGTAACCTTTAATTCTTTTAACTTGCATTAATTTTTTCCATTAATCTATGGTCATTTTAAATATTGTCATAATGATGTTGTAGGTTACTGTCTCAGTAGCTACACAGAAGGGAGGGATGACTCAGAGTTGTGCCCCAGTTGGGGCACAATATAGTCATCTGCTGGTTTCCAAACTATGTTATGCTCATGGGGCAGAATTCTGGTAAGAGATTTCGTGCATGTAGTTAGATACAAACTCTTCTCTAAGTTAAGGGCTTGTTTTGAGCTGAATGAGAATAATTTGTCTTCAAAAGAAGCAAATGCTCCTGTGACTCATTTTATTGTTTTACTTTGTAGCTTGAAACCAACCTGCTGTATTCCTTCTTACCTGAAGTAACTCGGATGGCCAGAAAGTTTACTCACATTTCCGCTCTCTTACAGGTATGCATACATAACCTGCTTTATATTTGCCTCTTCCTAGCGGCTCCTAACTTTCTAGAAAGAAAAAACCATCAAAAGTTTATGTTGTGAAAAGGCACGGCCAGTAGGAGTGCTATCGACTAGCCTTACAGTATTTATTAAATTAAAAGCAGAAATTTAACCGAGAATCTCCTGTCCAGCCCTCCTAACTGCCTCCAAAAGAAAAGGGGCGGGGGGCGGAAATCCTGTAAATCCTCTACACTATTCATAATGAAAGTGTGGCATAAAAAATTTTATAGCTAAGTTATTGTGGAAAAAGTTTTCATCTGACTCAGATTTTGTTCGTAATAAATCCATTCTAAATTGGTTCACAGTTTTGTAGGTAAGCAATTTGGGGTAGGCTGTTTCAAAAGGCTCTGTAGAGTTGTGCCTGGTGTAGCTCCCCTTAAAGAAGCTGGTCATGCAAACCAGTGTGTCTCTAGACTAGAATAGCTTTGCCTCTGCTTTACATCCCTCATTCTCCAGCCAGCCTGTCTGCCAATGCTTAGTCACATGGTGATGGCTGCAGGAGTCTCTCTTCACAGTGTGAGTCTAGGGGTGCAAAGACTTTTGAGGCCGTGGGCTCAGTTGTGCTGTTTCTGCTGCGTTCTGTTAGAACAAGGCACAGCACAGGCTAGACTGTGTATCTAGATGGAGCATCTACAACAAATTACTGATCTTTTGTTTGATTTACTACAGTCTTTATTTTGCTTGATGGTAAAGATTTCTAGATGTTAGTATTTTCTTAGGGGCCCTGTCTGACAGTTGAGTATCTGAACAAAGCAGCATTGTGACAGTATGCGTAAAATTTAAAAAGCACAGGATACTTATTTTTCTAGCCACAAACTTGGAAATGTGTTATTATAAATTTGTTAGAATCACTGGATAATGTAGTTTCTTAGTTAATTGATTACCAAAGCTTAGCCATGCTCATCTGTAAATGTTGCTTTTATTTCCTCAGATGAGGGGAGGAGATGAGAGCTACCCAAACTGTAGGAATACATGACTTGGGCTGAGCCCAGAGCATTTCGTTTTCTGTTCTAACTATCCCTTCGCCTAGGCCTGGAAGCTTGTAGCCTCTGTACAATCTAATCTTCTGCAAACTTGAACCTTGAAGGCTGTAGCTTCTAGCCTCCATCTGCTGGCCTAGGCCTAGAATGTTTCAGCCTCTGAGATTTGCTGCTGAATAAACTTACTCTTGCTAGCTCTTTTCTGAACTTTCACTGGCTGGTGCAACTCAGCTGTTCTGGCCCAAACGCATCTCCGTGTTAACTGATTCAATCTTGCTTCTCTCTAAGCTTCTTACAGATTTACTCTGCTTCGCCTCAAACTAACTCTGGCAATTTGTTCTAATCTTCTGGCTTATTCTCTCTGTAACCTGTCTCTGCAAAACTGTCCCGGTAAAACTGCCACACATGCTGCTTCTACCGCTCTACTACTGTCCCTGCGCTGCCCAGCAGCTTCTCTCTCCCGTGCTGTGCCCCTGAGAGTTGGGTGTATCCCAGCTCTGACTCCTGTCAAATCTTTCTCTTTGTTACTTCGTCTGCCCCTCAATTAGATGTTACTTTCAAACCACACTGCTTCCTTCTCTGCACTAATCTTACTTTCACTGTTTGGGATTAAAGGTGTGTACTAAAGGCATGTCTGTATTCTAGCCAGATCATGTTGTAATCCAGGGACTGTCTGCATTCCAGCTGGATCACATAGACCTAGGTCTTTAAATGTGATTCCTTGCCACGTTGCTGGATTAAAACTTCTCTGTATCTTCTCTTTTCCTATGGCTTTGTTGAGCTAGAAGGAGTAATTGAAAGTAAAGTCTCGATCTCTTTGACACAGCCAAAGAACACAATAGCATGTTTTGATTTTTTTAAACTATATTTTTCTTTTTGTCAATAGTATATAAATTTGTCACTGACATGTATGTGTGAAGCATGGGAAGAAATACTAATGCAGATGGACTCTCGTCTCACTAAGTTTGTGCAGGTAATGTACTAATAACTGAACTTGATTCTGTGGAGATACTGAGTGCATTTTCTGTATTTGCTTTATGAGGTATATGAGGGTCGGAACTGGTGGTTCAGACCATAATCCCAACACTCAGAAAGACAAGGGAGAGAGTTTGCCATGAGCTAAAGGTAAATGTGTGCTACAGAGTGAGACCCTGTCTCAAAGAAAAAGAGGCAAGCTGGAGAGATGCCTCAGTAGTTAAGAATATTTGCTATTCTTGTAGAGGGCCCAAGTTCATATTGATTGGCTCAAATACAATTGTAACTCCAGTTTCAGAAGGATCTGATGCTTTAGCATCTGTGGGTACCAATACTCATGAACACAAGTGTACACACACAAACATACACATACACACACACATAATTTAAAGTAAAGCAAATCTTAAAAGAAAAATTAGCTCGGTTTGTAGAAGGCTAAGATCATTATTTCTTTCATTATTTCAGCTGGCTTGATATAACCTCAGTATTTAGGTTCAAAAAGAATTGTATTAGTTTTCTGTTGCTGTAACAAAGTACTGAGGCTGAGTAATATATCAAGAAAAGATGTTTATTTAACTCCCAGTTTTAGATTCTGAAAGTTCACGATTGTGTAGCATCATTTGTTCTCCATAATGGAGGGTTTGTGCCAAGTGGCATTTTGGCAGAAGCATGTGTAACACGGATCACACTACCACAGGGAACCAGGCAGTGTGGTTGGGTAGTATCTTTTTAGAGAGTCCAGTGTTTACCTGTCATCACATGGAGGAACTCTTGGGGACAAACCATGACATACTCTCTCTGCCCTTTGGTGCGGCTGCGTGAGACAGGGCTGTGAGATGAAGCAGGGGAAATTGGAGGGAGGGCAGGTGTTGGAATAGGGGACTGCTGTCTCCAGTCAGTGAGGCCTGGTGAGGAGTTGAATATTTGGGGAAAGGTTAAAGCAAGGGAAGAAGATTGCATTCCTATAATTTTGAATAAATATGCTTGTAATTCATAAATATGTATTACATATTTTTTCACTCTGTCTAGGAGAAAACGACAAGCACCTCCGTGCAAGATGAGTTCATGCACTTACTGCTGTGGGGAAAAGCCAGGCGAGTGTACAGTTCACGCTCTCGGCTCGGCTTCCTTTTCTGTCTCTTGTCTCTATGAATGTGAAATAGAGAATTCTGCTAGAAGACCCAGGTTTTTAGGATTTTCTATGAGCTTTTTAAATAAATGATAATTTTGTTTGTTCCTGTGTATGTATGTTTGTACGTGTGTATTTTGGCTGTGTGAAAGTTCCAGAACTTTTCTGTGGCCAAGCCTACCTTTTTCTTCCTGGAATCTTGGAGAGATAACTGCCCAGGGTGATAATTAGTATTCCCTTCTTGATGTTTGGAAATGTATACTTTATTCATTTCTGTACTCTTCTGTGTCATTTCTGTCTCGTTGTGAATAAAACATAATCCTCATTTTGACAGGTGCTGTTTCTTCATGTTTATTTTGCTTCAGATTCCTGTTTGTACTTTGAAATTTAGGTTTTAAATGGCACATCCAGAGTTTAAGTAGAGAAATTACTAAAATTATTTCTTTTATTTGTTGTAGTGCTGAACTTCAGACTCTGCTGATGAACCAGTTAACAGTGAAGGTACTGTTAAAATATATATGTTTACATGGCTGTGAACACATTCTGTATTTTGTTCCTTTTTGGAATGACATATAGTATCATAGTTACATGCTAAATGTATTTTCTTCTTTTAATTAGGGCTTAAAAAAACTTGGCCAGTCTATAGAATCATCATATTCCAGTATACAAAAATTGGTTATAAGTCACTTACAGAGGTATGGAAGTGATAGAGAATATTTTTGGTATTTCATTCATACTTACATCGCATTGCTTATCTTTCTGCTTCCTTCTCTCCATTTTCTTTTCAAACCTTTTCTACCTATTTGCACTGGCATTTTAGGGAAGTTGGCATAGTCAAGGTTAAGTCAATAGTGACAGTGCTTTTTCTGAAATGTCTTTTAACCAAGCTATTCTTTTTGGACTTTTGGGCTTTTTTACTCATTTAACTGTGAAATAGGCCACAAAAGTGTCTATTGTTGAACAAATGTCTATATGGTAAAGTGCGAGGATTAGGACTAGAGGTACCTGTAGTAGAGGGCCTGACCAGCACAGGACATAATGTGATCACGGTAGAGAATCTAATTTTGTAGTCTTGTGTTTTCATCTTAGTTGTCACGATGGACAAATTATTCTAGTTCTTAGAAATAATTCTTTCCCATGGAAAGCTTATTAAGATGTTTGTTTGTTTTTTCTGAGATGAAGCAGTGTTCAGGTGGTTGCTGACTATCATCTGGTTGATAGTAACAGGGCCTATCTCTGTTCTTTTGCTAGTGGGTCCGAGTCTTTACTATATCATTTGAGTGAACTTAAAGGAATGGCTTCATGGAAGCAAAAATATGAACCTCTAGGACTGGATGCTACAGGCATCGAAGGTACTGATTGAATTTTCTCATTGACTACATTAGATACAGTAAACTTACTCCACAAGTGACCCTGCTTTGTCTGTTTTCTTTAGATGCTATTACTGCTGTGGGTTCTTTCATTCTCAAGGCAAATGAACTTCTCCAGTAAGTAATAGGTTACCCAGGAGTGCGGATATGAGAATATTTATTTTTGACTTAGATAAGAACCTACCAAGTTGACCTGATTCTCTCAAGATAATATCTAATCAGAATTATGTGAGTAGCAGAGTTCATTTAATGAGAAATTTGATTTACTGTTCCTTACATCTTCACCCTTCTTCTAATCCGTGTCAACTTCTGTGTTTACTTCTTTTATTTCATACTCCTAAACCATGGCTATATTTTATTCCTGTACCAACCAATTTTCTTTGTTTTTGTTATTATTTTCCTGAGCACTGTTGACCTTCTTGTCTTATTTTGTTGTATTGTGTTGTGTTGTATTTTGTGGCAGTGTCTACCTGTGTTTCCTGGCTGGCCTGAAACTTGCAGTCCTCCTCTTGGCCTTCCAAAGGCTGTAGTCACAGGGTTCTACCATCCCCTGCAGGCTTCCTAGTTTTCTTGCACTGTCAAGGGTATGTCTCCAGCATACCCTTCCCTGGTTTCTTTGTGTGAAAGGTACTGCCCCATCCTGGCATTCCTCTGCCCTACTGGTGTCCCTTTCATCCTGCACCTGCTTGTTCTGTGCTTTGCTTCCCCTACCTGCCTGTTTACAGAGACACTGTCTCTCTGCTTTCCTGCATTAGACGGAGCTTTTAGGATCTGAACCTTTTCTTAATTTTTTTTTTTTTCTGAAGCATGTCCTAAAGTAACTTACTCAGAAAGCAGATGCGGAAGGTAAACTTCCCTGTCTCTTTCCTATCCACATACAAAATTGATGATTTTGTCAGGATTTAGGATCTGAAGATGAAATAATTTCTTCTAGAACTTTGAAAGCATTGCTCCATTGCATTTAGGGCTTTTGTTGCTGGTAGATAGGCTCTTGCTTTCTGATGACTTTGAAGGATACTTTTTTTTTAAAGATTTATTTAATTACTATGATACAGTGTTCTGATTACACATATGCCTCCTCACTGAAAGAGGGGCCAGATCTCATTATACATGGTTGGGAGCCACCATGTGGTTGCTGGGAATTGAACTCAGGACCCTAGAAGAACAGCCAGTGCTCTTAACCTCTGAGCCATCTCTCCAGCCCTCTTGAAGGATATTTTTTATTTCATCACATACAAGCATTAATCTTAATCCTTAACATCTTGAAGTTCCACAAAAGCATTTTTAGATGTGGGTCTTTCTATTTGTGGTCTGATATGAAAGAACTATCAAAACTTCAGTCCTGCCCTGTGGCAGTGGTCCACGCCTTAATCCCGGAACTCAGAAGCAGAGGCAGGCAGCTCTCTTCAGCCTGAGACCAGCCTAGTCTAAAAAACCCAGCTTTAATCCTGTTGACTTATTCTAGTGATTTCTTTTTTCTCTTTATTAACATCTATGTGGACAGATAGTAGAGTTGATGGAGTTTGGGGTTTATTTTTTTTTCTCCATGTCTCCTGTTTTTGTTTTTGCCATAATTTCCAACTTTGCAGCTTATTTTCTGAGAAAATTTCATGGCGTAATTGTCTAATATTACCACTCATTCAAATGTCATAGGACACTTTTCTATATTTTTGCGCTTTTTTGTTTGTTTGTTTTTGAGATAGGGTCTTGTTATATAGCCTAGATTGGCCTTGAACACCCTATGTAGCCCAGGCTGGCCTTGAACTAATGATGTTCCTACCTTTGCCTCTTGAGTACTATGATTATGGATGTGTCCTTCCACTCTGAATTTTTAGTTGTGTTTTAAAGAAGTTTTATAAACTGAGTATATACTGACTAAAACTGATAAAAGTCTCTGCCCTTTTTTGATTATAAAAGCTTAGATTATGATGTGGGGAGACAGACAGTAAACCAACAGGTACTTAAAATGAATATAGGTCAGTAATTATAGGTAGAAGTGAGATTAAAAAGAAAAAACAGGCAAAGTGTCAGATGTGGTTATGCAGAGAACCCTTTATATATGTGGATTACATATGCACATATCCGAGTTCAAGTCAAAAATGCTCTAGAAATATTGTGTCTGTATTATATAGGTACAGACTTTTTCCTTGCTATTATTTTCTGGATAATAAAGGAGTGTTGCAATCTATTTACACAGCATTTGTTTAAATTCTAATGATGTTATCTAGAGATGCTCACTTATGAAAACAATAAACATCTTTGGGTGGGGATATTCTGGTGTTTTTGGTGCTCTTCTGTTCCTATGATAAAACACCATGACAAAAGCAACTTGAAAAAGTGTTTAATTGGGCTTAATGTTCTAGAGTGTTAGAGCCCACAATGGGTGGGGGGGTGGGGCTGAGGCGTGATGGCAGGAACAGCTGAGAGCTAACATCTGGATCTGAAAGCAGGAGGCAGAGAGCACATTAGTAATGGCAAGAGTCTTTTGAAACTTTAACTTCTGCCCCCAGTGACAAACTTCAATAAGATTTGTCCTTTTAATCCTTCCCAAACACTTTCACCAAATGGGAACCATGTATCCAACCATGAGCCTATGGGGGCCATTTTCACTGAAACACCCACAGCTGGTGTGAAAGAGGAGTCCTGCACGTAGTCCTCTTCAGCGTGAAGGGAACTGCAGCGACAGAGAGGCCTCCTGGAGAAGATGAAGTTAGGGGGAGGTGGGAAGGGAGAGAGGGAGTCCTCGTGCCAGTTGGAACTTCTTTGGCATGGTCAAGGAACTTCAAGGGCAGTGTGGCTGAAGTGGATTGAATAAGCACAAGAGGTGGAGTGAATTGAAAGGATGGGGGAGGGTGGGCTGTATGTGTAGAGGCCACAGGCAGTGTAAAAGGCATAGTTTTTTTTTTTTTCCTTTGGGTGCCTAAGAGTCTCTTGGGCAGTTGGGAGCCACAGGTTAATACTTGGGTTTTATAAAGATCCTTTGCTCCTTATTGCTCAGAAGATCTTATAGTTAGGTAGACACTAATGGGTATGACTATTTTCCCTAATTTATCATCTTCAGTTTAATTTTACTACATTTCTTACATCTTACCTAGTACTTATTTTTTGTTAACACTTTAGAGTGTATTGTATATATTTTGCACCTTTTTCTTAGAAGACATTTGCATATATTTTTAGAGTATGGTTATTTCCCTTCACATCAGAGTACAATTACAGGATTTCAGCATTGATGCAGGACTTTAGTTTGCAGTTCAGTTTGGGTTTACAGTGTCCAAGAATGCCTTGTGCATTGGGTTAGTTGCTGTGTCTCTAAGGCTGAGCCACTTCTCACTTCTACTTATGGTTTTTCTTGGTCTTTGCTGGACTCCAGCTCTGTGCCCTATTTGGACTTGACCTCTGTTGCTGAGCTCTGCAACTCACCAGCCCTGGGTATTTATATATATATATATATATATATATATATATATATTTTATTTTTTTTAGTATTTTATTTATTTTATGTATGAGTGCTCTATCTGCATACATACCTGTATGCCAGAAGAGGGCATCAGATTTCAGGTTATGAGCCACCAAGTGGTTGCTGGGAATTGAACTCAGGACCTCTGAAAGAGCAGACCAAGCCCTTATCTGCTGAGCCACTTCTCCAGCCCTCTGAATTTGTGTTTATTTCTTTTCTTTTTGTGAGTTTGTAATTTTTATAGCCCTCCCACTAACCGTCCCTTTAATGTGGCATTAGAAGATAGAGACTACAGGCGCTAATGTTCAGAAGGCGAATGGGAAGAGAAGTGGCATTGCTCTTCTTCCCTTGAAGTGTTCCGTGGTTCTCTACGTTAGTGAGAGCACATATGAAATATTAAGCTTTCTGTGATTGCTTTTCAATACACATTGAAGGTAGCTAAACTATGTGTTTCTTTCAGAGCACATTGCAGCATTATTATGGTAGCTTACAGATGGAAATATAAGCATTTTGATGTGAAGCTGATTGCCTGGGTGGAACTCAACTTTTGGAAAAGTCACAAAGAAACTTTTTATTTTCATTGTTGATGCAAACATTTTTGTGACATAGCTTGGTAACTTGTGAGATATGTCATACATAGTCTTTTCCCAAGTGTCGTTATACAGAAAAGTAAGATACTGGCTTAGTTTAAGGCCTGTTGTGATAAAAATAACCTGACAAAAAGTAGCTTGAGGGAGAAATGGCTTATGTCACAGTTCATTATAACAGAGAAGTCAAGGCAGCAGGATCTTAAAACAGCTAGTTACATCATATCCACATTCAGAAGTAGAAAGAAATGAGTGCTTTCTACACATTTTCTACTCCTGTATAGCCCAGGACTGAAACCTAGGGAATGGTACTGCCTGCAATGGGCTAGGTCTTCTCAGTTAACATATTCAAGACAATCCCCCACAAACAACCTGATCTAGAAGCTTCCTATTTCACACTCTTGCTAGTAATTCTACATTGTGTCTGAAAGTTATCATTAACCATCACTGATGCTAATTCACTTTTCAGAGCTCATAGTAGCACAGTTCTGGGGTTCGAAGGACAGGAAGGTTACTTGCTTAGGGTAATTACCTCATAGATGTGAGCTGAAGGAGTTCAGAAGTGGTTTCTTTAAGATAAAGATTTATGGTACTAAATTTGGAGGAACATTTATGTCGGAGGTAGTGATATCAGACAAATTTGTAATGAAGATTTTCTTTTAGAGCTAATGTTTTTCTGTTTACTGATCAGTAAAATTTTTTAACTGAAATAATGTTGAAAGCTGTTTTTTCTGATTTGTTTCTGAGTGCTGAGAAAGACTATTGTACAGCTTGTAGTAAGGCAGTTAGAACAAGTTACAGTCTAAGTTACCTGCTTTATTTTTTAAAAGAACCAGTTTGCCTCTAAATAAAGAGTTTTAGGGGTATGTTTGATTTGTAAAAATCTGTTGTTCCAGGTACTTAACTGTCATCCAGACTGGATAAAATACAATAGTGAGGTGTATTATATTTTATGACAGTTGAACAATGACCCGTGAATTGCATATGATAATCATTTTTCTGATTTATTTTTTACCTTTTAGAGTTATAGATAGTAGTATGAAAAACTTCAAGGCATTTTTTCGGTGGCTATATGTAGGTAAGTTGATTTAAATTGTTTACTGTTTAAGTTTTGGAGAGAAATATGTTTTTCTTAGAAGAAACTCTTCAAGAAGAGGTTTAGTACTGTAAAGCACACATTGCCTTTGAAATATGCCTGTAATTAAAATTGTGTCTGTAGTGGCCTTTATAATAAACCTGAAACCTCTCTCTTTCTAGCAATGCTGAGAATGATGGAAGACCACGTGCTCCCTGAGCTGAACAAGGTAGTGGTGTCTAGGAGCTTGGGCAGCCCTGCATGTCCACATCAGCACACTCAAGAAAAAGCTAGCACTGAGCACACGAAGTCTAGTTTCTTTCACTTTTCCCTAAAGAGTACTGTAAACAAGTGTGCTTACACAGCATTAACATTCTGTTAAGTTTTATAAATAATGTAGAAGTGATTTTACACATGCAGGAGGCTATGCTTAGGTTATGTCCTCTGTGGTTGTATGTAAAGGACTTTGAAGTACCTGTATTTTGTGTATGTGGAGCCTCAGAGCCAGCGTCCCCTGGATAACTGATGACACTGCTGCTTCTCTCCTGTGTCTGTTGTTTCTGTTTCAGCTCAGGGTCGCAGTCTTGTATTACTTTCATACAGTTACTAGCTATCAGAGTGCCAGCTAAAGACACTAAACAAATCTCATAAGTCTTGTTTTTATTTTTTTAAAGGGCTTAAAAAAATCTCACACTACATTATTATGGCTACCTATATTTTTTAATATCTGTGTTTTATAAAGGTCTGTGACAAAGCATCCTTGTAGTCTCTACTTTAATGTCCTGATGCCTTAAAATCTTGTTTATTTTTCTTGAAAAGACTATAGCACTGAAGTCAAAGCCTGGTAAACAGTAGGTTCTAGCTGTCAGGACTTGTGATAGGTGTGTATGGCCTCGCCTAGGGGGATCTGTGGAGTCTGTGGGTCCTGCAAGCCCAGCTTCTCTGTAGACAGGGGCCTTTTATTGGGAAGCTTTCTTGGTTTGACTTGTTTTCTCTGTCTCATTGTTATAGATGACCCAGAAGGATATCACATTTGTTGCTGAATTTCTCACTGAACATTTCAATGAGGTAAGAAATTTATATTTCTATAGTTTTTGAGAATAATTTTGTTAACCCTCAGTAGTGATAAGAGGTAATTGCATTAAATTCAGTTTAATTGACAATGTTAGCAATTACTTAAAAAATAAATGAACTCTTGAGCTAATCAGTGGCTGTACTTAGGAAACTTAGTCTGTTTCTCTTTGTGTGTGTCTCACAATCTTTAAAAGAGAAGCTGCAACAAAGCTTTCTCATAGAATGCATATTTTTGTAAATTTAAGATGCTTTCTTTTTAAGTGCAGTTTAGAACTAACCTGTATTTATCCTCCAGGCTCCAGACCTTTATAATCGGAAAGGAAAATACTTCAATGTTGAAAGAGTTGGTCAGGTATGGACATTAGATTAAACTTGTTTGATTTTTAAGAATAACTTTTAAACTAAACAATGTTAATTTGAAAGGGGGTGTCAGAGGTCATAGGAAGAACTGGAGGGAGGGTACATCAGAGGAGTTGGAGGGAGAAAAAGGAAGAGGTAAAATAATATTATATTTTAATTAAAATAAAATTTTTAGAACTTAGTGTTAATTTATATTATCCAAAGTTTACGATAATTTAATATCAAATATCTTGCAGGTCTGCCTTTTTAGTAAAATGACCAAAGATAAATGTTATTACAGTATTTGACTCTGAAACCTTTTTATTCTGAACAATTATTGAGGACAACAAACACTTTAACTCAAGTGTTAACTGTCACGTGCAGATATTATTGTTATTGAAAAAAGTGTTTATTCAGGCTGGAGAGATGGTTCAAAGGTTAAAAGCACTGGCTGTTCTTCCAAAGGTTCAATTCCCAGCAACCACACGGTGGCTCACAACAATCTATAATGTGATCTAGTGCCCTCTACTGGCATGTGGGCAAACATTCAGGCAGAACACTATAAATAATAAATAAATCTTTTTAAAAAGTGTTTATTCATTCACTAATTAAAAAAATAATCCAGTTTTCATTATGTTTTAATGGAAGTTTTCAGTGGCCTGGCATTGCTTAAATACTACCAAGCCTCTTTGCTGCCCAGCTAGTAGAAGACAGTTTAGGTCCCCTGTTCACATCCATGCCCAGTTTCTGCTTTGATATGCTGTTTTGGCTAATGCCGTTTAAGGATATCTGGATTCAGACTTGTTCTTAGAAGGGACAGCAGTGTAATAGCTTTGTCAGGTGGTTGAGAATGTCTTTTGATACAGTACCAAACCCAGCAAATGGTGGCTTCTCAGAGGTTAGTTTTAACGTGGAATCTTATTCCCTACGTGAGCTTTCTATTGCTTGAACATCATCTTCCTTACGAGGGGATGATCTGTTACTCATATGTGGCTTTGTAAAGTCTTGTCTTGGTATTTTTGCAAATATTGGTTCTGTGAGGTCATAGATCTCCAGGTGCTGACATCTTACTGTAGGTCTCCAGAAGGTACATTTCATTAGTCACTAGCCTCGTCAGAGAATTCTTTAGTACTGTGAAGCTGTCAGACATCATAGTGGCAGCTGTGGTTTCTTAACTTTTAATTCCAGCTTAAAAATTTTGTTTCTTTCTTGAGACAAGGTCTCACAGAGCTTGAGCTGCCTACAGTCCTCCTGCTAGGATCATAAGTCTGTGCTGTCACACCCAGCTGGAAGTTTAAATGTTACGTTGGCATGAAATAGCTTCTGGTTGTTGGGCTCAGAGTGACAGGCTTACTATTTTTCCAGAAAATACCTTCCTAACACCTAAGGTTTTTCCTCCAGTCAGTTTTTCAAGTAAAAATGGAATTCCTGTCTTAGGAGCATTGTCTAGCTTAAACTAAGCAGTTCCACAAGTGCCTCTCCTTGGGTAACTTTCAGACTTCAGTATGGCAGCAAAAGTGCCGCGTGCCTTCTTGCCAGGTGTGTCACACAAAACAGTGAGGATCTGTGCGCAGAGGCTGAGATGGGATAAAATCCTTAGAAGCTCTTTCAAAGTGGAAGCACGAATATATGGGGCCGGGCTGCAGTGAGTGCCTGTCTGATCTGGCCAACTACCGTGAATCTCGGTGAAGACAGCCGCTTCCCCACCACCAGTGCACATGCCAAAGCAATGAAAGAGGCACGAGATCTTGGGATTGTTACAAACCTGCTGCTGACCTCTTGGGTCCCTGGGAGGGTCTTGAGGACTCCCGGGGGTCTGTGGCCACACTCCGGGAACAGCTGCCCTGGAGTACACTGAGAGTTGGCACTCAGTTTTTAACTATTTAAAATTTGTTCATGGAAAGGAAGCACAAACAAACTCAGTTCTTCGTCTCCATTCTAACTTCATTCTGACCTTTCTAACCATTTAGTTTATTTGCTTGACATTTAGCAAACCTTTGTCACTTTTCTTTTTAAACAATGACTTTCAGGGAATTTGGCAGTAAAGCACAGTAACACACTAAATAAAGAAAAAAAGTGATTTGCGAAGTTTCATTCTTTACTGAATTTCAATGGTCTACTCTTACTTACAGTATTTGAAAGATGAAGATGATGACCTTGTGTCGCCCCCTAACACGGAAGGAAACCAGTGGTATGACTTCCTCCAAAACAGCAGCCACCTGAAAGGTACTCACGAGCTTGCTGGTAGTGGACTGGGACCAGGTGCTCTCTGTGCCAGTCTGCAGTTGAGCTGGAAACCTGCAGAATGCCCCTAACTTCTTTGGGGGTGGCTTCTTATCTCCATTGTCTTTGGTTGGAAAGATAGCAAATGACAGTGTGTGGCACCCTCATGATTTATGTAAAGCACTGTGTGACACCAAGTAAGGTGTTTTTTCCTTTCATGACAACAGCCAGTCATAACTGCAGCAGAGGGCTCTGATGTTCACTTCAGTATGAACTACAGATCTCAAGTGAGTGTCAGAGTCCAAAGGAGTGAGGCCTTAATATCCTCACCGGACTGCCCAGAAAGTCCAGGCCCCACATTGCCCATGTTTCTGCCTGGAAAGCTACAGGGGATCTCCATACCTTCCTTTTCTTCGGCTTGAAAAAACTCAGGTTTTCTAACTTGCTTACCTAAAAATAAATAAACAAACAAATAAATGCAGCTCAGGAGCAGCCAGGCAGGATATTCATGGAGTAGGTGTGGAGGAAAGGCCAGAGTTCCAGGCCCTCCCAGAACTCTGTTCTCCAGCCCAGAGTCTCTTCAAGCCCCAGCATATGGGTTTCTTTAATAGTGATTTCATTACATAGATGTGATTGATCATGTTGTTGGCCATTGATTAAGCTCAGCCTCCAGGGTTGGCAGATAAAGTTGGAAAGTGAAGCTTCTGATGAAGGGGTGCTATTCTGAGGCAGTTTAGGAGCCTTCTACTGACTTGGAAAGTTCCGATGCCTGGAGGAACAGTTGTAAGAGTGGGAGACAAAGATCACACGCCTTTCTCATACACCATTCTCTGTTTGGCACTGAGAGACTAATGTTTAAAATACATTTCAGCCAGCATACCCAAGATGTAAGGTGTTTGCACATACCTGCTGGGCTGTAGAAGAACGGGGCTTCAGAGTCAGACTGTACTCACAGCTCTAGGAAGCCATTTTTATGCCAGGCAGTTGTCTGAGCCTGCTAAGCCTGTTTGTTTAATCTGGAAATTGGAGAATGTGATGCTTACTTCATACAGTTTCTGTAAGGAGCATTAACAAGAGAAAAAGAATCTCCCAGGGTCTAGGGATACAGTTCAGCAGTGAAGAACTACTGTTCCCAGAAGACTTCAGGGCCTCACAACTGAACTTCAGCTCTCCAGGAATCTGATGCCAGCACATCCCTCGTGTACAGACTCATACATGTAAACATAATTGAAAATAAAGAACAACAACAAAAAAGAATTTTGCAGAGTAGGAAGGGGAAAATGCTATTTTATACATCACTTTCTACTCCTAAAGTAGCCTTTTTAAAAAGTAAAAGGATATTTGTGTAGTTTCTTTCTTGTTTCTGTTTTAATACCATATTTTCCAAGATAACACTGGCTGCCCCTTGCCACTACACTGCAGCAAAGAGTAGAGCAGATTGAGCTGTGCGTCATTATATGTTCTGTGGTTCCCTACGTCCTCCCTCCTTGTTAGACCAGCAGAAATGGAGCTGGGTATGGGTGAGACCAGGTGTCCTGAGGTGGGTTTAGTAGCTGCGGTCATTGTTAATGAGGTATATAAAGGTATAATTCCACCATGAGGTACACTGGGCTGGTTCTAACAGTGTTTTCTCCTAATTATTGCACTGCTATAGCTTGTTTTGGGTTTTGTTTGTGTTTTTGTTTGAAACCAGAAAGCCCCTTGCTGTTTCCTTATTACCCTCGAAAATCATTGCATTTTGTGAAAAGGCGGATGGAGAACATTATTGATCAGTGTTTGCAAAAGCCAGCAGTAAGTCTGAAAGAAATACATGTCTTTATGTGGGAGTGAGAAAAACTGCAGTATCTGGCCCACTTATGTAAATGACCTTTTAACTGTTTTTCATTGTTAAAATGGGCAGTTTTTTACCGTTCATCTTGTTAATTCCTTACATAAATTTTTTAAATGGGCTATTGAAATTATTGGCATCTTTAGGGATTTGTTCCAAGGAGAAGGCTTAGTTCTCTGAATCTTATTTCCAGAGCTGTTGTGTCTTGTTTTCACTGTTGAATGATGGCTACCAGCTCCTCAGAACTCTCCTTTTCTTCCATTCTGTTGTTAAGGTTTCCTATCTCAAAGCTTGATGATAGGGAAACTTTAATAGCGATAGTTATATTTTCTGTAGAGTATCTCTCTATATGTAAGTGTACTAATTTTGTCCTCTTCTTTTCCCATTGTTTTATGTTGTGGGGTGAGATCAGGGTCAAACCCAGCATTTTGAGCTTGCTGACTAGACATTCTTCCCACTGAGCTTCATCCTCACCCGTGGTCATGTGTTTTAAACTTTGTCTTATATAGGATGTAATCGGAAGATCGATGAATCAAGCAATTTGCATTCCATTATATAGAGATGCTAGGAGGTAATTCTCTTTATCCATATGTGCTATAAGTTTAGCAATGATTATAAAGTTTTCTCATTTTGTTTTCTTATTGTTTTAGTGTGGAGTCTGCACGTAGATTGTTAAAATTCCCATTTCTGTAAGTATTCTTCCCCATCCTGTGTGAACAATACAGCTGTGTTCTAACCTTAGGCAGCTTGATACCTTATCTTGACATTACATTTTGTTCCTTAGGTGGAATAATAAAACTTCGAATCTACATTATCTTCTTTTTACTATTTTAGAAGATTCAGTTTATAAAATGTGCATTTTAAGGAGACATACTGATAGTTCCCAGTAAGTATTAATCCTTAAAATGATTTCTTTTCCTAGATTATAATGATGTATAGATATTATATATTAACTTTTTTTAGGGTAAGAAGTTTAAATTGCAGAGATAAAATTTTATTATTTTTAACAATCAATATATAGCTTCCCCTCTAGTGTTTTTGGATTCTAAAGGAGTTATTTATTGTTATTCCCCTATCTTTCTTTCTGTGTGTGTGTGTGTGTGTGTGTGTGTGTGTGTGTGTGTGTGAAAGAGAGAGAGAGAGTTTGTACATGCGTGTGCAGATGCCTGAAGAGGCTAGGAGGGCACTGGACCCCCTGAAGCTGGCTGCACGCAGTTTTAAAGTGCCCAGTGTGGGTTTGGGGAGCTGAGCTCTGCCCCCCTGGAGGAAGAAGTGCACTTAGCTGCCAGTCATCTCTCCAGCCTGTCCATGGGTTAGGGAGGTTACCTCATGGTTTACACTTGTCTCTCAACTCTTCTCAGAGTTTTCATATCAATAAAGCACTAATACTGATTTAGAAGCCTGTGTGGTTTCTTTCTCTAGATTATAATGATGTATAGATATTATATGTTAACTTTTTTTTAGAGTCAGAAAAAAAATCTGACAATGGAATCAGGATTCTAAGAACTTTTAGACTTTCAAAGCTGCATTCTGGGTACATTATCAAAAGGTTTTTCATCTTGGGTTAATGATGTCTTTCAGTACATGGGAGACTCTGTCCACAGAAACTTAACTTTGAGATTCTAAAAAAAAAAAAAATCCAGTTCATGGTTCCATTAACATTTTTGTTATTGTTGTTGCTTTGTTTTTTGAGATAGGGTTTCTCTGTGTAGCCCTGGCTGACCTGGAACTCTGTAGAGATCTGCCTGCCTCTGCCTCCTGATTAACGGTGTGCGTCTCCATGGCTGTCACCATCACTGGCTCCATTAGCATCCTAAATGGTGTTAAATGTCAGTTTAAAGGAAAGTTTTTGAGACCAAGATGTTGCTGTGGAGAAATAGTTTGGCTTCTCCCACAGCCTTAGTTAAGTAACTACCTTGTTTTTTGTTCTTTGTGAGTTTGTTTTGAGATGTAGTTTACTATGTAGCTCTGGTTGCCTGGAACCTTTATGTAGGCGAGGCTGCCCTGGAAATCAGAGATACACCTGCCTCTGCCTCCCCAGTACTGAGATTAAAGGTGGCTCCACCTTGCCCAGCAAGTATCTAACGACTTTGATGATTGTAAGATTTTAAAGCCAGGTCATTTATCCTGGGATGTTTAGCCCAAATACCAGTATTCTGTAGCAAGAGTGTAATGTTTTCCACCTGCCAACTGATCAGTTACTTAGGTTATTGACTATCCAGTTTTTTCCATAAAGTCATTTATTTATTTATTTATTTATTTATTTATTTATTTATTTATTTATTTATTTTCTTTCTTTCTTCAAGATCTGTAAGTAATGGACTAATTGGTATTAAATTTGGGAGTTTCACATATGCCACAACTGAAAAAGTCAGAAGAAGGTAAGTCTTGAGCCTGGGTTAGGTGACAAGCTCAGGTCCTAGGGTAAGGGTGCCTGTGTACTCTAGTTATTGGGTAGGAGAGTGTCAGACTTAGAGATGGTAACGGCAAAAGTGATCTCTCACTGGAAAGCAGAGGACAGGGCTCTTCATGCTTTATGCATAGAGGCTATTTGATTACTTAGAACTTTACTGCCCCACAGGAATTTGTATGTCTTTATGTGCTGTGCTTTCCTGTAATTCTTCTAAGCCAAGGAAGTGATGTGGTTCAAGAAACAGATGTCTTGTGAGGCTGCAGTCTCTGTTAGTGTCTAAAGCAGCAACAGTGATGTTCATCTCTTGAGATTTTTAGGGTACAGAGGAGTCCTAGCAACTAAGCCACACCCCGACACATGGTGAACGAGAAAGAGACACTGAACACTGGCTGGTCTCTTCTCACTCTGTTTTCCTTACGCACTGGTTTTAGTGGTACTTTAGAGATAAGCTTGTTTTCACATGTGAAATCTTATTTTCACCTTCAGAATATAACATGAGGTGTCATCCATGAAATCTTAGTAGACATAGGCTAGCCATTGATGTCAGGTAGTTTAGAATTGTGAACCAACTTCACAGATTTTTTTTTTCTTTTTTCGTGATTGCCTATTTTTAAGATTTTATTATAGTGAGGAAATTATATTGAGAAGGTAATTTAGTAATTTTTTTAAAAATAAAAACTAATGGGATAATTTGTTCTATAGAGAATGTCAGTGTCTTAAATTATTTTTGGCCTTGGTGCCAGCATGAAGTGATCCATGCAGTGGTTTCTTAGCAGTTGTGATTATTTTGATTTAACAGAACCTTTTGATTCCAGCACTTACAGTTGTCTAGATGCCCAGTTTTATGATGACGAAACTGTGACCGTCATCCTTAAAGACTCCATGGGACGCGAAGGAAGAGACAGGATTTTGGTTCAGTTGCCGTTGTCATTGGTGTATAACAGTGAAGATTCCGCAGAGTATCAGTTCACTGGGACTTACTCAACAAGGTAACGGCCTCGTTAGGAGAGTGTCCCTCAGAGAATGAGAAGCTTTTCTGTTGTCCTGCTCCATCCTCCCCTCCCCTCTTCTCAACCGTGAACACGTGGTCTTCCCGCCTGGGCCTCTATTGCTGGAACTACCAGTGTATATCGCTGTGGTAGCTAACAGTTGACTGTGTGTGTGTTTATTTGTTTGGGGTTTTTGTTTTGTTGTGAGACAAAGTCTTGCTATGTAGACCAGGCATGTCTTTAACTTATAAAGACACACCTAAAGCCATATTTTAATATGCATCAAAGATTATTATTTTAGGCATGCAAGATACAGATTTTTAGTTAGTAGGGATAACTGTTGAGACAGATGAACGGAAATACTCCTACTTTGTATTTTTTGTCTTTGATTTTCTGTGTTGTTGTACTGGAAATTGAACCCTAGGTTTTTCACATGCTAAGAGAGTGCTCTATCATGATGCTATATTCCAGCCATTTTTTTTTAAGAGACTCATTATGTACCTTTGACTAGCCAGGAGCTCCCTAGGTAGACTGGATTGGCCCGGAACTCGTATGGTTCTGCCTGCCTCTCTCCTGTGTCTGCGCACCCGGCCCTCCACTGCTCTGTTGGAGGCAGTCTCTCGAAGCTGCCCGTGCTGGTCTTGAACTCCCTCTGTACCCCTTACCCTCTTGATCCTCTTGCCTCACAGGTTCCCAGATTGCTGGGATTACAGACCTATGTGCCAGGCTCGGCTCACTTAGTTTTAGACGCAGACTTTTATAGCTTTCTTGTACCTTTAGCTTAACAGTTAAAGGATTCCCAAGAATGCCGTGGCTTCATTCCATTTTTCAGACACATTGTTATCTGTAGTGTATAGTGGGATTTAATTTAGATTTGTATTTAATGTTCTCCAGGCTTCATTGTTCATTTTGAAAGTATATGACCTGTTCTTAGAGGAGAGTTTTGTTGACTCTGACTTTTAAGTAACTAGAGTCTCTCTAATTGTAAGATGCTTTTATTTTCTTTCTTTGAAAGAAAGTCAATGAACTAGTGTGACATTCTCTGTGTTTGGCATTACAGTGTGTTTGCAGACTATCTTATCACAGATGTTCTGTGGTGGCTGCTAGAATTCTGCTGAGAACGGGGAGGAGAGGGCCCCTGATAACCCAGGGAGGATTCTGACTCCTGGTTGTTTCTCTGTAGGCTCGATGAGCAGGGCAGCATTATCCCCACGCGCACCATGCACTTTGAGAAGCACTGGAGGCTACTGGAAAGCATGAAAGCACAGTATGTTGCTGGGAATGGCCTTCGAAAGGTGTCCTGTGTGGTGAGTGTTGCAGACAATGCAGGATGTGACCTTGCTTCTGTCGAGCTTTCTTTACATACCTTTCTTTATGTCATTTTGTGAGTCATAGTTTCTGTTAATTATGAGCATGTAGTAGCCTTGACTGCATTAGATTCTTGTTCTGAGAAAGCTTACTAAATAGGTAAAGATAACCCTGGATTTCACTAATCTTGTTTTACCTAGAGGTCATTTTACATAAGGTGAAAACTAAGTTGAGTGTCTTTGTAGTAAATGATTAGGACTAGAACTCCTGTAGAGCCGTCCTTTGATTTATGCTCCTGATGTTAACTCCTTAACACATAATGTATTTGCTGAGCCATTCGTGTGCACAGTATTAATCTTCCTTTGTTTACATTAGTTAAGCTCAAACCTCCGGCATGTGAGGGTGTTTGAAATGGACATCGATGATGAATGGGAGCTTGACGAGTCTTCAGATGATGATGATGAGGCAGGTGGGAAGCCCGTGAAGATCAAGGAGGAAGTGCTGTCTGAGTCAGAGACAGAGGCTAACCAAGATGCTGCTGCCCTAGACCCAGACATAGTCATCAAAGTGGAGAAACTTGACCCTGAGTTGGACTCGTGACCAAGTTTGACAGCATGTGTTACTGTGGCAAAAAGACCTAGTGGGGGGACTAAGATGGTCGCATTGAATTATCTGTGTATCAAAGAAATAAATGGTAAATTTTATTTTTTTTATACTCTGTTTCATCCTTTTGGAGGAGTGTCACTGTGGTAATCTCCTTTCTTGCTGAGATTTCTTTTTCACGTTGTGCAGAGCTAGTGTTTAAATTTCATCTGAAGAAAAAGGCAAGTTGTTTTTGTCAAAAGGTATCCTCATCATTCCTGTGTGAGGGAGCAGTTACATTTGAATAGTCAGGGCACATATGCCTGTAATCTCAGCACTTTAGCCAGCTGAGGCAGAAGGCTGGATTAAGTTCAAGGTGAGCCTGAACTAAATTTAAATAGCTGTTTATGCCTATACTCTGGTGCGTTTCATGTGTTTTCTTTAAATATTTCTTTTCACTGTGTTTAGTTCCTTGGCTCTGTGTTTATGAGCCCTCAGCGGCCAGAGGTGTCAGATCCCCCGGAGCTGGAGTTACAGGCAGTTGTGAGCCTACCAGCATGGGTGCTGAGAACTGAACCCAGGTCTTCTGGAGGAGCAGAGAGCATTGTTAACTTATGAATCATCTAGCCCCTATATTTCATATTTTAAGAACCAGGCCTAATTTTTATCTTTCCTTTCTAAAGTTTTTGGCTTTTAGGATACGTGGAAAATTTTAAAGTAAATCACATTGGTTTATTCTAATGCTAAGACAAAAGATAAATCCTATCTTATGATTTAAAATAGCAAAACACTGCTTGATGGCCATGTGATTATCCTTTTGGCTGTGTCCCTGTATGTGTACTCTAGCTGTATTTTTCTCCCTGTGTAGACTTGGTCAGGGATACACAAACTAGCTGTTTGGCCGTCAGGAACATGAAATGTGCGGATCAACTACATATAACCTGGCTTTAATGAACGTGAGCTCCTGTTCACTTCCTAATGCTCATGCCTGCAATAGAGTTGTATTCTCATATGACTTTTTAAGAGATTCCAGTGTATATATGAATTCTAACATAGGTCATTGATAAATGAAAGGATTAAAGCTTTAAATATCTGTAGGCAGGAGTATGTATTAATCACCAGGCAATCATTGTGTAGTTTAATAGGTAGGTAACTCACATGTGGTATAGAGTACTACTGAAAAGAAAGTACAGCAGCTCTGTGTTTTCAGGCTTCTGTGTTGGCCCTCCGCTGAACAAGGTGCCCATGCTAATGTTCCGTAGCCTCAAAAAAGGAACAATCCTTTTATCTGAACTTGAGAGAAATCAGAAGAGAGGCAATAACCCAAATTCCTCAAATGGTCCCTGTTTAGTCAGCATGACAGTGAAGTTCCTTCCCTCTGCCTTCATCCTCACGAAGAAAGTGATGGATGGCAGCCAGTTGTTTTTCTCTTTTGTCTTCCACTTACAGTGGCTGATCGGCCTTTTGTTGTTTGTTCATGTTGTCACCGACCTCACCCAGCTCCTCAGAGCACTTACCTTTTATGGGGTTAGGTTTCGCCCAATTCTGGAATCAAGAAGTAAAGGCAATGAAGATCTTTATTTGTTGTATTTGCCTGGGTGCCTGCACGTATCTTATCTGTGGGCCTTGAAAGGAAAGCAGAATGGAAGCCGCTGTCCTGCACAGGTGCTGAACATTGTGGGCTTTGAAATTCAGAAGACACCTTGCTGTCCCACACCGAAAACATGGTAGTCTTAAAACTGGTCAGCTTCTGATTTACATAAGTGTCTTGATAGTTGGTCAGTGTTTATAGCACAGTGCAAAATGTTTTAAATTAGGTTTTTATGAGTAGTAAAGATAACTGTTAGACAATAGGTATGCTAAGCATTTTAGAGTGAATACATTGAATAAATTTACCTAACTTGGAAGACTTGAGGGAGCAAATAATCCTAGATTATTTTTAGAATGAATTTGGCTTTCAAATACACAGCTGTTTCCTTATTAGCCAGGCATCTACCCACATGACTTCAATGTTATGTTATAAAGGTACAGTGACTCCCTGTGGTTCCAGCAGACGCATAAGTTGGAGCTGAAATTCTCAGACTTTCCTAGAGCTTGGATCAAGCCACCTCTATGGCTATTTCAGTTACTCTGTGAAGTTGATTTAAGTTTCAATCATTCCTAGTTACGGGAAAGTAGTTTCTGGTTAATGCTTTTCCTGTTATAACAAATATGAACTGGATTCATTTTACACCTAAAAGAAAAAAAATTAACTGACAACCACACTTAAGTTAATAAAATGTATATTGTAATGGTTATTATATATAATTACTATGTATACTATAATTGTTTTTACCATTACATACTTTGCTTTTTAAATTTTTGTTGGTACTGCAGATCATAACTGGGATAGACACTTGACCACTGAGCTACATCACCAGTCCAAGTACTTGGGCTTTTAATATCTAGAATAATATAATCATTACAGACTGTCACTTCTTTCGTATACAGAGCTACAATTTCTGAATTTACAGTTTGAATTTAGTGAATAAAAGTACAATATGAGAGGAAGGACAGCGCCTGGCAAGTAAAATAGACTACTGTTCCTGGCTGTGTGTAACGGACACTAGGTAACTGATCCCTGTCCAGTGGGGTTTGGGGCTTGAGGAAGACACCGCAGCAGGGGAGCTCGGGGCATGTTGTGATGCCTGCTAAGATTTACACCTGGAGGGGTCCGTAAGATAGAATCTCTCTACATAGTCCTGTCTGTCCTGGAATTTAACTAGGTAGACCAGGCTGGCCTTGAACTCAGAGATCAACCTACCAAGTAGAGATTAAGGAGTGCATCTCCTAGCTCACAATAACGCTTTAAAAAGATTTATTTATTTTGAGATAAGTGTCTCTATAGTCCTGGCCTGGAACTCACAGAGGTCCACCTGTTTCTGTCTCTGGAGGGCTGGTATTAAAGGTGTGTACCACCATGCTCGGCTAGATTAGCACTTCTTATTTTGTGTTGCCCCTTTCCAGGGTAAGTTGTATGGAAGCTTTAGAAATGCAAATTGCATACCTCCTTCTCTCTCTCCCTTTTCCTCCTTTTAATTAGTTATTCAGTCACTTTATACCGGACTTAATGTAACTGTGGTAGAGCCTTTCTAATTCTCTGGCTTTGTAGTTTTGTTTCTTTCCCATTGTACTCTTTGATTTTTTTTTTTCCAAACTCCTCAAATGCTAAAGCATTCCATCTTTTAAAATCAGGATAGTTCAGTTTAAATACAAAGGGAAACCATGAAGTATCACCTTGAGTTTATGGCAATATATAAATATGGGAGTGTATGTTTGTGAGTTAATCTAGTAGTTTTCTTCTTTGGGGGATATTCAGCTAGTCAACATATTAAGTACTGAAAAACGCTGTAGCCAAAATTGGATTTGTTTTCTATTTTTTTATTTTTATTTTTTTATTATTAGTTACATTTTATTAACTCTGTATCCCAGCTGTATCCCTCTCCCTCATTCCCTCCCAATCCCACTCCCCCTCCCTCATCTCTTCCCTGCCCCTTTCTAAATCCACTGTTAGGGGAGGACCTCCTCCCTTTTCATCTGACCCTAGCTCATCAGTTATCTTCAGGACTGGCTGCAAAGTCCTCCTCTGTGGCCTAGCAGGGCTGCTCCTCCCTTGGGGGTGGGGAGGTCAAAGAGCCAGCCATTGAGTTCAAGTCAGAAATAGTTCCTGTTCCCCTTACTAGGAAACACACTTGGATACTGAGCTACCATGGGCTACATCTGAGCAAAACTGGATTTCATGATTTCACTAGGAGCTAGGCAGTTTTGATGGCACATTCTGAAGTTGTGACAGTCATCTATAGCCTTGATTTTGTTTGTTTTTGTGTTTTTGAGGTGAGTTCTGGCTATGTAGTCAGTTTGACCTTAAAATTCACTATGCTCCAGCTTTAGCCTCCCCAGTGTAAAGATTACGGCACAGGGCCCGGAAAGCTAGCTCAGCAGTTAAGATCACTGGCTGTTCCTGCAGAGGATCCAGGTTCCGGTCCCCTATTGGAGCTCATCACTGTCTCTCTCTAGTTCCAGAGGATCTGCTGCCCTCTTCTGGCCTCTGCAGGTACTAGGTATACACACGGTGCACATATATACGTACAAGCAAACACTCATACGTGTAAAATATCTTTAAAAACATATTACATGTTCCACTGTAACCAGTATTGGTTGCTTCCTCACTGTGGTGACAACATACCCAGAAGAAACAACTTACTGGCAGACAAGCTTATTTTGGCTCACAGTTCATAAGGAACAGTTCATCATGTCATGAAGGGGCTTCATGGCAACAGGACCTACTCCTGTCCGTGACAGTGGAAGGTAGATGTGTGAGGGGGCTGGTTACACTGCAAACAGGAAGCAGGGTGCTGATGTTCCGAGTGAGCCGGGCTGAATAGGCCCCAGAGGCCCACCTGCAGGGACTCACCACTTCACATTTCTTGCCACAAGAAGGCTTCTGGTAACTTCAAAAGCACCATTATCTGGGGTCTAAGAGCTGAACCAGTCACGCTGACAGGGAGGACACTTTACCTTCAAACTGTGACACCCAGCTAGAAATTTGCCAAGAAGTTAATTCCAGGAAACGCACTGTTAATATGGTAGGGAGGCCATAGAGATTCACATTGCATTTTATTTTCTTAATTATTTTCTAGACCAAGATTTTCCAAAAAGTACACATTACTCACACCAGGATTGTCCCCGTTAGTGAATATAGCTGCAAATTCATGGCTTCTCTGATCCCACATACTCAGCATATCAGGGCTGCAACCATGATACATTCTGACTCATACGGTTGAGAACTACGTTCTTTGAAAGATTTGTGTTTAGAAATTAAATTCTGTAGCTGTAAGAGCATGGACTGCTCCCTTACAGACATCGAAAATTATTTTTAGTTCTTAAGAAATGATCCTAACTGGAAGTTAATTACACATGCAAGATGCTCACATGTCTATAAATCTGTTTAAATCATGGAAGCATAATTGCACCTCAACTCTCTTTATGCACTGCAGCATGTAGAACTGAATCCCTTAGGGCCCCATTTCAGTCCTAACAAGATTATGTTCCGCTGAGTTGTGGATGCCAACTTGGATATGTATGGCCACGCTTGGTGATAAGCCATTACAGTTCATAAATGTCACCTTTCCTCTGGTGTGTGCAGTCAAACCGAACTCTGTGCTCCCAAAGCATAATGTGTACTTATTGTCGTACGGATGATAGATCTGCCCCTTGACAAGACTTGAGATAAAACTAGTGTTTACTGGCTTGTTATGTTATCAACACTAAAAAGAGGGGGCAAGCTTATTGTTTGCATGGCCTGCAATCAAAGTTACAAGGTTCGCCCATCCTCTAAGTCTGAAAACTCTAGGGACAGTTTTTCTTCATTTCTGCAGTCCTGACTATTGTTGGTGAGCGAACACTATTGTTATGTTAAGTCGTATTTCTTTCTACAGTTTAGATGGTAAAACTGGGTACTTGGGAGTGAAATGAGGTGAGTGGGCAGTTGCATAAACCACACTCCTCACTGCAGGCATTTCAGGAAGGCTGCAAAAGTTGTAACAGCTCGAGTGCCTCCTTTCTCCTTTCTCTACTTGCTTTGCCCGCTTGTGACAGGAAGAGCTATGAGGGGTCAAGTGTGTATATAAAGCGGTCTCTTCTCACATGCAGCTAGGGTCAGCATCTCCACACGTCTGAGCGGCTACTGGCCGCTGTTCCATGGCCCCGATACAATACAGGCTCTTTCTCTACAAGAGCTGACGGTGTCATCAGAGCTGGGGAGGGGCCTAAGTGACTGGTTGATGGGTTCTGTCAGGTGTGCTAAATGCTGCTGGGAAGTGGAGAAAGGTAAGGTCAAAGTGAGCTTTTGCCTCAGAAAAGCTGTGCGTAAATGGTGACGTGGCTAACTCATCTGAGCAGGTGGTGGCATTAGGGAGCTTTTTCTTAAAAGATGGATGATGCTAATATCCATCTATATCCATATCTATCCATCAAAAGACGATATTCTCCAAATGGAGAGTGGCCCCTCTACAGAAAGGGGGATGTTCGAGTGGAATCCTTGACTAGGGAAGGAAGGGTTAAGACTGACAGTGATGAGACCAGCCTCATGGCAAAGCACAAGGTCTCTTCCTCCTGGCAGGAGGGCACTGGGCGCAGGTGCTGGCAGCTGGTTCTGAAGCAGTAAGGGCAGTTAGTTCTTTTTATGAAATAAAAGCTATGGTCTCACTGGGGAGCTGCCGTATAGCACTGTCCTCAGAGCCAGATCCAAAGCTCAGCCGTGCACCTTGCGAAAGATCATCACAGCTTGCTGACCGTTGACGTTCCCAAATAGGAGGCAGCGGATGGTCCTGGCACCTTCATCCGAGGATCCAGCCATGCCTCCCAACAAGTTGTACTCATGTCTGCTCTAATAGCACAGAGGTCTTGAGGAGAGGCTGGAGAATATAGGTTGGGAAGACTAGGTGGGGAGGCCATGGGGAGGTCATCAACGCTGGGAAACATTTCTCAGGGGCCGCTTTGAGGGTCACCCATACTCTTGTAAGTCACCCCTCAGCCATGCACTGTAAATAAGCTGAAGAAACTCACCAGTTCCCTGAGGGAACTTCGGTAGAATCCAGCTTTAGTCTGTCATTGGGACCTTAGGAGGAGGAAAGGTAGATGGCCCATAGTCCTCCCTCTCTTCCTTTCTCCAGGGCAAAAGTTCTCACAGCAAGAGTGGAGGGGCAGGAGGGAAAGCCACTTTAGAATGCTAATGTCAATTCGCTGAGAGCGTGTTAGTGTCCGGGGCCCTTCAAAGGTGGTGATAAAAATTTAGAATAAGTGTAATTAAGATCGTTTTCTAAGGCAGAGGCAGGCAGATCTCTGTGAGTTCAAGGCCAGTCTGGTCTACAAAGTGAATCCAGCCAAGGCTACACGGAGAAACCCTGTCACACACACACACACAAAATCACTTTCTAAGCTGCTCAGATGTAGGGATGGCTTGGGTAAGAGTTAGGTTTAAGCTGAGATGGGATTTTTATCCTGCTCTTACTAAGAACCGCACCAGAAGTCAGGGAGGCTCTGAGTAGTGCTAGGGTTAGAAGGTTGGAGTTTTACATCAGAAGGGTGGAATACAGGTCGTGGCTGGGGAGAGGGATGGCAGTAGTGAAGATCACAGACCTGATGGTAAGTGTAGCCATGGCAGTTGGTGGCTGCTGTTAGGGAGAAGGACGAAACACTGGAGCTGAAGAGGTTGCTACAGTTTGTATCTGGACTGTCCCCCAAGGGCCCACTTGTTAAAGGCTTGGTCTTTAGCCTGTTAAGAGTTTGAAGCTTCAGTGTCCCCCAGTAAGCTCTATGTTTAGTCCCCGGCTATTTTAAAACTTCTGGAAACTTTCTCTAGGACCTTGCTGGAGGAAGCCTTTGGAGGTAATCCCTGGTTCCTCTTTCTCTAGGACCTTGCTGGAGGAAGCCTTTGGAGGTAATCCCTGGTTCCTCTTTCTCTAGCGAATAGCAGCCTTGCTGCCAGCATGTTCTTCCACCACTGGCCCAGGATGAGTGCAGTCACTAACTCTGGACTAACCCCTCTTAAACTGTGAGCCTTTAGCTGTTTCTTTCAAGTGTTTGGCCATAGTAATGTAAAAAGTAATTTACCCAGAAGCTTGGTTGAGGCACTATTGGGAAGTAGAAGAACCACTCTCTGTCTCACATAAACTGAAAACATAATTTTTTTTCTCTTTTAATTACATTATCCCAGATATTTTGTCACAGGAAACAAAATCTGGCTGGTATGTTGTTCGACAAGTGAGTGGCCAGAGTTTTAGATGGGTCGTCTCTGTGGCAGGTAAAGTCACCCCAAACAATGGGGCAGTAGTGGAGAGGATAACACTGAATTGGGTGCTGAGGTCACCAGTGAATGAGACTTGAAAGCCAGGGGGAGGACAGTCCCTTACTGTGGGTCACTTAATAGGTAGCAAGGCTGGGCTCTAAGCTCTGGAGATCAGAGCAAAGCTGTGTTCCTCAGCCCCATGCTGACTGCCCTGGGAGCAGACGCCAACGGCAGTAAAGGCCACATGGTGAAAGCAAAAGGTTATGGAGTCTTTACAAGCAGGGCACTGCCTGCCAATCAGCTCCCGCTATAGCTGGTGCTTCTACACCCAAGAGAGTAAGATCCTGGCCTGGGGTGGGCTTGGGAATAGTTCTAATTTTTTTTCCTGGAAGCTAGCTGTCGCTGAGGACTCTGGTTACTCTCCTACCCTGTGTTTTCAATGTACTGCTGATCATACACAGGACCCAGTGAGGAAGAGGCCACCTGAGCCAAATGTCAGGAGACTGGACCTGCTCAGAGATTGGAGGTCAAGATGCTGGGCAAACAGGACACAAACAGAATGAGAGCTCCTCCCCTGCATGAAGGTGCGGGTCAGGCCTGCCCCAGCTCTGGGGCAGTGTGGACCAAATGGCTGCCTCTGGAGGAAGTGCTCAGTCCAGGCAACACTGACCTCTGCTCAGTTCCATGTTCCCAGGAGCTGGCACAGGCTTCAGTTTACTGCTTAGCAGACCCAGGAGGGCCCCAGCTGAACCTGGGAACCTCGCATCTGCCAAACTGCAGCAAATACCCTGGGATCTTGGGGCCAATCCAGCCCTCAGGGCCATGTACTGCTAAGGGGCCCCACCTGCACCTGTGCCCATCCTGCTTGTCTTCAGTTGGTTTGTTAGGGTTCTCTGTGGAAGTCTGTTACGCAAGACTTTTGCCTTGCACAGGAAGTCCTGCAAGGTGCCCTCAGACCTCTGTCTCATGGTTCTCCTCTCTTCTGCAGCGAAGGGGCGTTGTTTATAGATCAGAAACAACAGGAAGTAGTTCGAAGAGGTTTGACGTGTCCCAAACTACCCAGCTAGTAGGAACAGAGCACAAACCAAAATGTTAGTCCCAGCATTAGCCGACAAGCATTGCCGTCGAGGACTGAATGTTTGGTAAGGGCTCTTCCAAGCACATCTGTGATCTCTCGTTCAACCCTCCCCACGCCCCACCCCACAAGGGGAGTGCTATTATTAGCCTCATTTCACAGATGAAGAAACTGAGTTACACAGGCACTGACCAACATGCCCTTGGCCATTCGGTGACCGTGGTGCAGGATGCTCCGTCAGGCAGGGCCACTGTACAGTTTGCTGACCCTGCTAGCCTTGCAAAGTACCAGCTGTCCCCTGGTTCTGGGCATCTCCCTCCAGTGTCCACTCCACCCCCTGCTAGCTGCTGGACTCTGGCCACCATACTCACTGAGTACAGCTGTGAGGAGCCCGTGGTGACTGAGGCTCATCTTCTCGGACTTAATTTTGTGAGGCTCCACCCTCAAGCCCTGTCGAGAAGCAGCCTGTGAACGTGTCTGACATTTTGGTTCCCTTCAGACTGGGAATGGAATTTGCAGAGCTGGGAATAGAACTCTGGCTTCTGACCTCGCTGGAAGTAGTTTCCCTCCATGAGACACCACTGTGCATGCCCCCAATGTCACCTTTGTCCTGTTCTTTTACATCTCAGAGAAATACAACTTTCCCTGTCCCCAGACAGGCACCCAGCTCATGAGGCAGAAAGAAGGGCAATGGGCCATGAGTCCTCTCCAGTCCATTTCCTGATTTGCCAAGATAATTTTGCATTTTGCTGGTGTGTAGACTTCAGTGTCTCAAAATCCCCATGGAAGACAGGAGGCTTAGGGAGAGGAAAGGGGAGGCTTCAGAATGAGTTAAGTGAGCAAAGCTGAAGGCCGACTTGCTGTTTGTAACAGAAATTTAAGCTGTGTGACTTGGTGAAACACAGATCAGAAAGGCTCACATTTGACCCATCAGACAAGGACTCCAAACAATGATAACCCAGTATCCAGGATTACTTGCATTTTGGGTTGGTTTGCACGTGTGTGGGAGATGCTTGTGTGTGTTTGTGTGTATGCTTTCATATCTGTGAGCTCATCCTACCTCATATATTGAGGAAGAGTCTCTCTGGAACCCAGAGCTCCTTGATTTGGCTAGTCTAGCTAGCCAGCTTGCTCTGAAGATCCTCTGCATCCACTCCCTAACTACTGGGATTCTGGGTGGGCAACCATGCCGTCCAGGCATTTGTGTAGGTGTGGGGATCCATACTCTGCCCCTTAGGTTTTGAAGACAGGTGTTTCACCTGCTGACCCATCTCCCCAGCCCTAAACTGTTTTATATTATGAATTTCTCCACCAAATAAAAAATCACAGGCCAATTATCATCTTTATCCATTCAACATACAGAGAGACTTGGTGGCGAAAGATTATCTTGGGAGTAGGGAACGGAATGCTGTTGGTCCCACTTTAGAACGGGTCACCAGAGGAGTCTTTCCACAGAAAAGTTTAACTGAGCAGAAATGACTCACCTTGCATGGGAGTGGCACCACCATGGGCTGGTGGGTCTTAGATTAAATAAGGAGAAAGCACGCTGAGCACCAGCCTTCATCTCTCCGTTTTCTGAAGGCAGATGCAATGAGACCAGCTACCTCATGCTCCTGCCGCCATGCCTTCCCCGCTATGGTGGACTGTGCCGTCATACTGAGCCAGAATAAGCCTTTCCTTCCTTCCTTTCCTTCCTTCCTTCCTTAAGTTGCTTCTTTCAGGTCGTTTGTCATGGCAATGGCAGCTGCTGCAGTATGAGATAGCTCTTTCTTACATGGTTAACAATCTTCATCGACCTTACTCATAGCCTAGTGAGATAATTATTCTGATCAAAGCAAATTTCCCTGTTTAAATGTCCTTTCTTTGGCTTTGAATGCCCTTAAGACTTGCAAATGACAGATGTTTCTCACCACTGAAAGTATTTAAGGGAAATGTCATGGTGCCTATTGGCTGTAGCCAAGGATACCTTTCTGTGTTTTTGGAGAAGTGGTCTTATGGGCTGACATTTGTGTGTGGCCTCCCATGGTGGAGCCATTTGCAAGTGGAAGATTCGTTTGAATGTACAGGTCTGAAAGACTGTTTTGGAAGAAATCCCTTTGCCCTTAGGGCATATCTTTAAAGCAGAGTATTGGGGAAGGGCCAATACATTGCACCCCTGAAGGGTGGCCAGTGGCCTCAGGCATTGTTACTGTCCTCCCTCTCCAGTTCACTCTGGGGTCTAGTCTATGGCACTGTCAGTTTGGGGCTGTTGCTCCTGTTGAATACCCCATGGGTGACAAGTAGACAGTGTAGTCATACCACTTTTGCAAACACTTGGTGCTTACCTTGGTGGCCAGAGAAATACAAGTAATACTTATTAAATGCCTTTACTTGGTCAAGTACCCCCTGACCTGCTTGCTTGGTCACCATGCTCCTCTAGTAAGCTTGAGGAACAACTGGATTCTAAACCAGCAGTCTATGTTGAGAAGCTCCTGGTTTTTTGTGTGATTTTTCCCCTGTCCCAGGGGAAGGGGATCAAAGAGCAGGCCAATCAGTTCATGTCAGGAGAAGCTCCTGTTTTTACTTCATGAAAGCCAGTTTTTGACTAAACTTTTTTCTAAGCAGAAGGATTACTTTTTCTTTTTAAAAAACACTATGTTCTGTTAGGGTGGGAAAGTCCAGGCAACAGGATCTTGATGCAGTTGGACATTTTACATCCACAGTAAGAAAGAAGAGAGCTATGAGTGTTTGTACTCAGCTCTTTTCCTCCTATTCATATGGTCCTGGACTCTGGCCAAGGGAATAGTGCTATCCACAGTGGGCAGATCTTTCCTCCTCAATCAACCCAATCAAGGCACTCCCACACAGACATACCCAAACATGAGATAATTCTCCATGTTCGAATGGAGAATGGTCTCTTAGGAGATTTCAAGTCCTGTTAAGTTGACATGATGTTAACCATCACGATTAGTGTGGCCATTTTAACAATGCACATTGTTATCTCATGTGATGTCTTTTCTTTTGTGTGTGTGTCTGCTTAGTTTCTTTCATCAGTGTTTTAAGTCTTCATTGTGCCTTTTCATTTATCTGGTTGAATTTAAGATGGGCTACTGTAAATTAGATTACCTTTCTAATTTTTGTTTAGATAAATCACTATGGATGTATTGATTTTTTTATGTTGAGTTTGCATCTTTGCAACCTGCAACTTTGCTAAATTTATTAGTTCAATAGTTTTCCCTCTTTAAAATTTCCTCCTCCTCCTCTTCTCTACCTGCTTCTCCTCCTCTTCTTCTTCCCTTGGTGGCCTCTTCAAGGTCTTCTTCCCATACATTATACTGAGTCATCTGCAAACAGTGACAGTTGCATGATTTACAGCCTTGATGTTCCTTGTTTTTTTTTTTTTTCCTTGCTTAAGTACACTGGTTAGGAGTTCTGGTGTTGTGCTGATCAAGAGCATGAAAGTAGACCCTTAGCCAGGTGTGGTAGTTTAATCCAAGCACTCATGGGGCAGAGTCGGGTGAATTGCTATGAATTTGAGACCAACCAGGGCTTCAAGATCCATTCTGAAAAAAAAAAAACAACAACAAAGTAGCCAACACCGCAACAATGACAACAACAAAAGGAAGAAGGAGGAAGGGAAGGAGGAGAAGAAGAGGAAGAAGAGGAAGCAGCAGCAGCAGCAGCAGCAGAAGAAGAAGAAAGCAAATAGGCATCCTTGTCTTCTCCCACTTTGTAAAGGAAAGGCTGCCAGCCCCAGTATAGTGTCAGCCTTGACATATAGTGTTCAGAAAAATATCTCTTCTCATAAAGGGACATTGAGTTTTCACCGAACGACTTTTCTGCATCCTTTCCCCTTGTGCTTCATCCTGCTAATGTTGTGAACTTGTTCACTGACTTGGGGTTTGGGGGCTGTCCTTGTATCCTCGGCCTGGATCCTGCTCATCTCTGGTGAACAGCGCATTTCATGTGCTGCTGGTCTGATGTGCTGTGGCTTTGATGGACATTTCCCATCTCTGCCCAGTGTGGGCAGCGGCCTACAGTTTTCTCCTGTTATATGTGTGTCTGATGTTGGTGCCAGGGCAATGCTTGCTGTGTAGCATGCGTTTGGAAGAATTCCTTCCTCTTCGATTTTGGGAGTAATTTAGGAAAAGTTGGTAGTGGTTCTTCTTTGTACATTTTGTAGAATTCCACAGTGGAACCAGCACATTTAAATTGTTTTCTTTACGTTGATTTTGTGTGTGTTTGTGGGCCTTCGTGCACTGTTATACACACATACAAGTCAGAGGCAAAATGTTCAGGAGTCAGTTTTTGAATTCTACCATGTGTGTTCCAGGGATCGATGTCAGACGTGGACAAGAAAACCCCTGCCAGGTGACCCCAGGAGCCTGTCTCTCAGTTGATTCTGGATCCAGCCAAGCTGACAAACCTGGTTAACGTCAGACTCTTGGTGTGAAATATGTGTCCAGGAATTTGTCCCTCTCCTCTAGGTTTATCAAATGTATTGGCTGCAATTCATAAAAACCTTCAATGCTCCTTTGTATTTTTGTGAAGTCCATTGTTGTCTTGCTTTCTTCGTATCTGATTTAAATCAATTTTCTTTTTAAAAAACTTAGTCTACCTAAAGATGTGCCAATTTTATCTATTTGAAGAATTAACTTTGTCTTTTGAAGAATTAATCTTTGTTCCCCCCGCCCCCCCTCTCTCAGTTACTTCTGTTTTGAACTGAAGAGTCTAATTGTGTCTCTCTGGCTGCCCCCAAATTTGAGTTGCTCCTGCCTCAGCCCCTCAGTGCTAGGGGTAGGCATAGCAGCACCAGGCTTCTGCTCTGGTCTTTATTCTGTGTTGGTGATTCATCTATGTTGTACTTCCTGGGTGGGAACACTTGTTTGTTTAACTGGGATCTTTCTGCTTATATTGTGTGTGTGCTGATATGCAACCTAAGGGCCTTGAACATGGTAACCAAGTGCTCTATCACTGAACCCACCCATCTCATTTTTAATGTAGCCTTTGATAGCTATAAAGTTTCCCTTTTAGTACATCTGCTACAATAGAGATTTTTAATTTTTTTGTTTTTCTTCTCTGTTCTCTCGTTTCTATTTATTCATATGTATTTATTACTTTTCTATTGATATCATAAAATACCATGAGCTATGACAATTTTTAGAAGAATTTATTTTGTACTTACAGCTCCAGAGGGTTAGGGTCCATGCTGTGGGGAAAGCAGGGGAAGACATGGTGGCAGGAAGTGCTGAGAGCTCCCACCTTGAACCTCAAGCAGGAAACAGAGAATGAATTCAAAACGGTGTGAGTCTTTTGAAGCCTCAAAGCCTGCCCTCAGCTGTATACTTCCTCCAGCAAGACCATATCCCCTAATCTTTCCCATCCCCACAAAAAAACCACCAGCTGAGGACCAAGCGTTCAAATGCCTGGGACTTAGGAGGGACATCTCACCCCAACACGGCATCGCACAGACTGCCTCTCTTACCACTAAACACTTTCTGCCCGACTGCCTTAGTTAGGGTTTCTATTGCTGTACAAAACACCATGACTAAAAGCAACTTGGGGGAGAAAAGGGTTTATTTCTGCTGACAGTTCCACCTCATGGCCCTTCATGAGGTCACAGTGGGAACCCGGAAACAGGAGCTGAAGCAGAAGCCATGGAGGAATGCTGTTTACTGGCTTGCTCCTCCTGACTTGCTTCTTGTGCCAACCAGGAGCACAGGTCCCGGGGTGGTTCCACCCGCAGTGGGCTGGATTTTTCCACATCAATCATTAAACAAGAAAATACCCTGTATATTATCTACAGCTAATCTGAGGAAGACATTTTCTCAGTTGAAGTTCTTCCCAGGTATCTCAGTTTGGGTTTCTATTTGCTATAAAGAGACAACACGGCCACATCAGCTCTTATGGAACATTTAAATGGGGTGGGCTTACACAGTTTTGGAGGTTTGATCCATTATCACCATGGCAAGAAGCATGGCAGTGTGCAGGCAGACATGGTGCTGGAGAAGGAGCTCAGAGTTCTATAACTGGATTCCCAGGTATCAGGAAGAGACAATGACACACCTCCTCCAACAAAGCCACACCCCCTAACAGTCCCACTCCCTATGAGCCCATGGGAGCCATTTTCTTTCAAACCACTACATCGAGTAATTCTAACTTGGGTCAAATTGACAAAAACAAAACAAAACTAGCCAGGGTAACTACTTTTCTTTTCTTTTCTTTCTTTCTTTCCTTCTTTCTTTCTTTTTTTTTTTTAAATCTCATTGCATTTGTTCAATTTTCTGAAATACTTGTTTTCCACTTTATCTTCTACCTTATTGATGGGCATTGGGTTGATTCCAGATTGGAGCTATTAGGAATAAAACAGTCATGGCATTCACAGTAGATGTATTTTGGTTAACATCTATGACTTCCTATTGGGTACAAACCTAGGAGTGAGTCACAAGGCACATATACACCAATAGTTTTAAAAAGTGATTGTATCAATTTATACTCCCCCTGGAAGTGTTTACAAAACCAAGCGAGGAACCCTGGGGGCCATCACTGTACTGAAAATGTGGTCCTCAGAGACTAACTTTTGGGTCACTGGGATGCTCCTATGTTGTTGGTAGCTGAAAAGTTCCTCTATGTGTCATTCTGTCTCCCTGAAGGTGGTTTGTCTCTCCAGTGTGTTGGGGTACATAGAACACACACTAAGGAGTGGGTCCTATGGTGGCTCACAGAAAGGCATCCCAACTCCAACCACCAGTCCTGGCCAGGTCTGAGTTTACAATATCTGTAAGTCACAAACTATAGCACTACGGAACCTATGTGGTTCAGCTTCCCCCAGAGCAGCTGGCCAGAGGCTGTATGACCTCCTCTTACACTGTCACCTAAGCGCATCCCCCACCATGTGACAATGGCAAAATTTAGCCCCTCTCACACCTGTCTGTATTCAGATTAATAGATAACCCTCTTTACTAATAGATAGCCCTCTTTCAGTGGCTGCAGCAGTGTTAATGGAAAAACTCGTGGCTCAGAGTGAGGCTATTGTGAGGGGCCGCACTCACATTCGCCATTACAAGATGGCGCTGATATCCTGTGTCCCAAACCGATAAACAAGAAAGCTGCACATGTGGGAAGGAAATTTCCACTCATTGTGCTCTGCCTCTCCCGTGGCGTCATCCCGCCTGATGAGTAACAGCCAATCAGAGGCTGACACATCCTAAGCGGAGGATAGTTTTCTATATAAGGGCTGGGTTTCTGCCGCTCAGGGTCTCCATCTCTACTCGTTGTAAGCTTATGCTCTCCCTCTCAAGATGCATGAAAGCTTTACTGCAGAAGGATCCTGTGTGTGCCGCATCGTTCTTGCTGGCCAGACGGTAACGCGAGTCACATCTGGTGCCGAAACCCAGGAAATTGACCACACCATCATCAGCACCTCCGGAGACCCCTTGACTTTAAGGAGGATTCAGAACTGCAGGGATAGGTAGGTTCGGAGAGGTATGCATATCTCTGAAATTCTTGGGGCGATTTTAGCTGTGATATTTACTGTTTTGGTTGCCCTTCTCTTGTTCAAAAAGGTAGTAGAGGAAGGACGGTAACGCGAGTCACAGGCTATCAAAGTTTAAGTCACAGTAAAACATTTAACTATTGTGTTGTCTGGGTTCAGTCACTTTACCTTTGACTCTGATCTGCATTACAAGGATGGGCTGATGTAGAACCAAACTGTAAACTTGGAATTATTGAGCACTTGATTATGTTAAGATCCAGATTTGATACATCTGGTCATCAAAACTTAAGGGAGCAGATTTTGATAAGGTATCAGCTGAAGATTATAGGCCAGGGGAAACAGAGGCAACCTCGAGGAAATAAATGGCAGCCCTTGAGCCTAACAAAGGGATAGGTGCAGAACCCCATCTGACCACTAGAGGGTGCCATAAGCTCAGCTGCATAGCCGACTCCAGCCGGTTGTCGCCTGACCCTCATGATGCTTGCGGGTGTCCCTTAACATCCGCAGGCCTGACATTTCTCCCTTTTACTTCTGTTACTTAAAAAAGAAAATTAACGTCACCATTACCATTCATCTTGTTTTTTCCAACTGTCTATTAGTCTATTACTGCTTTTATTTGCTGCCTTTCATTAGTGAGAAAAAGTCTTTTGCCTAGGTCAGACACAGCACTGCTAAGCAGATAGGTAAATAAGTGCATTAATAAGGTACGATTTACAAAGATAATTCTCCACAATCTGAAGCTTGTCTTAGCCAACCACACCCTTTTTTCCGGATGATGAGACTCACGGAGAACACCCAGCTCTGAGACCAGAGTGGACTGATTCACCCGCAGCAAGCAACACCAGCTGTCACATCCCTGTCTTCAGAAGGGAAGAGGCGAGGCCACAGGGAGGGCCAATGCAGGAAGAGTCTGTTTATTTTGGTGCTTATGATAAGGTCAATACATGAATAATAAATAAAAACCCCAAAGGCTGAGCATCCAGCACATTCATTTGTACTGGAAACAGTCGTGTAGGAGCCCAGGTCCTGGCCTCTCCCCAGACTCTTGGCTGACCTTCCTGCAATCCTAGGGTCACAGGATGGCTCCTCACTTAGAAGCAAGATGTGTTTGTCCCACAAGCCTGATGCTAGAGTTTGAATCTCTGCAGTCCATGGTGGAAAGCGAGAATCTACTCCCCTGAGTTACCCTCTGGTCCCACATGTATGCCATAGCATGTATGCATTCAAACATACACATAACAACAACAATGATAATAAGAATAATAAATGAAAATGAAAAGTGCAGTTCAACCTCACTCCCGAAACCTGATAAATAGCCCCAACAATTACTTAAAACCCATAATACATTCCAAATCCTTAGAGGTCTTGGCTTAGGGCTCCTTTTCTACAATAAATGGCAGAGTCCTCAAAAAGGCCTACCAACCCCAAAGGGTGCCTGTCCCTCCTCCCTCTTGCCCACAAGTCCCTCTTTCTGCTCTTTATGTATTCGCTTGCAGCCATGGGCCTGCCTGGTCCCTGCCGCAGTGTCTTCCCTGTTTCTGCCATCTTCCAGGGACACCCTCCCTCACACCGCTGCCGTGGCCCCCTTCTCCCCATGACGACTGGAATCCCTTAAAACTGAAGTTCCTTCCTCGGGCCCCCAGCCTTCCTCACTTCCCGCAGCCTATTCTGCTCAGGAGCCTCTTTGTGTGATGAAACTTTGAGTTTGAGTTCATGTCTCTACGTGAGAACAGGAGTCCCTGTTGTTTTCTTCACTGATGCTGCTCCTGCTACTCAGTACTCTCTCGGTGAAATCTTGTAGAGCCCGGCACACGATCCAGCAGTAAAGCTCCTAACAAACAAACAAACAACAACCAAACTTCTTTCAGATTTATTTATTTTACCTGTACGAGTGTTTGGCTGCAGGCACATTTGCGGGTACGTGCATGTGTGCGCGTGCTCGAGCGCGCATGGGGATCGCAGGGGTCAACCTCAGGCGCTATTCCTTTGGGACAAGCCACCTTGTCTTCTGAGACCCCGTCTCTCACTGGGTTCACTGGTCCCACTATGCTGCCTGGGTAGTGAACTCCGGAGGCCTGCCTGCCTCGGCCTCCCGATGTGCCTTAAATTCAAGTGCTCACGCTTACGCTCTCAGCTCTCAGCTGAGCTATCTCGACGCCTCTACTCTACCAGCTATCTGCTTAGCTGTTATCATTCCCTGTGTGCTTTCTAACTGAGCCACAGACCCGGATTCCCAGGTCAGCTTCTCACGGTTGCTGCCTGCAGCCCCGGGGAACTGCAGCTTCACGCTCCTCGTGGCAGGAAGTGTCTGCCAGTGTGGTCTAGCCCTTGGCTGCCCCTTGGCTTAGGCTGAGCTGTGCCAGCATATGAATCTACATATTGAGGGGAAGGGTATTACTTCTGGCCCCCTTTAATGCCCTCTACTTCCGGAATCTCTATGCTGTGTGTCCTCAAAGCCTTCAGTGGGACTGGAGAAGGCTCTGAACTCTGAAA
>CM053765.1:74463913-74479008 GCA_028658305.1 Pachyuromys duprasi | reverse complement strand
AGGAGCAGCTTTTGTTGTGGCAAAGGCAGCTTCCTTGTAAAGTTTGGGGCAGGTGGCTATGACAGGAAGTAGGAGTGGGCAGTGTCCCCTGCTCTCTGGCTGAGGCTTGGTGACAGTTCCCAGGAAAGCTTTGATTCTGGATAAGTGTCCTCCAGCTTCCTGGTACCTGTTATTGAGGACAGTCACCTGGTGAGAAAAACAATGTTGTCCCTGGTCCTTCTGTAGTGCTTGAAACCTCTCCAGGGAGTCAGGTGGAGAATGTCAAGGGCTCTTGAGTGATTTTGGATCAGATGATCAGACGGAAGGAAGGAACTCAGAGTAACCACGGGGTCAGCACTGCAGGGAGCTCAGAGTAACGATGGGTGGGCACGGCAGGGTGCCAGGCCAGCAAACTCACTACCCAGGCTGTAGAGGAATGAGAGCTGGCCGCTAGGGCAAGTGAGCGAGGGTAGTTAATGAAAGGGCGATTGAAGGTCTCCAGAAGAAAGTTCATGAAATATTAGAGACCTTAAATTTTTATGTGTGATTTCAGTGAGTGGGAGAATAGAGCAAGTGTCAGCGTGAGCTACTGCAATGCGGAGATACGGGGTTTGAACGGGGTTAGGGGGGTGAAACAAATGATGGCGACGGCCGAGTGAGGAAAGGCACCCACCGCAGGCCAGCTTCTCAACCCGAGTTCAAGCCCAGGGCCGAGTGAGGAAAGGCACCCGCTGCAGGCCAGCTTCTCAACCCGAGTTCAAGCCCAGGACCCGCATGGCTGAAGGAGGAGATAACCAACTCCCAGAAGCTGTTATCTGGTTTCCACACTCATGTACCATGGGATGTGTGTGCTCACACAACTGCGTACACACATGTGTAAAAAAAAAAAAAGACAAGATGGCAGACATGATTGAAGTCACCTTGGCAACCTCTTCCAAGTCCTTTCTTCCCATTCTTCCCTCCGGATGTGGCTGTTAGCTACTCCCAGGCCTGTTTTTACACTGTGAATATATGTTCTGTCTCAATAACATGTATAAGATCATGTATGAAGTTTGTGTGTGTCATAGATAAAACACACACTTGTTACATGATAGATTGCACTCTTGTCAACTGTTTATCCCTACATCCGTTTAGCTTCTAAAGCTTACCTGCATGGTTCAATGCTTGCTTTGGGGGCTTTACTCAAAGTGAGGCAGAGACCAACTATGGTCCTTTTGAACCTGCCATTAGCACGTTCTCCCGTGAGCCTACAGACTTCTGCCAGTGAACACAAACACTATTGCAGGTTTTGGCCATTACAGACAATACCTTGATTTACATTTTTTAATGCCCATCTCTTGCTTGCTTGTTTCATTAGAGTATTGGTCAACTTGTTACATCCTAGCCAACCAACCAAACAAGCAAGCCAGGAGGTCACTGTATCATTAATTTTTGTTGTCAGCTTGACTGGATTTAGAGTCACCTAGGAGACCAAAGCTGCATCTCTGCAGGTGTCTTGGTGCGGGTCAACTGAATTAAGATCAGTGTCATCTAAGCCTCACCTCATTCAGTCCTAGAGGATGGTCCCATACCTATTTTGCAGATGTAGGGAGAAAACTTATGGATCCCCTTGTTCCTGTTCTCGCAAACACCACAGGCCTTCAGTGTTTGTTTCTGTCCCTCTTTCTACACCAAGAGAGATGTTGGGAGGCTTGAGCCTCATCTTATGTTTCCGCTAAAGACTCTTTCAAGCTGATAGAATGGCTGCCAGTCATCTTCCTTCTTATGTATGGCTCCCATCTGACATCAGTTAGAACACCACAACTGCTCATTTACAACATTGCCTGTTAGAACACTAATTTTGGTTCACCCAGAGTGAACTTCGTGGAGTCACCTTGTCTTGTCCCTGGGACCTTAGGAGGAGAAGGAGGGGGAAGGAAAGGAGGAGAATGAGGAGGAAGAAGAGGAGGAGGAAGAGCAGAAGGAAGAGGAAGAAGAGGAGGTAGAGGAGGAGGAGAAGGAGGAGGAGGAAGAAGAGAAAGAGGAGGAGGAGAAGGAGGAGATGTTGTCTGTGTCTCCTGCAGGGAAGGAATTTTAGTAACAGAGGCACTTTGACAAGATATGACTTTGACTACCCGTTTCCTTTTCTTTCTTGTATGCTTGTTTGTATTTGGAGAGGCCAATGGTCACTGTGCTGTCATCCATCAAGGGCCATCCACTTATCCCTTATTCTACCCTAATCCCTTCCAACACCCCAACACCTGGGAAGAGAGACAGAAGGTTAGTGGGGAGAGGGGGCATTGAGATCTTTTTAGACTACTTCCTGCTTGATTAGGGACATTGAGTTCCTTGGGGCTAGTCCAATCTTTCTCTCGTCAGGATTATCTCCAATTTCTTCTTATGGTCTTCTTAGCAGCAGCAGCAGGGGGAGCTGCAGCCACCTTCTTCAGAGCGTGCCCTTCTCTCTCTCTCTCTCTCTCTCTGGGCTCTGGCATTTATTCCCTCTCCAGAGTCCCGAGAATTAAACTGTCTGCAGCTGGCAATGATCACGCCCCATACCCCACACCTGGGGCTAAAACAGAAACAGGTTCACATAATCTAACAGGGTTTTAAAACTCAAAACTCTCACTACCGAAGAGAGATTGGATGGCCTGCTTTTGGGTCCCTCTATGCAGCAGGCCTGTGGTGTCTGAGCCATGTCCTTCCTGCTTATGGGTAAGCACCCGGCAGGGACATGTCAATTGCCATGCCCATCACTGAAGATCTTAGGTGATTCCAAAGTAAACAAGGACTCTTGCAGAGCTTCTTGGTTTTTCCTACAAGCATGCCTGGTTTCCAGGGCTGAAGTGTGGGCTCTGTGGTTAGGAGTGCTTGCGGCTCTTCCAGAGGACTCAAGTTTGGTTTCCAGTGGCTCAAAATCACCTGTAATTTTAGGGAATATGACCCCCTCTTCTTTACATAAACACATGTGTTATACATGCACAAAGACACATAAAAATAATTTAACAATTTTTCTTCTTTTTTTTTTGAGTTTTTAGTTTTGTTTTATGTGTGTTTTGCTTGCATGCAGTGCTCTGTATACAGGCAATACCTGTGGAGGCCAGAAGAGGGCGTTGGATTCCCTGGAACGGGAGTTAGCCATTTATGAGCCATCCATTAGGTACCGGGGCTGGAACTCAGGTCCTCTGGAAGGTTAACCAACGCTCCTAACCACTGAGCCATCTCTTCAGTCCCCATAAAAATAATTGTAAAAAAATCTAAAAAAAAAAAAAGAATTCTAGGTTTCCTCTCTTATCCTGATGGTTGTCACTGAAGGCTTGGGCCCAGTCTGTAGTATAGGGAGGAAAGTGAGTGAGCTTGGATTAGAATTTGTTGGATCAGGGTTTTGTTTGTTTTGAGACAGGGTCTCATGTAACCCAGGCTGGCTGTCAACAGGAATGGCTTGAGATAGTTAATATTTCCAACTTGACAGATCTGGAATTACTTAGGCAACAGCCTCTTTCTTGGAGAGCATGTGAGGCATATCTAGATTAGATTTGTCTCTGAGCAGGCCTGTAAGGGATTACCTCCTTTGTCTTAGATGAAGTGGGAAGGCACATGGCTAGCCCCTTTCCACAGGATTGGGGCTTAGGCTGACTGAAGAAGGCAAAGTGAGCTGAGGATGAGCATTTGTCACCCTCCGCTTTCCGGGTATACTCCTCCAGCTCTTGCCGCCATATCTTCCTGCCAAGATGGACCGAAAGCCTGGAACTGTGAGGAAAAAAAATTTCTTCCCTTTGTTAATTGCTTTTGTCAAATATTTTGTTGCAGCAATAGGGTAAATCCTCCTCTCTCTCCCTCTTAAGTGTTGGGATGGCTGGTGTCTGTCACCACACTGTCCTATACAGTGTTGGGAGTTGAACAAACTCTCAGGTTAAAATGTATCTTTCCTTTGGGTTTCGCTGCTTCACTATTCTTCTCACATTATACACAAGATAAACAACTCCATTGTTTCCCCTTCCCATCACATTTTGTAAGAAATTGGAAAGACAGACAAATAAGTGAAAGCAAACAAAAAGGAAGGGCTGGGAGGAGCCCTTTGGAGGAGCCTCTGCTGCAGACAAGGCAGACAAAGGCTGTCCAACCATTGGGCAACCTGAACCACCCTAGACAAAGAAGACTTGTCTTGGCTCACACGTTAAATCCAGGGGCAAACGTTTTGATGTTTTAAGTAACTATGATTTTGTGTTGGGTCACACTCATGGCTGTCCTGGGCTGTGCAAAGGTGGTAGGCTATGTGTGTGATGACCCTGAATTCTAACCTCCACCATACCCTATTCCGTCTGTCTGGTTTTCTGTCTTCTTTGTTCCCTTTTCTTTAAACAGAAACAGCACTGCTTGGTTAGCAGGGAGTACGTTGATACAACACACAGCTGTCCCTACTGTTTTGCAACTTGATTTTCCTTACCGGTGACCTGTAATTAGCTGGGCTAATTACAGAGAGCCCAAGAAAGAATGTGAGGCCAAGCTGTGTCCTACCTTTCCCTGTAGAGTAAGAACAGATTTTGAAATGACCATTCTCTCCCCTTTCTAAGATGCGCTGTACCTCAATGAAGGATGTGCTTTCCCTGGGAGCTTTGTATGGGCAAAGAGGAGAGAAGCTCCCTATGTCACGGTAATTGTAAGTGTCTCTGGTTGAAGCAGCTTGGATCTCTCTGTGCAGGCAAGTGCACAGCGGGAGGCAGGAGAAAGAGTTATGAGTGGCAGGGGCTGGAGTTTATTATCTAGACTGTCTGAATGCAGAGGCTCCAGGTCATTTCAAGGGACCCAAGGGCTCCCAGGCAGGGCACTATGGTCCCGTTTCGTTTTGCCAAGTCCTAGACCATCTCCCAGCCTTCTTAGCATTCACTGTGCCCTGTGCTGAAACTGCTCTGAACTCCAGGGTGTGAGGAAGAAAGATGCAGTGGGTTCCAGAGTCAGGCGTGGGGGTTATTTAAGGTCTCATTCCTTCCTACCTTCCACCTCTATTGTTTAGAGCCAACTGCTTTTATTTCAACTTAACATATAAGCTATCATTTCTTCTAGAAGTTAAAAAAATATATTAGTTTAATTAAAAAACTTTTTATGGTAACGGAAAGTTCACAGCCTATGAAGCCACTAGGCACATTGTTTCCTCTCTGTTCCTGTAGAATATTAAGGGAATGGCCATAGCAACAATGGAAGAGCTATAAGCCAGATGAAACTGGCAAGCATAGGTGCCCAGAAGGTGTCAGTGGAGAAACAGTCTTCCTGGAGCCAGAGCTAGGTAGCTCTGACATACACTCTGGATGCTGGAGCCAAGGTAGAGAGATGGGGGGCCTTAAGGAGATACACAGTGATCATCTTATTTGTGGGGACCTTACTAGGCTTCCGGTGGATACTTGAAAGTATAATGCCAAATTCTGTATAGACTGTTATTTTCCCTAAGTGTACAAACCTATGATTTTTAAAACTCAGTTTATAAATTAGACAGAGTAGTACCTTCACAGTAGTCACTATGAATGAAATGGGGAACTATAGTAACAGTGTATTGAAATAGAAACAGTCTATCTCCTTGTTTCAGGGGTATACTTGGTTCCTTTTCAATTCTGACATGCTGTGTGTGGACTTGCAAGGTTTTCTCCTGTTTCCTGCTTTCTTCCTGCTTCCTGTTAAACTCCCCTGTGAGATTTCCTTCTTCTTTGTCCTTAAGTGCCTGGTGTTCATTGGCAGCGTGTCCGTCTTTAGAAAACAGGACACCACTGTCCTGAGGAGTGGAGCTGTTGACCAGCAGGCATCAGTAGAGGATATCTGGGCTGTGGCTGTCCTTCCTCCCCCCCTAAAATTTCCAAATATAGTAGCTGCATTTTCTCTTGGTCTGTTTCCTGAAAAGATTCCTCTCGGTTTCAGCCTGGAGTGTATAGGCCAGCCACCAACTGTAGAGACGGAGGTCATGGAAGTATGGAGGCTTTATGAGAAAGGCTGCTTAACACAGAGTAGCCAGCACTCTTGATTTTCAGTTGTACATGGCCCGTCAAGTCTGTCTGCTGTGACCCAGCCAAGGCATCTTCGTGACTCACCTACTTCTTCACTTCTCTATAGCATGTGACTAAAACAGTTCTCAGCTGGCTCGAGCTAGTGCAGGGCTAATGCAGGGTAGGGGGTTTTCGGGTCTTTAGAAACCTTTCTGTCCCTTCCCCATGTTCTCTTCTTCTTCAGGCACAAAAAGTGCTGCTAGTTCTTGTGTTCTTCCAGAGCTCATAGATGAGGCCCGGAGGCCACTGTAGAGCAGGCCACTCCCAACAGAACCCGAGACATTCATTGAAGAACTTTATCCCCAGTTTTCATCTTTTACCTGTATCCCAACATCCTGGGTAGCAGAACTAGACAGGATAGAGTGAAGTATGCTCTTGTTGCTGAATACACCCCAAAACTTGGTCTTTGGGGGATGATAAATTATCACAGGGAGAATTTACTGTTCCCTAGAAGCTTCGGTTATTGTTTTCAGCTGACGACCCAGGCTTCCCAGTGCTCAGTGCTGGGTCAGTTCATTCTCATGGTGACTCGGTATGTGCTTTTTCAAAGGCTGCACAGTGGCCACTAGATCTTTGATGATGGCCGTTGTTGTAATATATAAAGATATGGTGCCATACAGCATGTACAGTATAAGATATATTGTAGAAAAGGGGAGGGGGCATCCCTAGGCCAGTTCCATTGCCTACATGTGTAACAGCCATGACTTTCTCTGCCTGTATTTAAGAGTTACCTCAAGGAGCCAGGCATGATAGTACACACCTATAATCTTAGTATTCAGAAAGCAGAGGCAGGTGGATCTCTGAATTCAAGGCTAGCCTGGTCCACAGAGTGGGTTCCAGGACAGCTGCGTTTACACAGAGAAATCCTGTGTTTTAAAAATAAAAAGTTACAGAGTGACCAGGGAATGAAGGATCTCAGAAGCCATCAGAAGAGGAACAAGGATATCTTCACGAATACATTTGCGGAACTGGAGATGTGGGATCAGAATAGAAGAATGAGGACATGACTGCTCTAGAGTATGGTTGAGAAGGTTTGTTGTAGACAGGAAGGAGCAGAGACATCTGGAAGGGTTCAGATTGCACGGGGCCATGAAAGGAGAGCAAGAGAGAAGAGAGCTGGGCAAGCAGTCCAAGAAAGATCCAGGAGGGGAGCAAGCCAGGAGCCAGGAGAGTGAGAGGGCCAAAATGTCTGCAAAATGTGGAGAAGAGATCCTGAGGGGAAGGGAAGCAGAAGCCGAGCCCCAGGGGAGAGAAGTTTAGGGTAGGGGGTGGGTGAGAGGTGCTGGGAGGAGCCACAGGTACTGAGAGAGACCTGTCACAGTTTCTGTGAGACTTAACAGCATCTATCACCAACTGGGCTCAAACCTGAATCAAACTGGTAGTTATTCTGGAAGGGGGTGTGTCAGACACCCTGCGCTTGTGTGTGTCTCTGGAGGACCATCGTCTCAGACTCAGGGTGGCTTGCAGGGGTTTCCAGAGATAAAATGGGGGCTCTTTTTGCATTCACGGGTCATCAACTCTTGGAATCTGTAGGGGTTGCCCAAGGTCTACAGTTTGAAAGTCCTAGTTGAAAGGCAAATCCAGGTCCCTTGACTTTTATTCCTGCCTCCTAGATAAATTTAGACGCCATTGTCATTATTGCTTACATCAAAGCATAAAAGCAGCATACCGTAATGCTGTTGTCGCCTCCGTTCCTGCCTGTACCTTACATCACTGACTATTTCATATTCATGGTTTCTTACAATAGTTGCAGCTGAGTAATTTCAGAACAAACAGCAAGGACTCTTGCTTATATATTATGGACCAAATTTTCAGATTCATCACTTTTTTGACTTTTGGGAAACTATATTAAAAACAACTGCCCCGTATATATTTGTGTAGCTTTAATTACATTTCACAACACCGGGTTGGTAATGTAGCTACACAAGAAAAGACCCCCATTTATCTGCAGGAAGGGCAACCTAGAGAGGAAGGAAGCAGACCCATGATCACTACTATGCAGTACAAAGGTAACCACAAGGTGTGCTGGGCGTGACGCAGAGGGTCTTAAATCGGGCTTGGATTGGGGGGGGGAGGCCAAGAGGAGATGGGCTTCAATTTAGCCTTGAGGGGTGAAAAACAGGCAGATGGAAGGCTGTGAGCCAAGTGGGGACTGGTGATGATATAGAAAGAAAAGAGCATGAGCAAACACCTCATGACATCATCATCTTTGTGTCCTAGGCCCACCCCCCCAGCCCCACCCTGTACATTTAGGTTAGGATGAGTATTCCTTGAATGGAAGGATCACGAAATACTAATTGGATATGAGGGAAGACAACTTTCTAGGCACCATGAGTTGCCCAGTCTGTTGTTCGAGCCGGCTATGAGTGTGCTTGGCTGGCCCAGAGACACAGTGGATCCCTTGTGGCATTTGGAACTGGGACAGGAAGGGCATGGCTCAGCTTCTTCGTCTGAACATTAATTGAACATTAATATTAATTGGCATCAGAACGTTGGAGGCAGATTCTTGCAGAACCAGTCCCAAGTGTCTCCGGAAGCCTGGGGTGGGTCAGGAAGGTGGGTGTGGCAGAGTTGCTGCCTTTGACAGCCATCAGGCCAAGCAGGGGAAGAGCTCGGCCCACTGTCAGCTATGTATTCTATTAATGTGTAAATTGGCAGACTTGCTTGCTTCCCTAGAGGCTCCCCTTGTTTGGAGCTCTTTCTTCTCTCTCCATCTCATTTCCTTATTGCAATGACTCCATGAAATGAGGTCAGCAGGTGGGGAAACATAGTCCTGGTAGATGGTAGACTGAGTTCAAACATGGGCTATCTTTTTTTTTTAAACCCTTCTATTTTTATTAATTATCAAAATGTATGGGATCTCTTGGAGCTAAAGTTCCAGGTGGTTGTGAGCTGCGCTACATGGGTGCTGGGGTCCAAAGTCAGATCCTGGCAGCTGTCTATCTGATGTGTTCTTACATGGCAGAAGGGTCACTGATCCCACTCATAAGGGTTCTACCCTTATGTCCTCATTACCTCTTACACAGTCCACCTCCAAATACTGCCCCTTGAGGGATTAGAATTTGACACATGAACTTTGGGAGAAGGAGCACACTCCACAGAGATAACATTCCCACACCAGCTAGGACCCTGATCATGGTCTATAGCATTTCATTTACCATATTGTTATCTTCCTATCGTGTTTCATCCCACTGGGAACACAGTAATGACCTCTTTGCCTCATCCACTGCCAGGTCTCCAATGCCTGGTAGAGTTTCCAACACACAGAACACCTTTGCTGGAACAAACTGTAGCCAAATTTTGCCTGTTTGTTTATTTGCTGGCTCCTTAGTACCCCGAACAGTACCTGGCATATAACAAAGAGTTGTTGGGGCTGGAGACATAGCTCAGAAGTTAAGAACACTGGCTGTTCTTCCATATGTCCTGGATTTGATTCCCAGCAACCACTTGTTTGGCTCATAACCATCTAGAATGACATCTGGTGCCCTCTTCTGGTGTGCAGGTATACATGCAGACAGAATGCTGTATAAATCAATCTTTTTTTTTTTAAGAACTGCTGATTTCTTTAATAAAAAAAAGAATTGTTGAATGAATTGGTGAATTACATGAAAAAATGTTAGGTGTTGTTCAAAAGTGAGTCAAGAGTCACATCTGCATCAAATGGAAGAGAGAAGCACAACAGATAGATGCTCCAGGGAAAGAAGGATTTTGAGCAAGACAGACACCCGTTGGCTGGCCATCCAGCCCCATGCTCTCAGCTTTACATATGTTTATAGGTATGTTCCGAGGGGGCTCAGAATGCATGCAGGAGCAAGGCGTACAAGAGCCCAGCCTCCAGGGAGCAGCTCAAGTTCTTCTAAAAACATCTAGGAGTTTCACTGCTAACTGGGGATAATTCATGGATGAGTTGTGCTGTGGCTCATGAGGAGACCAGACCACTTACTTCTCTTTCCCCTCACATCAGTCTGGCTGGAGTCATCAGGGAAGAGTCACCGAGACCACCTAGAGACAGAGCCTTTACCGAGTACCCACCCCACTTGGACAGAGGAAAGACACCCCAGGAACCCCGCCAAGGAACAGAACCAATGGGAAGCACCCGAAGCTGGGATGAGCTGGTCAGAGGCAGTAGGGTGCAGCGGTGCTTCATGTGGGACTTGGCCAGGCTCCTGGTGACCTGGGCAGCTGAGGGCGCTTCATGCCACCTGTCTGAACCTCAGCTGCGCCTGCTTGTTATTGCTCTTCTGCTGCTTCTTTTAAAAAATATTATTGGTGTTGTTGGTGGTAGTGATGGTGGTGGTGTGTGTGTGTGCATATGTGTGTATATATGGAAACATAGGACATCCCCAGGTGTTGTTCCTAATAAGCTATTTACTTTTTTTTTTTTTTTAGTTTTTACACAGTGCCTCTCATTGACCCAGAATTTTAAGGTTAGGCTCAGCTGGCCAGCCAGCGAGCCAGAAATCTGCCTGCCCAGCACTGGGATGCCAAGAATGCACCACCGAGCCCAGCTTTTGATGGTGTGGGTTCCAGAGATAGAGCTCATATTCTTGTGCTTGCATGGCAGGCAGCTTACTGGCTGAGCTGTCTGTGCAGTTCATGATCCCATGTTTTAAAAGGGCCCTTTGACACAAAGTAGATTTCTTGTTGGCAGGTTTGGAAATCAGTCTGGATTGGCTCATTGTGCACTCAATGCACAGATGAGATTTCCTCATACCACTGTCTTGACACGGATTTGGTACTCTCCCTTAGAAGAATCCTATAGCAAAATATCCTTCAAAGCCCTTTGAACTTTTCAATAGTGCAGCCAAGCCACACAGAAGCAATTACCTGTCAGCCTGTTAGTTCAATATACACTGAAAGCCAACAGACATCTTTGGGTGTGTGGTGTGGGTAGGTGTGACTTTTAAAGGTAAATCTGGGCTGGGGAAGAGACTCCATAGGGAGAGTACTTGCTATGCAAGCATGGAGACCCGGAACCCTAGTGCTGAGGGGAGGGAAGTCGCTCGATCCCTGGGGCTTGCTGGCCAGCCAGCCTAGCTGAATCGGTAAGCCCTGGATTCAACCAGAGAGCCTGGACCAAGATACAGAACATCAACCTCTGCCCTCCTCATGCCTGTACACACGTTCATGTGCACACATATACATGTGCGCACATACACACACAAATCATAGGTTGAAATATCAAATCTGCACGGTATTGTTCCTTCGCAGTGGTAAGAAACAGCATGGTACCGGAGGCTGTCCTCGGCGCCCCTTCCGGGATCTGATTGGTTTGGAGGGACAGCTGTTGGCACAGTGCAGACTGCTCGGGCTCTGGCTGAGAAGCTGTGATGGAGGATCTGGAAAGGAGCTGGCTTCAGCAGTTCTGGCCCACTGGCCCTGTCCAGGCGGCTTCTGCTCCCACTATGTTACTACATGAAGATATGCAGAACACTGTTTCCTCCTAGTCTGTTTCCATTAGTGTGCTATCACATCCCGGGAATCAGGAGGATGGGGTTTCCATTGCTGCTTTCGGTCTGGGGGGATGGAGGGATGGGGAAGGTATGGTCTTCATTTTCACAACTCCTCATTTTCCTAGGCTGAAGACACTGGTTCATGGCAGCTGATGTAGAGTCATGAGTTACCACCCTGCGAGGAGGACAGTCAGAGGGGGTGAAGCCTTAGGTTCTTCATCCAGTTTGACAGGGCAACGGTACCTTTGGGTTGAGGAACAGGTTCAATGCCACATACAGGAAGTGTGTTGTGCATTGACCTCAGTGTTACACAAACAGCAAGTACTGCTGTTCAAAGGCATTTGTGTGTGTGTAAACTCATGGTATATAATGTTGTCCAGGACAATATTCTTGTCTGGACCCTAAAACATAGATGTGGACTAGGGCGGCAGGGAGTGGATATGGGATAAGTGTGATGGCGCTGGTGGGCTGGGTAAAGCTCGGTACGACTGGGTAAGGCTGAGGTCAGTTTATTGGTGGCCACAGATCACTAGGGTTGTATGAATGCGGCCCCCTCACCTCAGAGGCTTTGTCCCTAAGGTCTGAGCCACTTGCTCTTCAAGAGCTCCAGACCGATGGCTTAGCCAGACCACCATCACACTTGTAATCTTGGCACTCGGGAGACAGAGACAAGATTGGGATCAAGAGTTTGAGGTCGACCTCTATAATGAGACCCTACTTCAGAACCAAAATCAACGAAGTCAGGCAAGCCCTAAGACTTGCATCAACTCTGTTCTGAGGCAAAGGAGTTGGCAAGACTGGCTCCTTCTCAGGGCTTGATGGCACGTAGCAGAAACCTCTTCCTGACTTGTGGGTGGCTGTCTTCTTTCTATCTTTATACATCGTCCCTCTGTGCTTACCTGGTCTAAATATTTCATCTTCATCTCGTAAGGATGTCAGTCATAGTAGGCAAGGGTCTGTCCTGATCTCATTAAGGTCTATACTCTTAATGGATTTCTCTTTTGAGACCACGTCTCTAAACACAGTGGCAGTCTGGGACCGTGGAGTGGGATTCTAGCACCATGTGAACTGGTAATTGGAGAGACACAGTTCAGTCCACAGCAAGGACTCAATGGCTCTCAGAGCAGGGCTGATGCTGATGTTTCCCTCCTGGCTCACCTAGAACCCCAAAAGCCTGAGCCATTTTGTGTCTGTCTGTTCTTCTCATCCTTTAGTTGAACAGTCCTGAGCCCAGTGGGTGGCACTCTTATTTGAAGAGAAGGTCCAGTAAGGGTTCATGTGGCTTTGTCTTCAAGTTTTTCACAAGGGGCCCAGGGAGATCTCTGGGCAAAGCAGACAACGGGGAGCGTGAGAAAACTGGTGTGTTCTGTGAAGTTCAGTGTTCCAACTATCTCAGGATCAACATTATCCCAATTCCCTCTTATTGTTGATCTTGGCTGTGAAAGAGCAAACGTTCTATTGTGGTGAGGCAAAGCGTGCAATGAATAATGGGACTGTGTCCATAGTGCTGCTACCGTAACTTCTTTGCTTTCTTTTGCTTACCTAATGGACATGGGCCCACTAGGTAACAATTACAGTATATACTGCCTTCCTCCCTGGCAGCCATTGATGTGGTGGGTATTTTCATTCCCATTTGAAAAATCTGAGGCTCAGAAAGGTGGGATGGTTTTCTCAAGGACAGGGAGTGAGGATGGGGAGAGGAAGAACTTTCTCCTTGGCACTGAGATGTCTACTGTTCTTTTCTTTGTCTGGTCCAGGGGTGTGGTACCATCTGGGTTAAAATGTCATGGAAGAGGGGAGGGGTCACTGTGCTGTCTAAAGAAAGGAACATGACTTGGAAGGCTTCTTACATGCATGGCCGTGTAATACATAGTGAGACAAACAAACCAAAAGGAAATGTGCTGGAGAGATAGCTCAGTGGCTTACAGCAGTGGCCCTCTTGCAGAGGACCCAGGTTTGGTTCCCGGAACCTCCATGGCAGCTCACAACTGTCTATACTCCAGTTCCAGGGTGTCCTAGTTGGAGTTTCTATTGCTACGAAGAGATGTCATGACCACCGTAACTGTTATAAAGGAAAATATTTAACTGGGGATGGCTTGCAGTTCAGAGGTTTAGTTCATTATCATCATGGTGGGAAGCATGGCGGCATGCAGGCAGACATGGTGTGGGAGAAAGAGTCTTGATCAGCAGACAGCAGAAGTGAAAGCCCCACTAGGCTGACCTTGAGCACATGCGACCTCAGAGCCCAGCCCCACACCGACTCCGCCAAGGCCACAGCTCCTGGTAGTGCCACTTCATGGGCCAAGCATTCAAACACATGTGTCTGTGGGGGCCATTCCTTTTCAAACCATCACACAGGGTATTTGACACCCTCTTCTGATCTCCTGGCTCCTGCACACACATGCTGCACACACATACACTCAGGCACACACACTATTTTTTTTAAAGTGTTTATTGTTACAACACAGCTATTAAATTAATATTTTTATATTAACTGCCTCCCAGTCTCAAACACAATGCATGTTATTGTCATTGCTATTGGTTGCATTCCAGAACTAGATGGTCAGATCAGTTGCTGAGAACATCACACGTATTGGATACAGGATATGGAGAAATCAGGCTCAAACAAATGAAAGGCCTCCTCTTTACCATCTAGTATAGTGAAGTCAGCTGGGGGAGAACTGTCAGTTGTCTTGCTCATCTGTAGACACAATATATATCTTATATAAATATAAGTTTATATGAAAGATAGTTATGCAAAATATAATTATATTAATAAATACAAAGTAGCCTAATATATAATAGCATATAAACACACGTTATATAATAAAAACATGTTACTCAAATAAATATTTAAAATAGTATTGTGACAGGTCTTGGGAGTTATGTCTCTTATTACATTGTGGGTTCCTGGGGTCAAATCTGGGTTGCCCGGCTAGCACAGCAAGCAATTTTACCTCCAAACCGTCTGGATGATAACCCTTGTCATGACTAATCCTGGGTGTCAGCTTGACTGGATTAGGAATTATCTGGCAAACAAACCTGTGGACATGTCTATGAAGGAATTCCTAGTTTGGGTTGGGACAGTTATCCTAAAAGCTGAAAGCACAATTCCATGGTCCAAACAGAGCACAAGGTGAGCATCATCACCTCTGTGTCTGTGTCTGTGTCTGTCTGTCCATCCGTCTCTCCCTCCCTCTTCTCTGCTTCCTGATGGAGGATGTTGCATAGCCAGCTCTCTCACATTCCTGCCACCATGCTTCCTTGACACAATGGTCTTTGTCCTTGAACTGTGATCCAGAATAAACCTTTCCTTTCGTAAGCTGATTTTGTCACCGAAATGGGAGAAGTAACTAATACAGGAGCTTGAGGGCTTCCCCCAGCAACAACCTATAGAGAGGTAGCCTAGCTCTCATGCTGGCATTTGGACATGCCTTCGCCCACCTATGCAGGGTACCCTCTGTGTTTAAATTGCTGTTGGGTTTCCTCAATCACTCAGTTAATCATCTGCAACTTATTCAACTACCTAACTCACAAGACTATAACAGCTGTTCCTGGCTCTGCCTTGTGGACTGATTTTCCATCAGTGTGGACTGATTTTCCATCCATGTACTTTTCCATCTTTTCTATGCTTTAAAAACAATCTGAGCTG
>CM053765.1:74442334-74463813 GCA_028658305.1 Pachyuromys duprasi | reverse complement strand
TAGCAGTGTGGATGGGAGGCACTGACTTATTTAGCATTCTATAATCCACAGTCATTCTTCATTAGGGTTCATGTTATGTTGGGCTTCCTCATCCTGGGGTACTGCTAAGTGTGTAGGGTACCCCTCCCCATGTCTTAGGGAGTCAGGCGGGGGAGGGGTGCTCTGACTGGTACACTCTGCTAGGTCTAGCCTGGGCCCAAGCAGGAGCAGATCCAGGCTCTCATCCGCTGGGCCGGCAGAAGCTATAACAGACTCTGGACCATGAGGGGCATCTGGCTGCATCTTCCATTAGTCACATCCAGCTGGTTTTGGACCAGGTCGACAAGGTCCAACTTCAGGGAAAATGTGGACATCGCAAACTCCAGGACAGGCTTAACCTTTCTTCCCTGCCCTGCTTTATCATTTGTACTTCCACAGAGTGATTGCTCCGGCCTTAAGGCCTTTCAGAGGTTCATGAGCTCTGAATTTGGCAGCTAAGTGAATTTTTCTCATTCGGCTTTGGCTCAACACAAATCCTGCCACGTTTTCTCCCACCTGAATGCTGAAATGTCAAGAGGATGGGAAATGTCTCTAGCCACATCCTTTACTTCTCACAGTGGAGCAACTTACATAGCATTCCCTCGAGTGATAACTGCTCACCATAGATCAGTAGTTCTCAACATGTGTGGGTCAGGGGCCTTTTGGGGGTCATATATCAGATATCCCTCACATCAGAGATTTGGTATTAAGATTCATAAGGGTAGCAGAACGACAGTTATGAAGTAGCAATGAAAACGATTTTATGGTTGGGGGTGTCACACGACACGAGGAACTGTATTAAAGGGCCGCAGCATCAGGAAGGTTGAGAACCACTGCTCTAGATCAATCTCACCCCCTTTCACCAGCCCCACCATACCGCAGCTCTATCTTCCCTAACTGGTATCCATTGCCCCTGCTGCTCCTGAGGGCCACCAGGAACGGAGGCACATCTGCCACCCACTCCATGCCCACACGTTCTTCACGTTAGTAGAGGACCAATCCTCCTACAATCTAACAGGTCCTCAGCTGCAGGCAGCCCTGGCAACCCTGTGATGGGTTGCCCTCGTGATGCCTCCTTCCGCCATAGCAGCAGACACAGGGGGAAGTTACCTGCACCTCTTCCACCCCTTTGGTGAACTGTCATTCAGACTTTAAAAGACTTTCAGAAGCTTGTAGGTATAATAATTGGCTTTCTAGAAAATATTTCCACAAGAACTCTATACTGACACAAATCTTGACTTTTCACTTTTTTGTGTGTTTGTTTTGTTTTGTTTTGTTTTGTTTGAGATGGGGTTTCTCTGTGTAACCCTGGCTGTTCTGGAACTCTCACTCTGTGGACTAGGCTGGCCTCAAACTCACAGAGATCTGCCTGCCTTCCAAATACTGGGATTGAAGGCGTGCACCACCACCTGGCCACCCGCTTACTTTTAAATGACCCAGGTGGATTCTTTTATCTGATTTCCCCCTTTCTCACCCGTTCCTGAGTACTTTAGCATTGAACAAATGCAATTTCAATGCCAATCACAAGCCACTATAGCCTTTTATATGTCGTAAGGACTGTACTCTACCATGGGCCCTGAAAAGCCACCAACCCCTCCATCTTTTGTTCTGAGTTCCCTGCTGAATTAACCTCTTTCTTAATTCTTTGGTAAACACAGTCTGATCCATGCTGGTGATCTGGGCATCAAATAGCACCTCTCTCATGCCCAGTTCCATCCGTACCTCATCCTGCCTCATCCTAAGCAAGGAGCCTCCTGGCCTGTGCTACCACAGTTTACAGTCCCATTCCATATGTGATACTTTTACAGACTGGACTATATGCTCTAGTCCACCAATCATTTGTGTGTCCCTCATAAACCCCCACTGCTTACCATAAGGGGTGTTAAACACAGGCCTGTGAGCTTCTGGTGTGTGACATCACAGATGCTTTGATTATAAGAACTCGATGGCTAATGTCACACCTGGAGAACAGAGTTCCAAAACCAGTCACATTTTGAGGTTCTGGGTGGACAAATTGGAGGAGGGAGGACAGACATTATACAAAAGCAATTTTGAAGAGAAGATCTGAGCTGGGCATGGCGGCACACAACCTTAACGTCAGCATTCATAACACAGAAGCAGGCAGCGCTCTAGAAATTTGAGGCTAGTCTGGTCTACACAGTGAGTTTCAGGCTAGCCAGGGCTGCACGGTGAGACCCTGTCTCAAAAACAAAGACAAAGCAAAAATAAATGAAAGCTGTAACTGCAGTGAAGTAAGTCTTCTAAAGTTTGCTTTTCCGGCCCGAGCAAGCACTAGAGCTGGACTGCAGTGGTAATTGGTTTTTGTAAATTAGAGGAACAGTTTAAATGGAGTCATCATGCAGTTCAACAGCACTTGCGTGTCTCCGAGGATGCGCGGTGGGAAGCTGGAGAGGAATGAAAGCGTGCTTACCACACACCGATCACTAAGAGGCAGTGGGTAGGTCGCTAGTCCATCAGACTCACGCTTGCTTTGTGCTGTGTAAAATGGTGGCGCTTTAGGCACTGATTTCTAAGCTTGTCTCCAAGGGTCTTAGCTGCATTGTTGGTGATGCCACACTCCAGGAGGAATATGGCATCTGTGAGGACCAAAACTGTCAACTGGAGAAGACCTAGCATCACCTAAGGGACAGCTACATAGGATGTCTGTGTGGAAGTTTCTAGACTGGGTTAAAGGTGAGGAGACCTACTCTGCACATGGGTGGCCCCACCCCCTGAAGTGGAGTCCCTGAGCGAATTAAAAAAGGGAGAGTGAGCTGAGCGTAGCATTTCCTTCTTTCTGCTTCCTGACTGCAGAAGCGGTGGGACCGGCTGGCGCATGCTCTTGCCACTGTGACTCCTCCATTGTGAAACTGTCCTCTCAAACTGGAAGCTGGCAAAACTGTCCCTTCCTTCATCTGCTTTTGCCAGCTATTTGGTTGCAGCATTGAAAAAAGTAGTTAATGAGGCAACTTCCAAGGAATGCCTGAAAAGGGGTGTTTGGGCTATCTCAGTCTTCTCTGGCAGCCATAACAAAATACAAGCGGTCTCCAAAAAAATCAGAAATGTTTTATATTCCACATTAGTTCAAATGTTTGAGAATTTGCCTATGTAAAGCAAAATGTATGAAATTTAAACGCAAATGCACAATATTCATGTTTCATGACTATCTTATGCACACAGAAGTAGCTTTATATGCTATTTTTTGTTTGTTTTTTTGAGACACGGTTTCTCTCTGTAGACCAGGCTGTTCAGTACTGGCTCTGTAGGGAAAATTGGACTCAAACTCAGAGATGCCCCTGCCCGAGGCTGCTGAATGTTTGGGATTAAAGGCACATGCCACCAGGCCAGGCTATTACTTCTTTTTAAGTTTAATTTTTAAATTATGTTTATGTGTATCAGAGTGTGGGTTTGTGTACTTGAGTACAGGGCCCTCAGAGGCTAGAGAGAACATTGGATCTCCTGGAGCTGGAAAGAGATTTTGAGCTCCTCGATATGGGTGCTGGAGACTGAACTCAGGTTTGGAAGCAATACATTCTTTTAACTGCTATACATTCTCCCCAGTCCCCTTAAAGAGGTATTTATTTTTAAAATCACATTAATGTGTGTATAACCATGCATGCTAATACTGTGTATGTGCTCCTGGAAGTCAGAGGATAACTTGGAGGCTTCGGTTCTCTCTTACCATACAGGTCTGGAGATTGAACTCAGGTCATCAGGCTCGGTGCCTGCCTTAACCCACTGAGATGTCCTGCCTGACACCCTTCATTACTTTGAATTCCAAACGTAGCTGCCCTGAGGCTTATGGCTTCTACATACAAGTACTATAAAGGAACACGGTTTAGTGTCAGTAGTTACTGTGAATCACTTTGAACATTTTTAACATGGGCAAAATTAAGTGGCAGGGTACAGTATAAGACTTAAGCATGGATTATAAATCAGACAGCATCCATGATATTTTAGATCCAATCAAGGAGAATCCTAGTTTAGCATATAGCAAACTATGTCCTGGCTTGGGGACTGGGGATGAATGACAAGATACACATTACTGTCATCAGAATGTTCTTCCTGTCAAAGTCCATGGGGTTATAAAAAGCAAAACAAACAAAACATTCGCTTAAGAATGCAACTTCCAAATGAAAGGGCTTGGGTCAGACAGCCTGACTTCCCAGCCCAGCCCAACGCTTAGTTGTCATGGGCCTTTTGGGCAGGTTTCCTCACTCTTTGAGCCTCGGGTTGTCATAGCTCTCCTTGCTATAGAGCTGAGTGAGATGAGCCCTGAGAAGCTCTGAGCATGGGGGACATAGTGAGTGCTCATTAGAGCTGGCTACTGTCTTTGCTGAGAAATTTGACGATGGGAATCTTCTCAAATGCCCAGGCAAACTATACGAAGAACGTTTAAGCATTAGGTTTGTAGCACTTAAAAAGCCGTGATTCCCCGAAGGCAGAATTGCTCAATTGAGGAGCAATAATGAGCTGAGTTTGTCGAAGCGTGAGAATAGGAATCCCAAAATTAACGCCTGGAAGTTATGGGCTCTGAAGGGAAGAGTGTGGAGGCATTTATTCCCACTGAGAAAATTAATGAGTGGAAGCTTTGGGTGGTGATGCATCAATATATAGCCATCAATTCTAATGCATGTACAGCTCTGATTGAGGCGTGTCGAGAGGGAAAGGTATTGGGAAATCTATGAACTGTTCTCAATTTTGTTATGGATCTCAAACTACAGTCTTTTGAAAAACAGTATATTAAAAATGAGGAGTCAAAAGGTGGAAAGTTGGCTGTAACATGCTGGGAACCCCAACACAGGAGGACTGCAGGAGGACACAGAGTTGGAGGCCAACCTGAATTACATAGTGAGAGCTTGCCTCAAAGAAAGTCAGAAAAACCTTAATAAGCCGTAACTAATGATAGATAGGTATTCTCTGAATGAAATGGGCCAATTCAAGCCAAATTAAAGAATCTAAATGCAGATTTATTGGGGGCAGCTCCCGGGTGTGTTCACTGGTCCCAAAGGAGCAGATGGAGACAGAAAAGCAGAGATCAGGGAGAGGGCTCACACATAGAGAGGCAGGAGAGGGAAAACCAAAATGCTGGGATTGTATACTGAAGAACCTCTCGGGGAGAGGAAGACCAGCCCTTGGGCTGGAAAGTTCAGATAGGGACTGAGGGATGCTGGGAGAACCTGGAGGCCAGGTCCTCTTGGTATGTTAAATAAGCACCTCAGCTGCTTGTCCCAGGTCCGAATCCCAACAACTAAGACCCTTTATCCAACCTTATTCTTAGAGCTTGTTCATGGGACTCTTATCTGAACAGCCACCTTGGGAAGGACTCAAGGGAGTTTTGTTGACTTTCGTATCACATTGTGGGGCCTTCCAAGAAGATCATTTGCACGTTTTCTAATAAAAACTGTGACAGATGTCTCACTTAGAGGACTCCTTAAAGCCACCTGAGAGAATTAAAAAGAATGAGAAGCATCCTGGCTATTCACTTTCTTAGAATTCTGGAGTCTTTGGGAATAGACCTAAAGATGGATTTCCTCAGTAGGAGGACAGACTATTCTGATTTTTTTTTTTTTTGATTCTTGTGTCCTTGTGTTGGAATAGAATAATGACCGTTCTCTTCTCATGTTTGTTTTGTTTCGTGGTGCTGGTGTTGAGCCAGGCTCTCATACCTGCTAGGTCAGTGCTCCCCGCCATTGACCTCATGCCCAGTCTTACTGTTGCTCTGGCCTCTTGTTCCTCCTCCACATTTTTTCCTTTGCTTAGAACGTGTTAAAGGACATTCATCGATCAGGACTAAGTGGGGACAGTGTTGGGAAGGCCAACTGAAACCGAGTCAGTGAAGACCCTCAGACACCAGTGAGGATCAGCCCCACCCTCCTTCTATGAGGGCAAACCCGGGCTTCCCTGCACAGGTGGCAATTTGTGTTGTCCAGACGGAGTTTGTGGAGTTTGGAACCTCGTCAGCCGTGACTTTTGTCTGAAACCACACTTCTTTGTAAGATGAGAACAGTGCACAGTTTGACAGTGTGTTTCAGGGTCATGGAATTAGACCAAAAATGAAGCGACACTAGGCAGCAGGCACCTGCACTGGGAGGCCCTGGGTCTGCTCCTCTCTTCCCCAGGGACTCTGGCTGTGTCTCCATGCATGCCACCATCAGCACCTGCTCCCTCTGCGCTGACGACCCCTACTCTCTCCCTCTTCCCATCTTCCCGAGTCGCAACTCGAGGTACCTTCAGTTCAACCCACACAGCTCCGAGAGGGCATGTTGCGTTTGCCTCGGGAGCTGACGTTCTCTATCCTTTCCATAGCTGGCATCGAGACTCAAAATCTCTGTGAGCCTCCTAATGGAGCCCGGAGAGGCTGCTGTCTGCTTCACCCCCAAGTTCTTGAGCACGTGGAGGCCAGAGGTCAATGCCAGGTGTCTTTCTCAACAGCTCTCCACCTCAGGTTTTGATAAAGAGTCTCTCACAGAACCTGTAGCTCAACAACTAGGCGAGACTGGCCAGCAAGCCCCGCGGATCCCTCTGCTTCATTCTGGCTGAGACTACAGGCGTACACTGCCGCACTCTGCCTTTTACATGGATCAGGGGATCCAAATGCAGGCCGAGTGCTTATGTGACAAAGCATTTTACTAACGGAGCCGGTTCCTTAGCATGTGTACACTCAGAAACACATGTGTCCACATGCATACTCACAAGAACATCATTAAGTACGGACAGAGTTGGATCAGACAGCATCTGAGGCTGGAAGCAAAGATTCCCCACCTTGCCTGTCTACCTGGTGTTCCCAACAATGGTTTCACAACTTCTTTGGGCTTTGGAACACAGTATACTGAGTAACTTAAATCCCTGTTTCTGGCCTTGTTCACTTCTATTTGTCCCCAGAACACACTCTTATTCTTATACTCGATTTTCCTGTCGCCCCCGAAAAGGAGCAGGTGACAGCCTCTCCCGGCTCCAGGAGGCTTGTTGGATTGTGAGCCTCAATGGCAGACATAGGAAGGAGGGTACCAGTGGCCCTCAGGCGAAGAGGACTTGAGCTGAAGGTGCCTTGAGCTGTGACTTGGGAAGATGGGAAGGAAGAGGGGGAGTGTGGCGGGACGTCCGTGCAGAGGAGCAGGGAGCAGGTACAGTGGTGGCATGCAGACACAACCGGAGTCCCTGGGGAAGACCCAGGGCCTTCAGATGCAGTCTTGAATGACGGCCATTGCTTCCTGTGGCTTCATTTTTTTGGTCTAATTCCATGACCCTGAACACTCTCTCAAACTTTTCTGTGCCTCAGTTGCTTCCTTTATACAAATGAGGGAAGGAGAGCCAGAACAAGACCAAGCATGTAGCTGAGTAGGTAGATCACTTGCCTAGCATGCAGGAGGCCCTGGGTCTGATCATTAGCACCACAGAAAATGAGAATGGTGATGCACGCCACTTGGAGATGGAGGCGGGAAGATGAGAAGTTCACAGTGACCCTTCGCTATACAGTGAATTTGAGGCTGGCCAGAGATACACAGGACTGTCTCTCAGAACAAGACAAAACCAACCAACCAACCAAACAAACACACCTAAAAAGCTAGACTCTCCTTGCTTGGGTTGATCTAGAAAGTAAATGAGGCAATAAACATGGAACTCAGAATTGTGACCTGCACATAGAAAGCACTCAATAAAAATCATCAGTCTCTCTATTGGCAAGGGACTCACTAAGGTTTTGTGTGTTTGGAGCTTTTGCTAGGCTTCTCCCCTGGGCCTTGTTTACCATTTTGGCTTGCCATTATTCCAGAAATCATTTATAAGCAATCTCAGATGGGCTTATGCAGTGTCAGGGAAGGCTAATTAGTATTCGAATGCACGGAGCCTCCTCTGTGCTCAGATAATGAGGCAGCCATTCATTGACTGAAGATCTCTGGCTTTAATTATAAGTCTTGGTACATGAAAGTGCTGCCCCAATCTCAGCCTCTGCTTTGCCATGCAAGATCTCTGAAGACACACTGATGGGATGGATACGAGCACCAGAGGGTTTCACATTCCCATGACTCACGGCTGCAGTCAGAGGCAAGCAGTATCGATTACCTCGGCAGTGAAAAACACTCGCAAACAACTGGATTTGTCTGTGGTCTGAGGAACCAGCCATGATTAGTAAATTTGGCTCCAGTTTATCCTTTCCGTGGATGCCTGGGATTAGAATTCAAATCTTTCTCAATTGCAATGCATATGCACATCCATTCATTTCCCTGTTGTTCACCGGACACCAGCTGAATGGCCGAGTACCTGGCATCCTGCTAACTTCACATATATGTTAAGTAACAATGAACCTGAAGCCCTTTCACATCTGCTACATGTTTACAAGTTATTAGGACTACTTATAATAGAGTTGCTTATTTGTTAGCTAATAGAGTCGGTTGCTTTCTTTTACTTCCAAATGTCCTGGATTGTAGGACTTCTGCCCCCTGAGCAAACCTGGACAATTGATCCTGCCAGTAAGAAACAGGTCCAGGGCTTAGGGACATCGGTTATTTTGTAGAATGCCTGCCTAGTGTGTATGAAACGCTGGGGTCAATCTTTAGCAGCACATATAGCAGGCATACACCCATAATCCCGGAATTTGGGAGGTAGAAGTAGGATGATCAGATATTCAAGGTCATTCTCAGGTGCCTAGGGAGTTAGAGGCCATCCTGGGACACAAGAGATGCTGTGGAAAAGCAACAATAGAAACAGACCTGTCTGTCCAGTTGGCAAGACTTTGACCTTGTAATAACTTAAGCTGCCCTCATTCCAGCTTCCTTCCTGGCCATGGGGGCAGGTCCCCCACCTACTTTTGGAAGATAGTTCAGGATCTGCTGTCCGTGTTGTCTTAGCTGCTCTGCTTGCTTGTGGGCTCATGCCAATGAGTATTCTAGCAAAGCTGACCTTTCCAGTTTTCATTATCATTTGGTACGCTCTTGGGAGTTTCTTTGTACTCCTCCATTCTTGCTTATTTGTACATTTTTTTAAAAAAAGTATAATTGAGCCAAATGTATAATCCACCAAGAAAATGAGGCCCCTGCTTAGGGTGGTGCCATGTATTTAGTCGTGTGTACCTTAGCCTGCCTCATCCTCAGGTTTCTAACACTTTCACAAGGGGAGGATGAATTCGAAGGAGATAGTGGACATGAGCTGAAAATTTATTATACTCTTTTAACAATTCATTATTGTCACAGTGTATTGGACACCAGTTCTATTCAAGGCTTCCTGGAACTCGCAGTTCTGGAGGAAAAAGAGGTACACACTTGCATCCACAACAAGCCTCTGGGTGCCTTTAGTGCCCTCAGTTACCTGAACCCCGAAAGACAAGGACCTCAAAGACAAGGTAGAGAACTTGGGCCTGGGGGAAACTTCCTAAGGGAGGTGGTATTTGAATATGAGGGTCAGCTCAAGGTCATTATCAGCTATATACAGAGTTTGAGGCCAGCCTGAGCTACATGACCCAGTTTCAAAAAATCAAAACCTGGCTGGTGTGGTGGTGCACGCCTTTAATCCCAGCACTTACAGAGGCAGAGGCAGGTGGATTGCTGTGATTTCGAGGCCAGCCTAGTCTACAAAGCAGTCCAGAACAGTCAAGGCTACACGAAGAAACCCTGTCTAGAAAAACCCAAAACCAGACAAAAACCTTTGAAGGTGGGAAGTAGTTTCATGTCTGAGATTCTTGTCAACCATGGCAGATGGCAGCACATGCAGTTCTAGCTCTTGGAGTCCTCCTCTCAGTAGACGGCAGTTTCCGAAGAGTGATCCTCCATCATGGATAAACGTGACTCTGAAGCTAGGTGCTTTAGTTTTCATGCACTTTAAGGACTGATCACTTGGCAACCCCCTGTCTATGCCAGTTGGGAGCTCAGCCTTGTCTTTGCTGTTTGACTTCACTCGTCAGTGAGAGGTGAGCAGGAATTCAATTCAGAAGCATCTAGCATTTGAACATCTGCAGATTAAGTGATGCTCACCCAAGGGCAGGACTGGGTAGAGGGAGGATGTAAACAGTCACTTCCTATCCTTCTCTTCCCTTCAGAACTCTTGTCAACCTTGAGGAGACTTATCTCCCTCCAGATCAGGAGGAAAGTTACGAAGGCACCCGCAAAGGTCAATGAAACCTGGACCTGCTGTTTGTCTCCCTTCCTCTGAGTTACTCAAGTTCCTTTGAAGGCCAGCTTAAGCAAGAGGCTGGATTGGCTGACAGTGACATGAGGCAAGAAAGAAGGAGGAGGCTGCGTTGCCAAATAATTAAAGGGTGGTTCTGGCTGGATATGGTACTTTCTTAAAAAAAAAAAAAGTTTAAAAAGACTCTTGAGAAACTGACACATCCATGTAAGAGAACAAAATTCAAACAGGGCAAAAAGTAAATTGAAATAGCCACATTTGTGTGTGTATATAGATTTGTGTGTGTGTATGTGTATAGATATGTTATATTTATATGTACACATGAAGTCTTTGTTGTGTAACAGATTGCAATACTGACAGTGTTGTCCCTTATTTTCTAGTAATACACCTGGTGGAACATTCCTGTTTCTATCTTTGCTGAGGGACTGTATTCACCTTTTTGGTGAAGTTGAATTACACTATCCAAGTGTCCCACTATTGATACGGATATATCTGCTTTCTTGGTGGGGTACATATTAGGCAGACTATTGTGTTTTGCTACTAGAAACACTTCAATAAAACCACTGCGTTTGAATCTGCTTCTGAGGACACAGATGATCTGGAGAGAAACAGCACTGAAACTCTAAAAGTTCAAGCTGTGAGACTCAGGGGAAGTGACCACTCTTACAGAGGGACCATCAGTGGATGCAGAAGCACCCAGGTGTGATGACAGCAGGAAGATGCTGCTCTCTCCACCTGAAGGGAAATTGGTACCAACGGAATCCAGGAAAGGCTGCTTAGCAGGAACTGTTCACACGCTGTGAACACAGCACCCAAGTTAGAGGGAATGGGGAGGACACTCCTCAGTCCCTCTCTCTTCTTGCCCTTCTGTCTCCTACAGGCCAAACTTACAAGGCCAATTGGCAGGGGTACCTCAGGAACCTAGGCCGATGTGCTTGGAGCCAGAAAGAATGGTTTAATAAACTGAATTGCCAAGTAAAACATTCATTTTAAGACAGAGTTTTTTAAAAAAATGACAGATTTTTTTCCCCAGGGGCTGGAGAGATGGCTTGACAGTTTCCATCCTTGATGCAGTTGTAGGGAGGTAGACCCTGATTCCAGTACCCACAGTGGGGCTCATGACCGTCAATAACTCTAGCTGACCTAGCAGGCCTGATGCGCTCTTCTGGCCTCCATGATAGACGCATGAGTAACACTCATACATATAACTAATAATATTTTAAAAAATCAGATGAATCATTTATGGAAATAAAACCAAGAGACAAACAAAACTCGGTGAAAGAGGTAATATATACAACCAAAGGTCTGAAGAAAAGGGGACAGAAACATCTCAAAACTATTCTGCATTAAGGATACATGTCTAACTCAGACATCAGCCTAGGTCCAGCCTGCTCTTCAATTGGATTTCAGCGTTTTGTATATGATATCTTTTACTCCCAGCATTTTGACTTCATTTTTATTTGCAGATTCCAGTTTTATAGGTGGATTTTATTTTCCTCATCGCTTTGACTGAAACACAGTAAAGGAGGAAGGATTTCTTTTGGCTCAGGCTTCAGGCAATACGGGCCACTGTAGAAGGCAGAGCTCAGTAGCAGTGAGTGGCAAGAACGTGCTCACATACACAGACCAAGAGGCTGAGATCTCTCATCCGGGTTCTCAGAGGGTCTCTCTTCTTTCCAGGACTCCAGTCCATGGGATGTGCCTTTCATACTCAGGGTGGGTGTTCCCTCCTCAGTTGGTCCTCTCTGGAAAAGCTCTCACGATAGATAAACAGAAAAATGGTTAGAGGTTGCTAAACCCAGTCCAGTGGACGACATTAAATACCTGTGGGCAGTGGTGGCACACATCTTTAGTCCCAGCACTCAGGAGGCAGAGGCAGGCAGATCTCTCTGAGCTAGAGGCCAGCCTGGTCTACAGAGGGAGTTCAGGCAGCGAGGGCTACAGAGAAACCCTGTCTTGAAAAAAACAAAACAAAACAAAAAACAAAAACACATTAACCATGTTTACCATCTCCGTGGTGAATAATTACCCCTTCTGTTTGTTGGTCTCAGAATGAGATGAAGGAAAAAATAACCTATTTAAATTTAAAGTCTTAGAAAAGGTCTTGAGACCTCACTAAATGGCAATATGCTTGCAAGGTCCTTGGCTTGGTGTCAGTGAAGTCTTAAACCCTGGGACAAATGGCTGAGGCTGCCTCTGCTCACCTTTTTATCTACAATAAACTGTCTCTTCCACCAATCCTTGAAGCAGTCTTGTCCTTACTTTTTATTTCTTTTTTTTTTTCATTCAGTCTCCAGTACCAAAACCAAAACCAAAACCAAAACAAACGAAACAAGAGTCAAAACTCAATACTACCACCAACAAAATCAAACAAAAGAGAAGAAAACAGTAATTTTAAAAGACTCTAGTAAGCTAAGTCATTTGTAGGTCCTTTTCTAATGTTGCCTTTCCACTTTGGCTGCTGACTAGTTGGTCTCTGTGCTGGATGCTTTTTGTTTGTTTGTTTTTGTCAACTTGACACAAATTAAAGTCATTTAAGAGAAGAGAACCTCAGTTAAGAAAATGCCTCTATGAGATGGTGCTGTACTCAAGCCTGTTGGCCATTTTCTTAATTAGTGATTGATTAGAGAAGACTCAGCCCATGGTGGGTGGTGTCTCCCTTGGATGGTGGTCCTCCGTTCTATAAGAAACTAGGCTGAGCAAGCCAGTGAGCAGGCCAGTGAGCAGCATTCCTCCATGGCCTGTGCATCAGTTCCTGCCTCTGGGTTCCTTTCCTATTTGAGTTCCTGTCCTTCAATGATGAACAGTGCTCTGAAGTGCAAGCCAAATAAATCCTTTCCTCTCCAATCAGCTTGTTTTGGTTGTGGTGCTTTATAATAGCCATAGTAACCCTAACTAAGACAGACTCTTTCCTAGCACGTTTGTTCCCGCATGAGAGTCTGGACAAGGCTCTTTTGTCTCAGTGAGACTGAAACTATAAGGCTAGCATCCTCATTACTGTGAGACTATTTACACTCATGTTCAATTTTCTCTTTTCTTTAATTTTTTTATTTTTTTAAATATTAGTTACAGTTTATTTACTTTGTATCCCAGCTGTATCTTGCTCCCTCATTCCCTCCCAATCCCACCTTTCCTCCCTCATCTCCTCCCTGCCCCTTCATGTTCAATTTTCAACAGGCTGGTTTTGGGTTTGTTTTGGTTTTTGCTTTGGTAGTACTGGGAATTGAACCCAGAACCTCACATGCACCAGGTAAATGCACCAAACTGTGTCCTCAGCCACTTGTGTTTCTAAGACTTTCATTGTTGCTTCTGGGCCTCACATATGCTCCTGAGAGGAAAAAAATATAGTTCTGGCCTTAGCTTTTTGCCTCTTATTTCTGCTGAGATGACTTTGTCTTTTATTTTGTTTTAGTAACTATTTTGTTGGAATCTACTGAGATAACCATGCAATGTATTTCCTTATTCAATTAATATAGTCTGTTAGCATGATGGATTTCAAAGATTTATTTCCATTCATTTGTTTATTTATTTTTTATGTTTTATTTTCTTTATGTGTTTGTTTTTATTTTTATGTACATTGGTGTTTTGCCTGCGTGTATGTCTGTGTGATAGTGTCAGGTGACCTGGAACTGATATTACAGACATCTGTGAGCTGCCATGTGGGTACTGGGAACTGAAGCCAAGTCCTCTGGAAGAGTAGCTAGTGTTCTTAACTACTGAGCCATCTCTCTAGTCCTCTGGCTGACTTTTATATGTTCAATCAGTCTTACATTCCTAAAGGAAATCCCACTTAGTCATAGTCACAAACAAAAATGAGAAACATCCAGGTTGGAAAGTAGGAAGCAAAACTATCTCTGTTTGCAGATGAGATGTTGTTGTACTTTGTCAGTTAGTTGCTGCCTAGGACTGGAGAATGAGGAAATGAAGAGGAAACAGAAGAGAAATGAAGGGGAAAGAGAGGGGAAATGGAGAGAACATGGAGGGGAAACTGGGTGGCTGCTAATAGCTTTTGGGATGATTGATGGAAACTGACAATTTCATAACTTTGAATATTATAAAAACCATTGAATTGTATACTTCAAATGAATAAGTTGCATCCTACATCAGTCACATTTCAGTAAAATTGGTTTTCAAATGATTATGTGGCCACTTCCCAGGAAAATTTAAAAATTAACCGAGGAAAAAATTGAAAATCCGAATAAATGAGGAATCTTAGAAGAAATGTAAAAGATACTTGAAAAATCTCTTCCCCCATCCCCTCCCTCTAGTTTGAGCAAAAGACACTGGTCAAGACTATTCAAGTTACAGAAAAGTTTTAAGCATTTCCATATGTTTTATTAACTGCACGGAGCCTGGAAAAAATGAATGACTTCTCAGTTCATTTGACAGAGTTAGCAGTACTTGATAATTCAGTAAAACAGAATGTGAACAACATAAAAAAATAAGAGAGACAATTGTAATCCAATATGCTTATGAGCTCAGATGCAAATATCCTAGATAAACCATAATAAATTGAATTTCAATATTACTTCAATAATAAATATCAATATAATTAAAAAAATGCTCATCAGAGTTTATTCCAAAGCTTCCAAGATAGTTCAGTATGGGGAAATCTAGCAATGAAATCCTTTTCAGTAATACATTCATGGAGAAAAAATTATCAGAACAAATCATAAAATGATATCTAATTAAATTTAGTACCAATGGCTGATTATAAAATCCAAGCAAGTTCTGAAGAGAATCTATTTTAACTTCAGAAAGGGTGTCTTGAAGAGTTGATCCAAAACATCACATTAATGGTGAAATGCTAAAAGCCAAAAGCATTCCACCAAAGGCAGGAGTAATACAAGAATACCCACTGCTACCATAGATATTCAATGTGCTCAAATCCAGCTACAAGAAGCTAGGTCCTTGCATTGTAATAAATGAAAAACAAAGAAACAAACCAACAACAACAACCAGGAGAACAAAAACAAAAAAAACAAGCAAATAAGAGAAGGGATTTAGTTATTATTTTTAGATAAAGTGATTATTTCTAAAGTAGAGTCCATTCAAACTAGTGAATGTTGGTGCTGAGGGTAGCTCAGCGGTAGATCACCTAGCTAGCCTGTGCAAAGCCTTGTATTTGATCTCCCAATTAGTGAACAAACACATTCTCCCTCTGTCCCTCCTGTTTTGCCGTTCTTCCTCCCTCCTTCCCCCTCCCTCCCCTCCTTCCCCCTCCCTCCCCTCCTTCCCTTCCTTCCTTCCTCATCCCCTCTCTCTCTCTCCCTTTCTCTTGTTTTTTTGAGACAGGATTTCTTTGTGGAACAGCCCTGGCTGTCCTGGAACTCTCTCTGTAGACCAGGCTGGCCTTGAACTCATAGCGATGCACCTGCCTTTGCCTCCCCAAGTGCTGGCAGTAAAGGTGTGCACCACTGCGCCTGGCTCACATTCTCTTCTGTTTGTTTGTTTTAAAATATTTTTAATACAAATTTTAACATATTTTTTATGATATTTCCCCTCCTCCAACTCCTCTCAGGGCCTCTCTGCCTCTTTACCCACCCGCCTTCTTGTTTTCTCTCTCTAACAGGAAAAAGCAAAACAAAAGTCAAAACAAAAACAAACTATGAAGACAATCAATAAGATAAAAAAATACTCACACAAAACAAAAAGTGCACAAACCCCAAACCAAATCCAAAGAAAACATGGTGTCTCTTTTGTGTTAGCCAACTTTTCCCGGCCATGGAACCTGCCCTGGAATTTGGTTGATAACACCCACTGATACATCATTGGAAAAAACAGATTTTTTTCCCCCAGCATGTATCAATTGCAAATAACTTCTTGGCTAGGGGTGGGACTCTGTGCCCACTTCACTTATCAGTGCTGGGATTTTTGTCTGATTAATCCTGGGCAGCTTTTGTGTGTGCTGTCATAGTCTCTGTGAGCTCATAGAATCCTGCGAGGTCTAGAAGAGTCTGTTTCCTTGGAGGCATCTACCACCTCTGGCTCTTACAATCTTTTTGTTTCCTCTTCTGCGTGGGTCCCTGAGCTTTAGGGTCACCCCAGTTAGAACTGAATGCTGCACAGTCTCTCATTCTCTGCACACAGTCCAGTTGCGGATTTTTGTGTTAATTTCCATCTACTGTAAGAAGCTTCTCCAGTTAGGGTTGAATGATGTGATTTCAGTTCTGGAAGGCTGAGACAGAAATATCTTGTATGAGGCTTGCCTGGGTTATATAGTGAGATTGTGTTTTAGAAAAAAGAAAAGATACCCCTTTTGTGTGCATCTGCAAGTATATGCTCCCTCAAACCCTATAAATAAATGGAAAAAAAATTGGGAGGAGTCTGGGGCTGGAGACATGGCCTAATGGGTGAGAGCACTTGTTGCTCTTGCAGAAGACTCAAGTTCAGTGCTCAGCACCCACATGGAGGCTGGAAACTGTCTGTAACTCCAATCCCAGGGGTTCGGTGCCTCAACTCACCTCCCATGCAAGTGGTATATCCCTACACGCAGGTGAAACATTCATACATATAAAGTAAATTTAATAAGAAAAAAGCTTCAAATATTGGTCAGATAATCTCAAGATATGTTTAAAGCTGGGCGGCTTTGGCCCATGCCTTTAATCCCAGAATTTGGGAGGCAGAGGCAGGCAAATCTCTGAGTATGAGGCCAGCCTGGTCTACAGAATGATTTCTAGGGCAGCCAGGGTTACACAGAGGAAACCTGTCCTCCCCCCGCAAAAAACTTGTAAATTATATAACCAAGATCTATTATACGCACACATGGAAGTGTTACAATGATACCTGATGTTTTACATAATCAATATTTGCTAATACAAATTCTAATGTAAATTGTAATTATGTGTAAGATACAGAATAGGATAGCAGCGATGCAAATTCTGTAGGCAAATCATGGGGTTTGAATCTCAGCTCTGCTGCTGGTCTATTGTGTGATGTGGGTGGAATCCCTTAGTCTTCCTGTTGCAGTTGGTGGTTGTGGGGGTGAAAGAGAGGACATACATAAGATCTCAGAATGCTGCCTGGCATGCAGTGAGACTGCCTTAACATTGCTCATTATTTTGGCTGCTGTGCAAAAAGATACATACACTGTAAAAATATAAAGGAAATAGAAATATTACAAAGTAGAGAAAAATAACCAAAATTCAATGGAAGTACTAATATGTTCTTTTATACTGATGGATTGTCCTGTGAACTCGGGGCACATCCTTTCCTCTCCTCACCCCCTCTTTGGAGACTGCTGGCACAGGAATGTCCACCTTGTTAAGCTTGGGGGACTGTGGGCACCTTCTCTTGCACCCACATTGTCTGCACTCTTCATTTTTACATAGAGCTCCCAGCTTCCCTGCTGACAACAGTAATCAGGCCAGTGTGTGTGTGTGTGTGTGTGTGTGTGTGTGTGTGTGTGTCCTCCTGACTCACTCTCAGGGCTAAGGGGATGGTTGCCTAGGCTCTGTTTCTTACTTGCATTTGCCTTCTTGGGCTGAGGCAACCCTACTGAGCTTAAATTAAGACTGGGAGACAGCAGCAGTGGGGATAGCTATATGTCAGCTGTTGTGGTGAAACCTGCCATCATTTCAACCAGCAGATTAAGGCACAGCTAGACTGGCTTGGGGCTTGCCCACATAGGCAGACAGCCCTCCTCCTAGAAACTGTCTCTTCCGGATACCCTCATGCTCTAGTAGCTGGGATGCTACTGGCCCAGTAAACACCCCAAACAACTGGATTCATGAGCTTGGCTCAATGACGTGTGCATGTCAGGAGCTCAGCCATGTGTGTGCTGCATTAACAACTGTATCTAGGCTTGGGGTGGGGTGGGGGTGGGGCTTGAGGAGCGCTGGAGCTGCCGGAAGGGAACACGTCGGAGTCTGACCTAGGCAGAGAGTGGGACCAGTGCGTGGCCGATGCAGCGGTGAAGCTAGGTACTGGTTTTGGATTAGGAATTGTCTTCTCACTCACCTTCTTTAAAAGAAGAACGTGGCCCACAGCCTTTGGCTCTGGTGTGGGATTGGGGATGGCCTACTCCAACTGTCAGCAGGACCTGCAGTTTCCGTGTCTGCTGCATGGAAAATATGTCAAAGAGCAGTGACTTATGCCGAGAAAATCCCAGCGGGTGGAAAGAAAAACCATGTTTACTCCTCAGGAATACTGAAGTGCCCTGGGGTGCATTGACGTCCTGTGACAGTGCCTCAGCAATGCTCTCAACTCCAGACACTGTTTATGTGTTTGAAACCAATTCTGTTTCCTTTGTATTTTCTCTTTGGAAATTGTAAGGAGGTGGGTCTTAAATAAATTAAAAATGGGGGTGGGTGGGAAAGAACTGTATCTAGCAGTCTGGTGAAACCCACGTTTAGTTCTTGAGAGGAGAACTCCGTGGAGCTTCCGAAATGGCTTCCATTCTCCCTGCTTTAGATCCCATCACTTTAGTGTAGAAAGAAACCCTAGGGACCACGGAGTCCAGAGCTGCCGCACAGCGGCACCAACAGAGGCCTGTAGCTGCCCATCATCAGTTAGTTTCATCAGAACAATATGAAGTCTGTGTGAGCACAAGGCCTTCCCTGTAAGTTGCTGTCTTTCCCAGAGTGGCTGGAGACCCCATCCACCTCTTACCACTCAGGTTTCTCTCCCCTGCACCTCCAGGCAGCTTTTCTTGAATTTGATACATATCTTTCCAATAAGGAGATTTTAAGAAAAGCCACCCCATCCTATCTCTGAAGGTTTGGTTCAGAATGTCTGCATGGAACTCCAGAGGCTACTCTAAAGACCTGCGCATAAACCCAGCAGCAAGCCGAGACTGGTGGACGCCCATTGTCACGGAGACTTGCCTGAGTGGACTGCATACTGAATTAGAATCAGGCAAGGGCCATACTTTCCTTGAACCTGCTTCTTCATCTGAAGGAAAGGAGAAGTCAAACAAGCATCTTTGGTAGTTTTTCGGTGCATATAAACCTGGAAGGTGCTGCCCAGACACTGGACTGAAAGGTTCATGACAAGGGCTCATCTTGACCTGGGTTTTCAGCTCCATCAATGAAAACACAGAGACAGCACCTTTATCCCAGAAAGCCCACAAGACAGAGATCTCATCCCAACTCCGAGCAGAAATCTATTTCCTGATGGGTGTCATGATGCTAACCTGCATGTAAGTCCAATATTCAAAAACTGAGGCAAGAGGACCACTGAATTTGAGGCCAGCCAGTACTATATAGTAAGACCCTGCCTCTCACACACAAACAAACAAATAATTAAAATATTAAAGAGAGAATCTTATTTCCCACAATGCCATCCTATTGGACTAAACCCTAACCTTTAAAATAGACTTAATTCCTAATCTGTGCATTAGACCAACATAGTTAGAGAGAGTCATAGCCTTCTGAAAACTTCGGGTTTTGGGGGCTCCCTTTGTCAGCTCTGAACTTCTTGGCACACCATCTACTGAGCATTTAGCTTTATGAATCAGCATCATTCCCAAAAAAGAGGCGGCTTGACCACATTCCCATGGAACCAGAGAGATCAGATTTGTGGGCTAATAATTCAGGAGAGACACGCCACTTTTCCTCTAGTTAAGCTGGTCACTTAGCGTGGCTTAACTGTTAAGAATGAGATGCAGTACCTGACGTGGGCGCTTAGTGAGTGAGGCTCGTCCATGGAGGCTTTTTACTGTGCCAGGCAGAGTGTTAAGTGATACGCATACATTTAGTTTTTTTTTTTTAATAAACCTTTAAAGGTAAGTGCTATTCTTTCTGTCTCACAGGTGGGGAAACTGAGGGTCAAGGAGATCAGTCCCTAAGAGCAGAGAGCCAATGGGATTTGGAACCAGAATCAGACATTAGCTTCATGGAATGCCATTTGAGAGAAATGTGAGAGGCAGGTAGAGCCCGGAGTTCTTTCTTCCTATTTATCAAGATCTATCCTTGAAATTTTCCTTAATGAAGACCAGAGTTCAGTGCTCTGCACACACAGTAGCTGAGCGCCCTGCACACAGGAGTCCCCCCACAGCTCAGCTACACTCACCAGACTGGACCTAGAGCTCTGACTTCCTTCTGAGAAAGCCAAGCCCCTCCCTTATCTGGTCATTTTTGCCTTGCCTTCCTGTGAAGGTTGAGCCCTTGGCTTGGAGGAGGCCGACAGCAGAAGCCCTTCCTGAACAAAGCTCTTCCTCCCACCTATTTCCCCCTGGCTCCAGGCGGCTCTCTCTTCATACAGGGCCCATCTGACCCTTGGCAGCTTCCTTGAGATGAACAGGTGCTTATCACTCACACCATCATGCTGGCCCAGCGTTCTGCCTAGGTGCCCAAGATGCTAATCTTTCTAGGAAGGTGTGAGTGTGCACAAAATAGGCCACATTTAAGCTACTGGAAAGTACAGAGGGAGCTTCACGTCACCTGTGGAGAGCTACATGCTAGGCTGTTGCTGTTGTTTAACAGGAGGCTGTCATCCCGTGAGTGGCTGGCTCACTCGAGGTCCCCTGCAGGCCTTCCTGCAGGGCACAGTCCTTGGATTAATATGGAACCCACTGCCACTGATCACACCCTCCTGGGACTAAATCAAGGCCTTCTCCCCACCCCCTGTTCCCTAGGAGGAGGGCAGACCCATTTACACCAGCGGTCCTCCTTCTCAAGGCAGCTAGCTACTGGGCAAATGGTATTCATTTTCTGGGTTGCTAACGAAGAGACCAGAGTGTTCTGGACCTGCTATGAGACATGAGGGCTTTTAGGGACTAGACTCTGATACGATTCCCAAGGGTTAGGAGTTAAGGATGTAGTAAGGGCCACAGGTGTCTCCACACCATCTGACCTTGTGGGTTGCACAGCCCCAGCTGTGTCCGTTGGAGTACCTCTCTTCATCCAGCAGGCTCATCAACAAGCTTTTCATTGTCCCCAGCATAGCCCATTTATTATTATCCCAGTGATGTGGGTTGGCAGGGCCTCTTGAATTGTTTGGACATAAAGAATAGAGGAGGTGCCGAAGCGCTGACTCTTGGGAAGGTGTTTTGGGTAAAGTGAGTTCACCGGCCCTGGAATGTACACTGTCCATCTAATGTCCCTTGACTCCCCTCCCTCAGTCTTGTCACTTCAGCCTTCCAGAAGCACTCAGGGGTCAATGAGAAACATCACGCTAAAATCTGAGCAATCAGCAGGCAGCCTGTAGTGATGGGGAAAGTCCTAAACTTGAAATAGCAGAGTCACAAACATTTACTAAACCTGTTGTCTTCACAAGACAAGGAACGCCGCTCTCTTTTTTGCAATGTTTTCCTTAAGACGGGACGCCCCCCCCCCCATGTAGCCCAGGCTGGCCTTGAGTTTGAGATCCCCCCCACCCCCCGCCTCTGCATCCTGAGC
>CM053765.1:74406236-74436405 GCA_028658305.1 Pachyuromys duprasi | reverse complement strand
CAGCCAGTTGTATGATTTTCTTAAAAATATTTTCTGGTCCTTGGAGCCTGGAGTCTTCTTTTTCATCTATTCCTATTATTCTTAGGTTTTGTCTTTTCATGGCATCCTTGATTTCTTGGATATTTTGTGTTTGGGACTTTTCCGATTTTACTTTTCTTTGAGCGAGGAATCAATTTCAGCAAGTGCATCTTCAGCTCCCGAGATTCTCTTTTCCATCTCTTGTATTCTATTGGTGATGCTTACCTTTGTGGTTCCTGATCTTTTCTCTAAGTTCTCCAGTTCCAGATTTTTCTCAGTGTTTTCTTTATAGATTCTAATTCTGTTTTCATGCTTTGCACCATTTCCTTCATCTGATTGAATGTAGCTCCTATTTTTCTGTTTGTTTCCTCTCTCTATGTCTCTAATTGTTCCTCTACGTGGGCAATTATATTATTCTGTATTTCTTTGAGAGCTCTGTTCATTTCCTCTTTTTGTTCCTCTAATAACTGCATAAGCATAGCTTTAACATCATTTTCCTGTGTTTCCGCTGAATTAAAATATCCATTGATTTTGGGTGTTTCTGGTGGGGCTATGGTGTCCTGATTTTTGTTGGGTGAGTTTTTATGTCAACCTTTGGCCATTTGTTTATATGTAATCAAGGAACTGTTTGCTCCTTGAGTCTGAACTTCAGACCGGAACCATCTTTCTCTGGTGTCTGAAGTATTCTTCAGGAAGATCAGGGAGGTCCAGTGGTTTGAGAGTGTGTGTTGTTGCTTCAGTTGTACTTGTGGGAGGAAAATCAGCTGGTGCAGAATCGTTGTTGGGGTGGGGGGGAGAGGGTAGTAAGTGTGTGTGTGTGCCCTCTCGCATGTGTGCATGCGTGCATACTCAGAAGTGTATCTTGAAGGGGAGCTCTAGAGAGTGTAGATGCTTGGGATATAGCGGTTGGGAGCAAGCACAGGAGGGGATGTGGATATGGATCCTGGCGTGGTTAGCAAGCACAGATTGTGGGCGCAAAGCGCCTGTGCAGGTTTCCTGAATACCCAATAGTCTTCAGTCTGTGGTGGGCTCAGCAGGCTGGACTCTGAGGTCTGTGGGTGATGCTCCAGGTGGGACACATACTCTGTTGTGGGCTCTCTGTGCCCAGCCCTGTGCTCTGTGCTAGAAGCTGTGAGCATTTCAGGCTGGTCTTCACTCTGGTCTGGAGGCTTGGTGCCTCACTCTGAGCCAGAGGCTGTGTACCGCAGTCTGGGCTAGTAGCTGGGGTGCCTCAGTCTGGACCAGAGACTATGTGTTCTGGTCCAGGATGGTGGCTGGGGATACCACGGGAGGCTGTGTGCTCGGATCTAGGCTGGCAGATGTGTGCCGGCTGGTCACCTGAACCTTTTCCAGGGACTGACTGGGTGACCTGAGGACTGTCCCACTTGATTTTCCCTCTCACCTGGAAATCACAAACTGTGGTGTTTTAGGTCCCAGAGTTCAGTCTCCTGGTCACTGCGCCAACACTGCTCTCCTACTCCACAGACACAGTGTCCTCCCGGGGCTGCCATCTTGGATCTCCAGCCTTTGTTTCTATAATTTTCCACGGCTCAAAGGAAGAGAAGAAGAGGTCATTGAATTTCTTCTATATCTTCTGACTGTTGCATAAAATTAAGACAATTCATGGTATTTGAATGTACAAATGGGTGATTTTAATGCAATATTCAAGATGCTTTTCCAGTGCCTTCTACAGAAAGCTAACCATAGGGGTTGGGGAGATGGCTCAGTTAGAAGACTCCCTGCTATGTTAAATATGAGGACCTGAGTTTGGGGCCTCAGCGCCCATGACAACCTGACACATCGATCCACATCTGTAATGCAGTCATATGGGTGGACACAGGAGGATCCTTGGATCTCACTGGCCAGCCAGTCTTGCCAAATCAGGAAGCTTCATATTCAGTGAGATTCTGTCTACAAAGAACAGAAGCTAAAGATCAATTTAGAAAGATATTTGCCATTGACCTCTGGTCTACACACACACACACACACACATACACACACACACACGAAACTCCCCACAAGTGTCATAGAGCGTTAAGGAAGAAGTTGTGGAAAGAATTGAAGAGCTGGAGTGCTGTGAAATGCTGTTCTCTGGGCATGACATGGTGAGGATATCCACAAGCCCACAGCAGCTTTGGTTGCTTGCACTGAGCAAGCCAGTCAATCATGGAGACCCAGCCCTACCCAAGGAGTGCTGGCAGTTGATGGCTGCTGGGAAGAAGCGTCATTTTCCTTCAGGGGGTGGCTGCTGGTAGATTGCCCTGGCTCATGCAGGCCATGGTAACCAGACTCATTCTGCCAGGGAGAAAAGAGGGGGATACCTGAAGGTGGAAGGACCATGTGGTGAGGGGATGGGGAAGGGGAAAGTGGGAGAGGGACTATGATCAAGATAATTGTATATACAATATATATGTATATATACAACACATACATGTGTATATGTACAACACACATGTACATGGCAGTGTATGTACATACGTATATGTTTATGAGCTTGTTCAAAAATAAATAAATACTGAGAAGGAAAACTAACTCTAAACCCAAATTTTCAACCTAGCATAGCAAATTGCTATCTGTGGTGAAGGGCACTAATTTCTTATTTGGCTGGAACTCTTTGACAGAGGTAGAAGACTACAAAAAATCTATACCATGTGTTACATCTTTTTTTAAGGCCACAACTGACACCATTTCTTCTTAAATTGGAGGTCCCTCAAGGCAAAATGTACCCAAGTAATAAGTGGGCCAAGGCTATTGTATCACCAGGCTCATCTCAAGTGGAGAAAAACTACTTGTGATTTTTCAAGTGTATTGATTGTCCTTTGCTATTGTTAGAAATGTCTCTGTATTTTATGGGCAATTATTTGCTGGCTGAACTGAAGAGATTTCAGTTTCTGTTAAATATCTTTTGTGCTTTTCTTCAGGATTTTCCAACAATACGGTCTCTTAATCTGAAAATGGCCTTTTGTACAAGAATCTATATCTTTAAAATCCACCAAGTTTATAAATGTGAACCTATTTAAAATATTTTAAAATTAACTTCTTTCTTTGTTTCTAGAATTCTGTGTTGCCCAGCCTGGCCTCAAGCACACCATCCTCCTGCCTCTACTTCCTGAGTTGCTGGGATTATAAGTTTGTGCCACCATGTCTGGTTTACACTTTGTTTAAACAAATAAACAAAACCCCCACACCTTTAATTACATTGTATATAAGATAATAATTTCAGTTTACTTATTAATGACAGTCTATATAAAATCTGGGTACCTCTACCTGGCAACTGTGAATAAATATATTTCAGTGTTTCCCAGGTGCATGGCAAACTCTGAGTTGAGAAAATTCATTGATGAATTTATGTGTAATTCTCCAGATATGAAGTATCCAATCACGGCTTATGCATTGTCATGGTCAAAAAAGAAATACAGGGGCTGGAGAGAAAGCTCAGTGGATAACAGCACTAGTTGTTTCTGCAGAGGAGCAGGGTTTGATTCCTAGCATCCACATCATGCATGCATGGAGGCTAAGGTGAATCCCAGGTGGTGTTACTCAGTAGCTGCTCACCTTGTTTTACGAGACAAGATCTCCTATGCTGACCTGGGACTCTCAGAGTAGACTCGGCCAGGCTGGCTGGCCAGCACATCTGGGGGATTTGCCTGTCTCATTACCTTCAGTGCTGGGATCACAAGTGTACATACCATACTTGGATTCTTATATAGATTCTGAGGATTGCATTTAAATCTTCTTGCAAGCACTTCTTAGAGAAAGAGAGAGCTATCTTTCCAGGCCCATGCTTCAGTCTTTAAATAAAGATTAAAGCGAATAAAAATGAAACCTTTAGTTCTGCAGTCTTTTTGGCCTCATTTCCAGCCTGAGCTTCCTTCGTGGAAGACTGTGAGTCTAAAGGACACAGCGTTCTGAGGGCAGGAGCTTCACTTGTATCGGAGAAGGAGGAGGAGGAAGAAGAGGAGGAAGAAGAAGAGGAGGAAGAAGAGGAAGAAGAAAGAGAAGAAGGAGAAGAGGAGTACTCATGTGCTTCCACAGAAGGGTCTGGGAGGGTTCCTCAGTTTGGAAAGGTGAGGTGGCACTAATTTCCCTGATGGCCAGGAGCAGGGAAATCCCTGGGCTTGGGTTAATAATTATGAACCAATGGGAGAAAAAGCTAGACTTCCAGCTAGGGGAAAGCCAGCAGGTCCCAGGAGGAAGCTGCTGGTGAGGGCCAGAAGTATGGCAAAGTTCTCAGTCTGAGGGAGTGAAGGAGACAGGAGAGGGCAGACCTCAGTCTGAGGTTCAGTTTCATTTGGTATTGTTCAACTTAAAAAAATGGAACTAATTGATTTAAATGCTGATTGATTTATATAGCCCAGGCTACACTCCAACTTGTAAGCCTCCTGCCTCTGCCTCCCCTCTATCATGCCTAGCAGGCTTATTCAACATTCTGTGTCTTTTTCTGCCTGCTCCATGTAGTCTTACTGTGGTGTTTGGTGGATACTGTGGTGGGTGCCAGGCACACAGTCGTAAATGTGTGGGCCACCTGAAATCCTGCCTCTGCACGCTTGGCTTTTTGGATACATTCCAAACAAACAAACAAACAATCTTTGATAATATTGCTCTTGTCTGTATGTCTGTGGAAAGCACTGTTTTTTGTTTGTTTGTTTTTAGGACAGGGTTTCACTGTGTAGCCCTGGCTGGCCTGGAACTCACTATATAGAGCAGGCTGGTCTCCAATATATAGAGATAGATCTGCCTGCCTTTGCCTCCCTGTTTCAGCTATATAGCAGGTGTGAGGTCAGTCCTGGACCCATGGAACTGTCTGAAAACAAACACAGGAAATGCATGCAGAGAAAAGGGAAGGCGACTGCAATCCTAAATTTCCCCTAACATGTTGAAGCGGAGAGACTGTGACATTTGGTCAGTGCTGTTCTGGTTTCCTGAATGCTAACAGTATGATGCCCTGAGGAACAGAGAACTTTTTTCCTCTTTGGGCTTTGAAGAATCCATGTGGATACAGTTTTAAAAAAATCAGGAAAAAACAATGAAAAGTAAGCCAGCAACCTGAGAGTTAACTTCCTGTGGATTGAGACCTCTCTCCAACAACACACTCGGTAATGGGACTCTTGGTCACAAAGTCATCACTTAGAGTGTGCGTGAGATGATGGGAGTTCCAAATTGGTTTTTAAAAGCTGAGTGCTTTGGCGATCAGTGTTGAGCCAAGACAGAGTAGAGATTCTCTGGACTGGGTGGGCAGACAAGTTGGCTGGGACTCAGCTGTGTCACTGTGAGCAGCTGGGCTTTAGTGTAGTGGTCAGAAGAGGTATGGTGTCACATGATCAGAAGTATCTGTCATAAAGTAACCATGGCACTGCAGAGGCTCCTGGGCTCTAGAAGACTGCCCTGAGCTGGAGGAAGACTTGGTGAAAAGTGAAGAGGAGAAGGTGAGGTGTGTGATCTGAGCTTGCGTCTTCCTGGGTAACTTCTGATCACAGAGATGTCCTGATCTCTCTGGCATCCTTGGCATGCTATCATCCTAACATCCAGACTTCTGCACTTCTTGCTCACCATACAAGGTGAGAAAGGTGAAGCCTAGCAGAGCCCAAGGAATCCGCCAACCATTTACCCTTAGCTGAAGTTGTTCAGGCTTCTGTAATAAAATACCACAAACTAGGAGGCTGGAGGGACCAACATTTATTTCTAACTGTTCTAAAGGATGGTCAGCCCAAAGTCCATGTTCCAGACAATTCCATTCCTGGTGAGACACCTACAGAAGGGTGTCTTTTTTTATCATCTTTACATGAGGGGAGAGGAGAAGAAGAAGAAGGGTAAGAGAAAACGTGATGGGAGAATAAAAAAAGAAAGAAAGAGTTTATTTCTGTACAGGGACAAGGTGCCCTTGGGGTGATAAAACCACTCTTGACTCAGTGTACCTGGAAAGTCTGATCCCATGGTTATGCTTGTGCTGTTGTGACTTTATGGTTCTTATGGTCCCTGCAATGAGCAACTTGGCTGTTGTTTAAACTCCTGTGATGAATTGATCTAGGCGTAATGAAACGTCCCCATTCTACGTTATTATTTCTTACAGTTCAGGAGAGCTAGGGGAACTCATAAAGCCTGACTAATTAACTGTAAGGTAGAATTGTACCTGGGAGGTGGGCTGTAAATGTTTTCTTCCACTCCTCATTTCTCAATTCTGCTGTGTGCATTGAGCACCATTTCCCTCACGGCCAGCCCCACGCTTCTGCTTAAAATCCATCACCGCTTGGTTTCTCCCTCCTCTAGAAGTCATGGTTTTATGTTTCATGATTAAAATTTGTTTCAAGTCCACTGTGAATGGCTACAGTGCTCCTAGCTCCCATTGTTTCCTGTTGTCTCTTGAGAAAGATTTCTCCTGGCTCTTCACTCTTCCTATATATGTGTATGTGTGTGTGCGTGTGTGTGTGTGTGTATATAATATATATATACACAAGCATACATATGTACACACACACATAAAGAGTTTGCTTAGGTGTGTAGAAGTCAGAGGACAACGTTCAGGAGTCAGTAATCAGCTTCCACTTCGTGAGGCAGGTCTCTCTCATTTCCGCTGCTGGGCTATGTACTCCAGGCTAGCCTATGAGCTTCCGGGGACTGTCTTGACTCTGCACCTCATCTCGTCATAGGAGGGCTGTCACCATCCTTTCTGGATTTTCAGTGGGAGCCTCGGGATTGAGCTCAGGTCGATAGGCTTGCTGGGCAAGAGCTTTGACCCAATGAGCCATCTCTCTGCCCTCTTCTGCTTCTTTTGGTTACTCTGTTTCACCTGCCTTCTACTTTCGTGGATTCACCTCATTGACCCCAGGCCAGATATGATGCATCCTCACAGGGTGTCTTCTTGCTATGCTTTCGATAACTTCAGAATGGTGCCGTCTATGCTTGTGGGGAAAGATTATTTTTCTCCACCAACTGAAACTGTAGAGTGATATTGTAACAATGAGGTGACTTCTTTGGCAAAATTCCATGAGACACATAGTGGGTGGAATTGTGTACAGAAGTAAAAAGCTGGCCTCCTTCCCTACTCACACTATCTGTCAAGAAGAAAGCCTTGTTTGATGGCTTCTTTCAGTAGATGACTATATGAAGATGAAGCCCATAGAGTGGATCCTAATTCAGGATGACTGATATCCTTGTTGAAAGGGGATGTTTAGAAACCTAGGGGTGAGACCCTGTATCCAAGCATAGAAGCTGCCAGGGAAATGGTATCTCCAATATCTTCGCTATCCCTCAGCCATGATGACACCTTCATCATGGATGTCTGGCCTCCAGGACTATGGGATGCTGGTTCTGGTATTTAAGTCAACCTGTTTATGACACTGTATTATAGTGAAATCTGGGGTGGAAGCATCTGTGAATCAAATGGTGAGGGTTCCAGCAGAGTGGCCTGAAGTTTTATAAAGGCTGGAAGGGTCATATAGGTATGTAACCCTCCTGGCCAGAATGAAGACATTCTAAGGGGAGATGGGCATGCCGCACCCCTTTGGCTAGCAGACTGTTGATACAGCACACACACACACACACACACACACACACACACACACACACACATACACACACACACACACACAGAACGGGAATTCCCTTAGGAGTCAAGTCTCATGCCAAGAGAAGAAAAAGACTGGGAGCCAGTGCTAGCCAGAGGGATAGCATGTTGCCAGGAAAGAGATTTCACATAGTTCTGATAACACCACCTTACAGGAGAGATGAACTGGATAGGCACAGCCATGCTTTAATCAGGACTGCTTAGCTGTGTGTGTCTCTTGCCTTTTTAAACCTAATCCTCATGTCAGGACTCTGAGGTTGAATTTGGGGAGGAGGTGTCCTGGTCCTCCTGGGAAGGGGCGATGTCACACATCATCAATATCTGTTTCAGTCACGCAGGGAAGAGGGACTCAAAGAGAGAAAACCGCTTGCCCAAGATCATAGCACTAACAAATTTATACTTGTGCTGCTTTGAATAGGAATAGCCCCTATATGTGTGAATGCTTGGCCCTTAGGGAGCGGCACTATTAGGAGGTGTGGCCTTGTTGGAGGAACTGTGTCACTGTTGGGGGCTCGCTTTGTGGTCTCCTCTGCTCAAACTTTACTTAGTGTTGAGACCCTGGACCACATAGTAAAACCGCGGCTTTCGACTCTGCTTCTCATAGGCCGTTTGCCCTAGGCAAGCTACCTACCTTTCTTCACTGACAATGAGGAACATGGTGAAGGTATTCACCCCATTCCATTCTTGGGTATTTGAGTCAACACATGCTTAACATGCATTTCACGGAACATTGGGCATGCACCAAGTCTCAACACTTGCATTGCTTAATTTGGGGAACGAGGGTGCTGGGGATGGAAGGTGATTGCTCTGAGTTACATCTATATCCCTCCCCTGCTCCCATGTGATACATGCCTCTGAGCACCTGCTTCTCGACCCAGTTGGTGCTGTGCCTCACGGTAACAGTGATGCAGCAGGAGAGTGGGAGGCTGGAAAAACCAAGGGGCACATGCGCTTAGGGAAGGGTGCCAGAAAGAAATCGTGTTTGTTTTTTGTCTCCCTGTGGAGTGTTTTGTCTTGAGCTTGTAAGAGGCACCGAGGGTATAATTTACAGTTCTGGTTGGTGGCAAATCCTTAAAGGGCTATTGTCTTAGATAAAGAAAACATCCCCCATGACAGAGCTCTTTGTGCCTTTTGTAGTGTAGTTGGGCTGTGGGGGTAAGGCACAGTGCTGAGTCGGTGGACAATGTTTAATGTGATAGAAGGATCTAGAAGAATTTGGCTGCTTAGAAAGAGTTAGTCCAAATGGTCTCACAGACACTCTTTTGCTAGGCTCTGGAGACAATCTGCCATTACATTATGACCCTGATGAAAGCCATACCTCTTTTTATGGTGGCTTGAGTAGAATGGCTCCCATAGGTTCATGTGTTTGAATGTTTCATCCTTAGTGGGTTGTGTTATAATTTTAAAAGGATGCACACAACAGGAGGAATGTTAGCGTATAGGCACCCTGCTTCTGGGTTGCCTAGTAACCTATGATGTCATCATGTGTCGTGCACCAGGTGTGTGGCAGTCGATGCTCAGCTGTGCACTCACAAGCTATAAAAGGACCAACCTGCCACTTGGTTTCACTCTTACTCTCCTCTCTTGCTCTCTCCACCTTGCTTTCTCTCCTCAGGGGCCTCACTATGTCTCTCTCTTTCCTTTTCCTCTCTATCTCTCCACCTCCATCCAATAAATCTCTTTCATATAATATCTGCTGTGTGCGTGGCATCATTTTAAAACAAATACCAACAGGGTGAAAGTGTTTGGGAAGGATTAGGAGGTGTGGCCTTATGAGAGGAGCTGTCACTGGGGAGTTGAGGTTTCAAAAGCCCCACAGTTTTTGCAGTTAGCTCCATCTGCCTTGTGCTTGTGGGTCAGGTGTAAGCTCTCAGCTCCGCTCCTGCCTGCTGCCATGCTCTCTACCCTGATGATCATAGACCATCTAACTCTGTGGAACTGTGCGCCTCCAAATTAAATGCTTTCTTCTCTAAGTTACCTCAGTCATGGTGTCTCTTTACAGGAACAGAAAAGTATCTAAGACAGAAGTGGAGTCAAGAATGCCTGAGATTTGTGCTCCTGCCTTACTAAAAACAACAAGGATAAGCCGGTCGAGGTGGCACACGACTGTAATCCCAGCACTAAGGGAGGCAGAGGCAAGAGGATCTCTGTGAGTTTGAGGCCAGCCTGGGCTAAAAAGGGAGTCCAGGACAGCCAAGGCTACACAAAGAAACCCTGTCTTGAAAAAACCAAACCAAACAAAGCAAAAAGAAAACAGCAAGGGTATCTGAAACAGCAAGCTCTCAAAATCTACTTGTTATCAAATTCCTCCCTCCCCTCCAAGGGAGGCAGACTATGGGAAGGGTCGAAGTGAGGAGGCAGGTTTGTGTTCTATGACGCTGCCATTGAAAGTGAGCTTGCTGGTTGTCCTTCCTGCCACTGAGGCAGCCAGCTTCCTGCCGTGTGCAGATAGGAGCGAGCATGAACCAGATGTGGCTACCTGTAACACTTGGATTTTCATGGCTTCGCTTGTTAGATGGGCGGGTTAGGTTAGATCAACTGGGCATCAGGTTAGAACCTTTTCATTAAACAGAATCTTGCTGTAAAATCCAGGATGGAAAACAGAGACTAGCAGGGCTTCCTCTTTAGGTTTGGGAGCTGTCCTGCCCCACCATGGTTTGCAAGAATCTCAAAGCTGCAGAGGGCAACAAAAAGCAGCAGAGACCTGATATCTTTGTAGGTACCATCCAACAGGAAATGTGTCTTCTCTCAGGAGCCTCAGGAAAGACCCATCCATGTGCTTATCTGCCTCCTGGTTCTGCAGTTTCACCAGCCACATTATCCTCTTCTGTAAGCCAAACCCTTGACGCTTTAGAGCACAGGTTCTCAACTTGGGGTTGCGTATCAGATGTCCTGCATATCCGATATTTAGATTTATAACAGTAGCAAAATTACAGTTATGAAGTAGCAACAGAATAATTTTATGGTTGGGGGCCACCATAACACAAGGAACTGTATTAAAGGGTTGTAGCGTTAGGAAGGTTGAACACTGCTGCTTTAGAGTGAATCATCGTATGTTTTTTAGTCATGATCTGCCTTTGTGGTACCTGTCCACACATGCTCATTGAATAGGCCACATGCTTTGTTAGCCCTGTGAAGACAGTGGACACAGGGCTACCTTCCTTCCAACCAGGGCACAGTCCAGAAGGGGATCACAAAGTGGAAACTTCCAGTTCCTTTTCTGTACCATAGTGCCTACAGGATGTAATAAGAAATGGGATTAGAAGTCTGGGGAGATGGATGAGCAGGTAAAGGCACCTGCTACCAAGCCTGGTGACCTGAATTTGATTCTCAGTACCCACATGGTGGGAGGAGAGAACCGGTTCCCACAACTTGTCTATTGTACACTAAATAGATGAATAAATAAGTGTGATAGAAAATTTACAAACAAATGAAATGTTCTTAGAAAGAGGTATCCTGCTATGGAATGGCTGCTAGTAAGAAGGACCAGCTTCTACAGGGAGGTGGGGACAGGAGAACCCCCAGAAGACTGAGGGGACAGCTACTGTTCGCAGCAAAAGAAAAACAGACAGCAAGCTGGAAGGTGTGGATGTGTCCTCAGATCTCTACACTAGCACTGTGGTAGGTATGTGCCCCCCCCCACACTCAAAATAAAAACCAAACAGCACACACTAGGAATGCTCACTGAAGGAAGATTTTGGAGGCACAAGTATAAAAAGGAGAAAAAAAAATTATCTAGAATCCTATTTCCTTAGTCAGCTATCATTAATAATGGTCACAAATGCACTTTCCCAGTCTAGTGTTATCACAGCCACTCATAAGTCTTCAACGTTACACTCTTTAATGGCTCTGGTACACCCATCTTGTGGATATATGAAAATATATTTAACCACATAATCATCTTGTTATTTTTTTCACTATTTTATGGTTATGACAAGATTTACAAATCTCACAGTTTATGGTGCCATGGAATACAGCACCAGAACTTGCCTAGTTATCACTTTTGGAACCCTAAATCTCTCCATGACTCCTTGGCTAAGAGTTGTTTATGAGCAATGCAGTGAGTCTGAAAGTGCTCAGAACAGAGCCACCATCTCTGACAGACATGATGCTTCTAGGTGGGTCTTGTTGCTCATCTGTTACCTATGTTTGTTCACTTGCTACTCATTTATTAATACTTTTTCTATTTTTTAGGAACCAGATATATAAGCTGGGCACAGTGGCATACTGCTGTAATCCCAGCATTTTGGGAGGCAGAGGCAGGTGGATCATTGAGGACAGCCTGGTCTACAAAGTGACTCCAGGACAGCTAAGGCTATACAGAGAAACCCTGTCTTGGAAAAAAAAAAAAACATTAAAAAACTAAAAAGAAAAAAAAGAACCATATATACGCACTGTCCTTGGGTCCGCCTTGTCCCTTCTTCACCCCTTCTCTTTGAATCTTGCTGTGTAGTCTAGATGGGCCTTGAATGCAGGAGTCTTACCTCTCTTTCCCAAGTGTGAGATATGTGCTACAATGCCCAACTTATCCCTTAGTTCTGTGTTCTTTCCTTCCTGTCTGAGTTCTTAGAGCTGTCACTTGCCCCTGAAAAGATCGTATGCCCTTGACTTATTTTCTCTTGGCTTTTTTTCCCCCACCTGTAAGGTGAATAACAATGCCTTCAGAGTCCTTAAGAAAATTACACTTAGGAAGAATAGTGGGACCACCTTTGCCTACGCTTCTATGGGTCACTGTGGAAGGCACTGGTGAGCTCGAATGGTGGCCTGTTCACCAATTTCTGACAGAGCTGTGCAAGATCAAAGAGGATATAGCCATGTAAAGCAGGGACACACCTAAGCTGGGTCACAGCCAAAAGACCCCTGGACTTTTGTGCAGTCTACAGCTCTTCTTGCTGTCTCTAGTCTTGCAGACTTCAGAAGACCAGGCAAAGCTGAGTGGTGGTGGTGCATGCCTTTAGTCTCAGTGTGGGGGAGGTAAAGGTAGGTGGCTAGGTCATCCTGGTCTATAGAGTGAGTTCCAAGACAGCCAGAAAACTCTGTCTTTAAAAACAAAACAAAAACAGAAGTCCAGAAAAGCCTTCCTCAACAAGTCTTGTGTGGGGATGGCCAGACAATCTTGAGTTTACCTCTGCAGTTAGCAAAATGACAATTCTGAGTCCTTATTTTCATGTAACGTCTTCGGGACCTTTTGACATCAATTTTTATTTTGTCTAGGATCCTTCTGGAACGTTCTCTGGTTCTAAGAAGGGGAGTGGGCTACATCATTTATGGTACAATGGCCTTCCTTGGGCTCCTTAGGGGTGTTTATATCCCATGTCTGTAAACTATGGAGAAGAGAACTCATTTCTCTCCAGCTGATGTGCTATTCATTGACATATTAGGAGCCAAGGTAGCATTGTTAACCTAGCTCCCACCAGACACACAGACTTCCCTGGAAGACTGAGGCTCTCTTTCTTATAAAAAAGCAAAAGAACACAGACACCTTGTCCTTCCAGCTTAATCATGACCTTTTCTGATGATCGTGTGGCTCTTGCAATAATCTCCTCACTAATCATGTAGACCATCCCTCAACTGGTTCATGTCGCTGGCTGCTGACCTCACTGTTCTTATCTCACGATATGGATATCTGGTTGCTCTATTTTGGTTTTTGATAGACCAAGGCCTGAAACAACCTGGATCCCTAAAGGTGCCAGGTGGTCTCTTTTCTTCTGGATCTCGTAATCACTGAGCTGAGTCGTACCCGTTTGCTGAGGAGTGTCCATGGTACACTCTGAGCCTCCAGATCTTTTCTCAGGCTGCATCTGTTGCCTTTCCACCATAGCTTAAGTTAGCCCAGGGTTATGCACTGTTGATTTCTGCATCCGAGTTCTGGACCAAGTGTGTGTCATCCCTGACCTTGGTACCCTGGGCAGAGATTGGGATGTGTATCTGCACGTCAGAATAAATAACATTTATTTGTAAGTGATTGGATCCATCAGGAGCTAATGGGGACAAATAGTTCTCCATCAAACCAGACCCCTCCACCCCAAAGTAAAGTAGAAGCCTCTGGGAGAAGAAAATGTTTCCTCCTAAGATTATCTTTTTATCCTCCAAAGGATGGAGGTCGCATCTTTCATTCTTCAGTGTCTCTGTCAGAAAATCAATTGTTAAATTATTCATTGAGTCAGATCAGGTAATTTTGAAAGCAATCTCTACAGTGAGTGAAACTCTATCAAAGTCGACATTATTCCTGATATCTGAACAGATGAGCTCCATAATTTAATGCCTAATCTATCTTCCAAACACAATGATGGAAAAGATGCTTCTATTTCCTGGGTATTGAGGGAGTCCAACGCCTCCTAGATCTTTTCATTTTCTCATTACTTTATCAAGAGAACAAAACTTGAGCATAATAAAAAGAGACACGGGGAACAATGCTCATTTTGGTTTCCAGTTCCTTAATTATTAATTCCTTAATTACTGGTAGCCTAGCTGCCTCACTGGCCTTGCCCTTGACTTCATACTAAAAGGTCAGAGTGTTTGTGTTGATTCAGAGACACTGGGCGGGGCCCAAGGGGTTCTCCTTGCCTTTGTGGTTAAAGGGAGCAGAGGCCCTGAGTTCTCTCTTTAGTTTGTTTTGCTAGGGAGGCTCTCATCCTGGAGCCTTTCATGGGTGCTGATGGGGTGATTGTTGTTGGATGGATAAACGTCCTCTGGGCCCAGGAAGACGCTCAACAGTCTATCTACAGAGGTGCACCCGGTGCTTCCTGCAGCTTTCTTCTAGGAGAAACCACTAAAGGAGGCCTCGCTTTTCCTCATTAGACCCCTCTGTCAGTTTCAGGGTCTTCCTAGGAAGCCTCCTGTGTGGTATATGTGAATCTCAGTGAGATTAGGGAAATCTGGGTGTGGATGGAAGGTTGGCAGGCCAAGGTAAGATTTCTTCCCTGAGACTTGAGAAGGTTGGAAAAAGCAGGATCACCTCTTACAGACGCCCCAGATCTACTTACAATAGTCTGCCTAGCTGTGAAGCATTCTCATAGCTTTGCTGTTGTTGTTGTTGTTTGGGACTGGGGCTCCCTATATAGTTCAGGCTGGCTTCAAACTTTTGGGAATCCTTCTGCCTCAATCTCCTTTGTTAGCACGTTTGGTAGTGCAGGGCTCACCGGTAAATTGCCATGTACCCTAGGTCAGGATGACAACTATTCCCTGTGATCCTACATGAGACAGGAATCATATCTGAGTCCATGTTGCTTTATCTCCTGGGCAGTGCCTGATACTTAGTAGGAACCCAACATATAAACGTTTGAATGAATGAATGAAGAATACCTTATCCAGTAATAGGATCATAGTATAGCACTAATATCAACAGACTGCTTGGGAGTCCATACCTGGGTTTACATCCCCAAAGCCTTCTGTAGTCCAAAGCTTTTTCTATGTGCTGACCCAATCGGGCTGATGAACTGACTAAATAAAGCTCACTTTAGCGTTGGTATATTTCATGTCTCGCCCTTGATTAGACAGTTAGAGGAGATTCAGGAAGATTTGTGCCAGCGAGAAAGCCAATTAGGGTCCAAATGGAAAGCATTTAATGGCTTGCAGTAACTCTGTGGTCTGAGGGTGAAGTCGCAAGTCTCTCACTCCTGAAGCCAATGCTTGCTTTTCTAACCTTCTAGAAGCTTCGATAATGGTTTTTGCTGTTGCTTTTGCTGTTGGAATTGCTAGTGAATTACTGGCTATTCAGAAAACTCCTCACAGCACTTACTTTAGCAAATGAGAAAATGGAGGAAATGTCTCTCTTCATGTAAATTTCCCCAGATTTATATGTTGGGAGTCATTGTGTAGTTAGAGTAGTTGGGAAATCAAACGTACAGTGCGGGCGCAAGTTCTCGTTGTTACGAGCTAGCTAAGTTGCTACTCTATAAAGAGACACCATGACCAAGGCAGCAAGCATTTAACAGGGGGCTTGCCTACCGTTTCCAAGGGTTAATCTATGACCCTCATGCTGGGACGTGCGGTGATCAGCAGGGTGGTGGTAGAGCTCCCATCTCATCCACAAGCTGCAGGCAGAGAGAGGGAGCGAGGCTGGGCCTGGGGTGGGCTTTTAGAACATCAAAGTTCCCCTCCATTGACATGCTTTCTCCACTGAGGCCACAACTCCTAATCCTTCCCAAGTAGCTCCACCAACTGGTGAGTAAGTAGTCGACTGTATGAACCTAGAGGGCCCATTCTCATTCAGACCACCACACAGGGTTCTCATTTGAAAATAATTTGGGAAAATCTCAGTTAACTGGACTGAAGGCTGTGCTCCTTGCTCACTGCACATGTGATCTGCATTTACATGTTACTAACATCGATGCTCACTTGCTGGATTGAAAAAAACAAGAAGTAAGGGTTTGGGGGCACATACAGCTCAATGATGGAGGTTAACATCAGGTTCTGGGTTTGATCCCCCATGCCAACACCAAAACCAACTAACTGAAAACCAAAAGGAAGAACAGAGAAAAACAGAGTGTGATGGCTTAGTCTTGGTTGTCAGTTTGACACACCTGGGAAGAGGGATCACCAAGTATAATTGAGGAATTGCCTGCATCAGATTGGCCTGTGGGCTTGTCCATAAGGTTTTTGTTGTTGTTGTTGTTTTGTTTTTTGATTGTTAATTGATGTGTGAGGGCCCAGCCCACTGTGGGTGGTACCATCCTTGGGCAGGTGAGTCTGAGATAGCTATTATTAGAAAGCTATCTGTAGCTGATTGTGGTGTCCCATACTTTGGATCCCCAGCACTCAGGAGGCAGAGACAGGTGGATCTCTGTGAGTCTGAGATGACCCTGGTTTATATAAAGGACAGCCAGGGCCACATAGTGAGACCCTGTCTAAAAGAAAAAGTAAAAGAAAAAGAAAACTATTAAGTAAGGTAGTGTTCCTGTATGGTTAATCCTGAGAGGGAGAGAGGGAGGGAGAGAGGGAAGGAAGGAGGGAGGAAGGGCAAGAGAGGAAGAGAGAAAGGATGCTCTTGAGGCTCTGAACTGTCTAGAGACCTTTGCATGGTGGTGGAAACATGTCACTGTCTAGTATTCAGCCACTCATCACTCGCAGCTCCTGAGCACATGGTAGGCAGCCAGAACTGCACTTTAAATTAAATTTTAACATCAACACAATCAATTTAATTGTTAGGCATTCTACCTGGGTCAAAATATAATTTTACCCAAAATATTTATGAAGTATTTGAACATCCAGAGATCATGTAGGAAGTATAATAAACCACCAACCTGAATGAACAGATTGACTTTGTTGTTGTGCGTTCCTACAGGTGTTTACTTACTTACTTACGTATGGAGACAGGGTTTCAATATGTAGCCCTGGCTGAACTGCAATTGTTACACAGACCAGAAAGGTCTCAAACTTGTAGAGGTCTTTCTGTCTTTGGCTTCTGTGTGCGGAGTGAGCCACTATACCTAAATATATATGTGAGTGTGAGCATGATCGTGTGTGTATGTGTGTGTGTGTGTGTAATTAAAACATTGTGGCTGGAGATATGACTAACTGGTTAAAAGCACTGGCTGCTCTTTCAGGGATCCGGGTTTGATGCCTAGAACCTCCACGTTGGCTCAGGATCATTGTAACTTCAGTTCCAGAGGGTTTGGTGCCCTCTTCTGGCCTCCAGAAGCACCAGGCATGCGTATAGCACACAGACATACCTGCAGGTAAAATAACCATGCACATAAAAATAAAAATGAAATTTATAACAAAATTCAAAATTGGAAGGAAGGAGGAAAGGAAGGAAGGAAGAAAAGAAGGAATCAAACATCAAAGATACAACCGAGGGGTAGGGAGCCCAGGAGTGGAACAGGAATGGGAATAGCCTGCAAGAGGACTAGGGCTTAACCCCTAGCCACACCCTCATCGCCCCGCCCCACTCCGCATCGCCCCGCCCCACTCCTCAATCTTCCACGCCCTCTTCTGGCATGCAGGTATAATGCAGACAGAGCACTCATAAACGTAAAAAATCTTAAAAGGGGGGGGGAGGGAAGGAAGACTGTCCTTATTATGGTGGTATTATTTGACCTCCTATCAAATTAATAAAAGAACACAGTCACCTGAAAGGTTTTAGATAAGCCTTATTTTGCCTGGGGTGGGCAGGTATTAACCCCTAAACTACCTTTACCCTCCCTCCTGCCCCCATCCCATGCCAGTTGTTCTAACAATTTCTGAGCTACTTCCCATCCATAATTCCATAAATACTTGCTCATGCTTCTCATCTGGGCTGCCTTCCCCCAGCCACACCGATCCACCCGACTGCTCCTCTCCATGCCAGCCCATGGCAGGTTTGCTTCCTTCTTTCTCCTCTACCTGTCTCTCTCCCATGATCCTTCTGTCCCCGAGGCCCTTGAATCTTCACTTCTGCCCTGCCCAGGTAAGGCCTTTTATTGGTCAAAGTGGGAGCCAAGGTTACACAGTAATACTTGGAGTACAAGAGAGTCTGCATGTAAAACAGCAAGAATCGGGGTGTGTGTGTGTGGGGGGGCAAGCAACCAACAAATACAAAGCACCAGACCATGCCCTAACAGGGACCTATTAACATTACTGTGTAAATCCATTTCATGGCTGGGTGTGATGTCATGTTCTTTTAATTCCAGCACTCGGGAGGCTGAGAAACCAGGAGTTCACAGTCAACCTTGGCTACACAGTGAGTTCAAGGGCAGCCTGAGTTATATAAAACTCTCACCTAAAAACAATTTAATTGTATATGTAATTCTGTTTCACTTATTTATCTCATTAGAGAATTCCAAATTATGAACAAGCCACAGTGTCTTTATCTAGGTGAATTCAGATTTGAAATATTGAAATGATTGTCAGGGATATGCTTTCTCTGGGGGCATGTGTGAGAGAATTCTATATGGCTGTTTGTATTGGTGTATGTGTGTGTGTATGTGTGTGTGTATGTTTTGTTTTTCTGATATACCTGGGATTGTTTTTCCTTTCAGCTTATGAATGCTTTTCCTTATTTACTATGGGTTATGATTGCTTCTCTGCCTATCCTCCTGTCTTGGTTTAGAAGTTAAATATTCAGTTTCTACTCATTCGGTGATTAATTATTAGCAGCGAATGAATAAAGGTTTAGATGTAATCATTATCCCTATTATTTCCTGACACTGTACAAGTAGAATGTTTGTGCTCTTTACACACTTTTGATGTTGGGTAATAGTTTTGTTTTAGTTTAAAAAACAAGCTCTCAAAGAGCAGGCCAATCAGTTCATGTCAGAGGCAGTCCCTGTTACCATTACTATGGAACCCACTTGGACACTGAACTGCCATGGGCTACATCTGTACAGGGGTTCTAGGTTATCTCCATGCAAGGTATGTGGTTGGAGTATCAGTCTCAGGAAAGATCCCTGTGCTCAGATTTTTTGGTTCTGTTACTCTCCTTGTGGAGCTCCTGTCCTCTCCAGATCTTACTATTTCCCACTTCTTTCATAAGATTCCCTACACTCTGCCCAAAGGTTGACCATAAGTCTCAGCATCTGATTTGATAGTCTGCAGGGCAGAGCCTTTCAGAGGCCTTCTGTGGCAGGCTCCTGACTTGTTCCCTGTTTTCTCCTTCTTCTGATGTCCATCCTCTTTGTCTTTCTGGATAGGGATTTTTTCACCTCCCCCTGAAGGGGGAGCAGCCTTACCAAGCCACAAAGGAAGACAATGCAGCCACTTCTGATGAGACCTAATAGACTGGGATCAGGAGGAAGGAAAAGAAGACCTCTCCTATCAGTGGTCTTGGGGAGGGACATGCGTGGAGAAGGGGCAGGAAGGAAGGGATTTGGAGGGGAGGAGGGAGGGCGCTACAGGGGGATATAAAGTGAATAAAGTGTAATTAATAAAAAAAAAGGCTCTCAGCTGGTCTTCATTATTATTACTGTTCTAATTTCCAAGTCAATGGTGTTTATTTTTTTTTTTACCCTTTTTTCCCATTTAAGTATTTACAGCCTGATCCCAGTTCCCTCCCTCCTCTCCTCCAACCCCCTCCCCTCCTTCTCAGAGACGGGGAGGCCCCAAGGGGTTTCACCAGTTTCTTACTTTTCAATTCCGTTTATTTTGTATGCATATACATGTTTGTGTGTGGCTGTGCATTTGGCGGTCAGAGGGCAACTTCCACCATGTGGGTCCTGGGGATTGAGCTCAGTCTTCAGGCTTGGCAGCAAGATCCTCTTCCCGCCGAGCGGAGCCACCTCACCAGCCCTTCACTAATTCCTCAGTTCACTGTTTGCTTCTTTCCTCCCATACCTTCCTTCTGGTTTTGTTTTGTTTTCTTGACAAAAGGAAAAAAAAAATTACATTTAGTATTTTGTTTAGTAAGGTGATGTGATGTTAGCGATAACATCCAAAGACTTATTTCTGAAATATATTTTTCTACTTTCTCTGCATAACGGCTAGGCCTGACCGCTCGGCTGCCGTCTCTGTCCCCGCCGTCTCCTATCAGAGACTGACTGTAGATCCTGCGATTCCCCGCTCTGTGAACTGCTTTCAGAACGGTCTCCTCAAAGCTATTTATTCTGCCTTCCGATGTGTGTGTCGTGTAATGTGTTCATTGGACTTTTAATTTAAATGGCTATTATCTTACGTCTAGAAGCCCAGCTCAATTTAATTTAAATCCTCCCCTCGCCTTAAACCTTGTGCTCGCTTGTCGTTTGTTTTGCTTTGATGCATTTTGGCCTTGCCGCACTGCAGGTCCTAATGACATGATTGTAAGCTCTCCTTAGACTGTAAGATCTCTTTGTGTAGCAGCTACTGTTCCTGTTCCTCCTGCTATGACAAAACTCAGTCTAAGGAGAGCTGGGGGATGGCCACTGGCACTCGCCTCCGCACCCAGTGACCTGAGTTCGATCCCAATTCCCTGGACACACATGGTGGAAAGAGAGAACTGACTCCTGTACACACATGCATGTACACATGCACTCACACGTGCCTGTGATAAATAAACACATACATGTAAAAAATTTAAAAAGTAATTTAGGGAAGGGTGGGTTTATTTTGTGCAGTGGTTTGAGTATACGATTTATCACGGTGGGAAAGGTGTGGAGGAAGCAGGAAGCTCTGAGTTAAATCCCAAGCAAACACTGCTGGTCGCTTTGTACCTACCGTTCAGTAGGAAGCAGAGAAAGATGCATGCTGCCTGCCCCGCTGTGTGTGTGTGTGTGTGTGTGTGTGTGTACAGGTACCCTATCATAACACATCTGTGGAGGTCAGAGGACAGCTTTCTGGAGACATCTGTCTCCTCAAGCCTTGCTGAGGCGAACGCTCCTGTTCTCCGTGTGTACTGCTTAGTCTTTGAGCTTCCTTTTGATTCTCCTGCCTCTGCTCCCCATCTTGCCTTAGGAGTGCTGGCTTTACAGAGATGGACTCCACCACATCCAGCTCTTTTAATGTAGACTTCAGTGATTCAACTCAATTAGTCAGGCTTGCTTATCAAGCCCCTTTACCTGCTGAGACATCTCACTGGCCCTTTATTCTCTCCTTTCTATTCAGTCTAGGATCCCATCTCATGATGGCCCGTGTTTTGAGTGGGCCTTCCCTCATTTAACCCTCCTCAGGTCTGGGGAAGTGACTTAACATGCAGGAAGCCCTGGGTTGAATCCCAAACACACTAGACAGAAATCAAACTTGGTGACGCTTGGGAGGTGGAAGAAAGGTCAGAAGTTCAGAAGGTCAGAAGCTACACGGCAAATTCAAGGCTGGTTCAGGATAAGAGAAGTTGTCTCAAAAACAAAAACGGAACACTCTCACAACATTTGCTTTTTTATAACTGACACATGGGTCAGTTATAAAGCATTGCCTGGCTGCCTGAGGCGCTGGGCTCCATTCCAAGCACAGAAAACCAAACATGACACTCTCTGCTCCGTATCACCCTGTGCAAGGAAAATAGTGCAAACCAAATCCCAGGCACCTGAGCTGTCTTCCTACGACACGACCTGATGTGCAACAGAGAAGGATAGACCCTCTCGGCAACCTGGGAGCCCTGTCCCACCCCTCCTGGGAATCCCGAGAGGGGAGGGTCTCCTGCTGCGGTCTCCTGGCAGAGCAATCCAACCTTTCCTGCTTAGCACTGGTGTTGCCTAATCCAGGTGCTAACTGGACCAGGCTCTCCGGGTGAGTCCTGACAGAGGTTGTTACTTCCAGCAGTAAGTTTCCATTCATTCCTTTGCACATGTAACAGGAAACAGCCAACAGGTGTGTTCACAATCACTGGTTCCATTTCTAAGCAGGGTAATGACTGACCAAGCAGACTTAATTTAGAAAGGGAAGTGTGAAGACAAAATGCCATTCATTCCAGAGCTTAAAGAAAAAAAATTTTTTTTTTTTAAGGTCAGGCAAGGGGACATTTGCCTGTCACCCCAGCACTCAGGAGGCTGAGGCAGGAGGATTGAAAGACTGAGGGCAGCCTGGGCTACATATTGAGGCTCTGTAACTAATTAACTAATTAATTTCTGAGTAGGACAATTAGAGGGAGAGTGCTTATTTAGCATGTATAAGCATGTATAAGTGCTGGCTGTTCTTCCAAAGGTCCTGAGTTCAATTTCCAGCAACCACATGGTGGCTCACAACCATCTATAATGAGATCTGGTGCCCTCTTCTGGCGTGGAAGCACACATGCAGGCAGAATATTGTGTCAATAATAAATGAATAAGTAAATCTTTTTAAAAAATCTTCAAAAAATGCCATTATGCCTATTTCTTCAACAGTGCATATGGATAAGAAAGACACAGGTGGCTTGTATCAGGGAAATACAAATCAAAAGTACAATGAGGTATGCCACTCTAGACCGAATAGATATTGGGGAAAAATGCTGATGAGAATGGGAGAAAAAATTGTTTTCAGTTTGGTGGGAATATATGGAAGACAGTATAGATGTTCCTCTATTGAGGAGTATTGAAAGAGTCATAGCATATGACCCAGACATCCAACTTCTGGATATATCTAACAGGAACTGAAATCAACATATAAGATAGATGCCTATATGCCTATGCTTATTTATTTCAGTATTATTCACAAGAGTTAGGATATGGAATTGACAAAGATGCTCATCAAGAGATGAGCACAGGCCCGGCATGGTGGTTCAGGTGATTTGTCCCAGCACTCCGAGGCCAAAGAGGCAGAGATCGACGCAGAGGCAGAGGCAGAGGCAGGAGGATCTTTGTGAATAAGAGGCCAGCCAGGGCTATATAGTGATTCTGTCTCTAAACTGCAGACAGAAGGAGGGGTTTTGGAGATGGCTCAGTGGGTAAAGTTCTTCCCTTGTAAGCACAAGAACCCAAGTTCAGCCCTCCAGCACCCTATAAAAAACCAGATGTGATGGCACATGTGTATAATCCCAATGTGGGGGAGACAGAGATGGGAGAATCCTGGGGAATCAATGGCCAGCAAGTTTAGCCAATCAGCAATCTCCAGTTTAGTGAGACACCCTGTCTCAAAAAATAAGGTGTTGGAGAGAGAAAGACATCCTGTGTTGACCTCTGGCCTCCACACATGTGTGTACACACACAACACAACCACACATACACAAGAAATGAGTAGATAAAGAAAACATGACACATAAGGAAATACTGTCAGTTGAGGCAAAATGTCTGGAACTGAAGGTTATGTAGGCTATGTGAAATAAATTAGGTGCAGAAAGAGATGAGCCCCATGTTCTCATGTCAACCCACGTAAAATGGGTGATTAAAACTTGAGAAGGGTGCCAAGCCCAGCTAAGAAAATCATGGGCAGCCAGGCAGCGGTGGCACACGCTGGTAATCCCAGCACCTGGGGAGGCAGAAGCAGCTGTATTTCTGTGAGTTCCAGGCCAGCCTGGTTTACAAATCGAGTGCAGGACAGCCAAGGCTACACAGAGAAGCCCTGTGTTGGAAAAAGAAAAAAAGTTGGAAAGGAGTGGGGAAAAGTTGGATTTGATCATTTCACACTACATGTGTTGGAATATGACATAAATACAATGTATACATGTTAAACAAAGACAAAAGAAAATTTAAAAATCCAGAAGGCTGAGTACTCAAAGAGAATGATAACACAGAAAGGAACCTCAGAATTGCATCTTATGGAAGAGTTCCCAACTTCACTTTTAATTAGAAACAAAGCTGAGAGGAGACTTGATATTTCTTTTCCCAGCATGGCAGAAAGTAACGATTCAGATAAAACTGAGTGTCCCAGCGGTCTTTTAGGAGACTGTCCAACCAAGGACCATGTATGGATATAACCTAGAACCCCTGCTTGTATGTAGCAAATAGCAGCTCAATATCCAAGTGGGTACCCTAGTAAGGGGAACAGGGACTATTTCAGTCATGAACTCAATGGCTGGCTCTTCGACCTCCCCACCCCCCAAGGGAGGAGCAGTCTTGCTTGGCCACAGAAGAGGACATTGTAGCCATTCCCGAAGAGACCTGATAAACTAGAGTTAGATGGAAGGGGAGGAGGTCCTTCCCTATCAGTGGACTTGGAAAAGGGAAGGAGAGGATAAGGAGGGAGTGCGGGAGGGGGCTACAGCTGGGATACAAAGTACATAACCTGTGATTAATATAAAATAAAAATGTTAAAATTTAAAAAAAACAAAAACAAAAACTGAGTGTCCACAAGGATTCAGACCCCCATAGGGAGGACTAACTAGTGTAAGCACTTTGAGTAGCATTTTGGCATTATCTGGCTGAGCAGAAGCACTCAGCCTTCTGGATTTTTAAATTTTACTTGTGGCTGAACACACCCAGCATGGATCAACCCTGCCACAATCAAGGAATGCCTCAAACTAGTACAGGGGATAAATGCATTGCACGTTATTTGTGCAAAGGGATTCCATATGGGGCAGAAATGTGAAAATTACAGCCGTGCACATGATGTCAGAAAAAGAACTCTGATATCAAATGTGAAAAACTAGGAGGCTGTAGAAGGGTGCAAAGACAGTCTGCAAACGCAGGCGGCATTAAGCCACTTCCAGTGGGCTGTTCTGTAGGCCCCGCTCCTAGGACTTTGGAGGGAGTTTTGTTGGGTTTTCGTTTGTTTTCTCTGTGAGACAGGATCTGGCTGTGTGAGTACCTGTTTGGAGGTTTGTCCTGCCGCTCTTTGTAGAGAAAGGCTTTTGTCTTCCTGGATACAGGAAGATAAAATAATGCTCACCTCAAAGTGTGTGGAGAGGATGAGGGAAACAGATTTAAGTCTTCTTGTCTTCCGGGACGGTTTGAAATCGGCAGCTTAGTGGTGGAGCAATCACCTAGACAGCATGTCGCAGACCCAGGGCTTTGTGCTTACTGTTTCTTCTTTGAGAGGTCAGAGGTGAGAGTACATAATTAGTACAGTACGTTGTCTTTCCTAGAAAAAAAAAGAGAGAGAATTATTTTTATGTGTATGAATGTTTTTTTGGCACATATATGTGTACCACAAGCATGCAGTGCCCGTGGAGGCCAGAAGAGGGCATTAGATTCCCTGAACCTGGAGCTACAAATACTGTAAACCATCTTGTGGGTACTGTGAACTGAACCCTAGTTCTTTTCAAGTTCAGCAAGTTGTACTCTTAGCCAGTCATTTCTATAGTTCTAATTAGCAAATCATTTTTACTAACCTATCAATTTTACACACACACACACAATATACATATGCATATGTACATATACATATATAGTATGACATATACACACACTATATACATATATATGTATGTGCATATAGTGTATATATGTATGTGTATATAGTGTGATATATATATATACACACACACACATTTTTTTTCCGAATATTCCTTGAAGCCAATTGCTGGTGGCATATGCCTTTAATGCCCACACTGAGGAAGCAGAGGCCAGTTTGGACTTCAAAGTAAATTCCACACAGTTAGGGTTACACAGAGAAACCCCGTTTTGATAAACCCCCCAAAATAAATAAACACAACCAACGAACCAAACACCCCCCCTCAAAAAAAAAAAACCCAAAATGAAACAAAACAAACTATTCCTTGTGTCTCTGGAATGCAGATTTACTTGGGGACCTCAGTTCCTGGTCCATGCCACTCTATATTTAGACATCAAGGAGTTGGTGGTGGCTCAGGGTCTGGCTGATGTCTGTGGAGATAAACTGGTCCTTCCTTCTTCTCCCTGACCCTCTAGTCTACCCCCAAAGATAACATCTGCTCTAGCAGCACAAAAGAGTTTAGGGACACAGTCTGGAGTTGAGATACAATCTCTTCTTTTAAATACTTCATGATTTATGGCAAATTGCTTAAGCTCCAGTGAGATCCTGTTTCCTCATTTGTAAGACAAAGGAAAATAAATAAACAAATCCACACCCCAAAGCTCAAACATATGAGGTGTGCAAGAGAGAATGCTTGAAAAGCACTTCCCTATAGTGAGACCCTGTCTCAAAAATAAAACACTAAAAAGAGCTTTGCTTTAGCACCCAAAACAGGAGTATGAGAACTCCAGGCACCCCGCTAGGGCAACAGAGGCAGCTCTCCTGGAACTGTGCTTAGTGTCATGGGTAGAAGGGAAGCAATAACAGAATGTGAGGAACGTAAACCCGAGAGACCAGGAATTCTGGTTTGGGCTGCCACTGGCTGGCACAAGGGTTGGAGCCCTTTAATGAAGAAAAGTTCCTTCTGATTTTCCCTCAAGACGGAGTGTAATGCTATAGGTACTGGGCAAGAAGTCTTCCAGAGAGCTGCATCCCAGCCCACTTCTGGCCTGCCATGTGAGAGGATTCAAGGCTCACGGGCAGCTCTAGGGCAGACATCGAGCTCTGTAGCCCTTAGAGGGCACTTTCCCCTTCCTATTTCCATTTTCTTAGTTGGCCCAGGCCCAAGTTGAAGTGAGATGTCCATGTGCTTTTTCTCCCGAGGCAAATAAAACCCTTGGACTGAGGTGTTTTGAGATGGAATCCTCTTGACTGAGGTCTTCCTGAAGCACTCAGGGGTAAGACGTTTGTAAATGTGTCCAAGATGGTGTGCCCAGACCAGCAAACCCCTTTCCTCTATGTCCAGGAGCTCAAGGGTACTTATCAGTTTCCTGGAGGAGGTGGTGAATGGCGAAGTGGAGAATGAATGTGAAGTGCCAGAGAAGTAATCAGGGTTTCGGGCTCCCAGAACTCCTGTCATTAAAGACGTCTGCTCCTTGGTTGTTCATGAGCATTTATCACCTGCCTGTATGACCAGTAAGATCTTGGAGGGGTTCCCCTTTCTCTTTTCTAGTTTAGGGTGTGGGAAAGATACCCTATCCTCTTCCAGGGTTGAGCACTGACCCCAGAAACAGCTAGGGTTGAAAAGGCCAGACTGGTTTCAGGGAGGGGATGGGTTGTGCCCGGGCCAACTCCTTTCTTGCCTTCTGGACGTGAAGAGATGGCATGTGTGAGTGAGTGAGGAGAACAGAGAGCCACTGAGGATCTGCAGTAATATTGCTGAGTTCCGGCCTCCTTTGCATATTTGTTTGTTTGCTAAAATTACTTACTTAATGACAGTGTAATAGTTTAGCCTTTTATGTTTTTTAAATTAACAATAGGGCTGGGTCTAGTGGCTCATGCCTTTAATTGCAGCATTTGGGAGGTAGAGACAGGCAAATCTCTATGAATTCTAAGCCAGCTCGGTTTGCCTAGTGAGTTCCAGACTAGCCAAGGCTACATAGTGAGACTCTGTTTTAAAAACATTTAAAAAAATCATGGAAAGCACATCATATTTGCTGTATGCTGTTAGCTGTTATACACTATCTTCTTTGTTGCGGGGAAGCTAGGGGTTTAAACTAGGGGTCCCTTGCACACATTAAGCATGCTACCTGCCAGTATTGCTTTATTTTTATTTTGAGACAGGGTCCTTTTGTGTTCCCTAAACTGTCCCTGAACTCAGGACCCTCTTCTTAGAGGCTTTCAAGTCTGTGATTACAGGAGTGCAGAAGCATATCTGTATTATAAAAATCAGCGTTTTATAGCACATTGCTGTTTCCATAAACAGCTGGCTGTGATGCAGTATGCCACTCACACTGGTGGGAGCCTCACACACTCATTTGCTTCATCTCTATTGACTCTATCGATTGTGTGATAGTGTCGTTTTCTCTTGTTCTGAGTAACGTCATATTGCCCTATTCGTCAAGGCCTATCTAACCTGCATTCCCAGCCCAGGATCTCCATATACAGGTCAAAAAGTGGATGTAGGCTTGAGGATGCTGACTTACTTGAAGACTCAAGACACTGAAGCCAAACCTAGACACTAAGCCTGGGGCCTGGTTCTCTCTGATGCTCAGCTCTCAAGCTTCTGGAAACACTATCTAGAAACCAGATCCCAACTCACCAAAACCAGACACTGGACCTGTGTTACCTAGATTCACAAGGATGGCATTGGCTTTCCTAGTCAACAGAGAGATGGATTTTCATAGAGGACTACTGGATGGAGGAAACAGAGTTCTACACGGAGATGTCAGCAAACCACCTGCTAAGCTGCTCTGCAGAGCCCAGTGAGGGACACAGAGCAGGATACTACATCTTTGTTCATGCAGGACACGGCCTCAAAGCAGAAGGATCTGCTACATCTTGTCTTTCCTGCAGTGAGGCACCAGCCACTCCAGGTTTAATACTGACTTATTTGCCAGAATGCTCTACATGCTTGGGGCCTCCTGAATCCAACCTGTTCTAAAAGGATACAATGCCTATTGGTCAAAACGAGGTTGCAAATGAAGATTTGGGTTTGTAAGTGATCTTTCTTACCACTCAGGGGCCTTCATTTACATTCAAATAGAGCACCCCAAAATGTGAAAATCAAAATGGGCCATGCTCAAAATCCAAAGCTTTCTGACTGCCAATATGATAAATAAAAATGAAAAATTCCACATCCATCCTCATGTGATGGTCATAGAACACAGGTGCACTAAAAACATTACATAACATTATCTTCCAAGTTGGAGAGCTGAGCCTGGAGCCAAGTGCTTCCAGGTCCAACACTCCAGTCTTTGCCTTTCCCAAGAGAGCGTCAAGAGCCCTTTGTGAACTCATAAGAAGTATACCATTCCCGAGATCAAAAGTGATCAAACAGCTGCTTATCATGTGACCTTATGCAAGAGCCTGCAATTTCCTAGACCTCATGCTCCCTACTTAGCAGAGGCTGTCACAGAGAATCCCTAAGTTCTGTAGCCCGGAGAGCGTATAATTCTGTGCAGTCTTCATGCTGTGATCAGGCTGTGTGCATTAGCTCCTGCGCCATGTGCACCAGTGCTGCCCAGTGGCTTCAGGCCATGTGTGTGGATAAGGTATTTTGTAGCTGTCACAAAATACCTGGCAGAAGCAGGAAATTGATTACTTTCTTACTGCTGGGATAAAACACCATGACCAAGGCAACTTACAGAAAAAAAAAAAGTTTATTTTGGGCTTATCGTTTCAGAGGGTTAGGGGGTCTGTGATGGACAGGACAGCATGGCAACAGGTGGTAGAAAAGGCAGCTGGATGCTGACATCCAGGAGCACCTATCTTGAACCATGGGAGAAAACAGAGAGAGAGAGAGTACAGAAAATGATGAGTGGCTTTCACAATCTTAGAGCTCAGTGACATACTTCCTCCAGCAAAGTCACACCTCCTAAACTGACTCAAATGGCACTACCAGCTGGGAACAAATTATTCAAATGCTCAAGACTTTGTGGGGTGTCTGATTCAAACCTCCACAAGTAGTTTAAGGAAAAAAAGAATGTATTTTGCCCCATGGTTTTGAGGGTACAGTCCATCATGGCAGAGCAGTCATGACAGCAGGGGCTGGCCACATTGGATCTACAGTCAGGAAGCAGGGAGGGATGCTGGTCCTCTGCTCACTCTCTCTTTTCTCCCTTTCTATTCAGGCTTAGTAAATATTCACTGAGTGTGTACAAGAAAGGAAGTCATGCTGGACAGGTGGCTCAGCAATTAAGAACATTGGATGCTCTTCCAGCGGACTCAGATTTGATTCCCAGCACCCACGTGGCAACTCACAACCTTCTGTAACTCCAGTCGATAAAAATCCCGTTTCTGGCCCCCACAGGTACTGCATGCATGTGGCGAAGATGTATATGTGCAGTCAAAACACCAACACGTAAAAATTATTGTAAAAAATAGAGAAAGGAGCCAAAGTGTTATTTGGGTATTTTTCACACCCAGCTTTTAGGTGGGTACTGGGCTTGAACCCATCTGCTTGTGCTTGGGTGGCAAGCACTTTCCTGGCCCAGCCATTTGTTTGTTAGAGATGGGACCTCACGTAGTCCAGGCTGGCCTCTGAACTTGTGTAGCTAAGGCTGGTCATGAACTTTTGATCATCCATCCTCTACCTTCCAAGTGCTAAGATTTCAGGTTTGTAGCACCATGCCTGGCTCTTCCCATTGCTCTGTTGTGAAGCTGTGCATGGAATCCATGGTGTGGCAGTTAAAGCAATTTTTAAAGTAGGTATTTTTACTTTTAGGTGAAAAGGCAGCCATGATTTTTGCATTTTTGTTAGTTTTAATCACATTTCTGCTCTCTCTACTAAAAACGTCTAGGAAGAAGCTGCAGTGTAAAGCCATTTACACGCTGTGTACCTTATTCCAGAAAGGGTCGCAGGCCACAGTAAAGCCACACAGTGAGCAACACCTGCTAGGGAGTATAGGCTTGTTC
>CM053765.1:74381193-74405736 GCA_028658305.1 Pachyuromys duprasi | reverse complement strand
TATTAAGCTGTTATTTAACGTGTTGGAAAATAGGATTAGATTTACAAAATGTGTGTCAACTGCAGGAGTTCTTTCTCCTGGGTGTGAGCACGAGAACTCTTGTAAAGCCCTTAGTATTGAGTTTCTTTCCTTAATGTAACCGGTTTGTCTCTGTTCTGAACACATTAGCCAATCCCTGAGCATCCTAACTTGTTCGTGGCATCTTTCTGAGGAAGACATGAGCCCCTTGGGGGTCGTTTCCTTTGTGCTGTGTAGTTAGCTGCTGTTGCACAGCATGCACCTCACTGATACGTACATGCTTGTAAAAGGAACTTCTATTCACCTAGTTCAGTTGTTGTCTTGGAGGCTTACTGCCTCCATCTGCTAACCTAGGCCTAGCCCTGGAAGCTTCTGGCCTCTATACAATCTAATCTAGGCCTAGAACATTTTTAGCCTCTGAGACTTACTGCTTAATAAGATCACCCTTTCTTGTTCTTACTGAACTCTGGGCTGGCTGGTTCAACTCAGCTTTTCTGGCTCAAACTCCTCTCCCAGCTGACTTATTTTATCTGGCGTCTCTCTCAGCCTCCGAATTGCTCTGCTCTGCCACAAACTATCTTCAGCACTCTTTTCCAATCTCATGGCTCCTTCTCACTCTCTGGCTCAGTCTTCACTGAGTTCTCTCTCTGCAATCGATTTCTCTATTACTGTCTTGGTAAAATCCCCCCCCCTTTCTCACTGCCCCTTAAGCAGCTTTCATTTCTTCTTCTCATGAGAGTTGGGCGTACACTATTCTGTCAAGTCTTTCTCTGATTCGTCACTGTTTCTGCCACTCAATTTCAAACATGGATGCTTATTTCTGCAAACTAACTTCACTTTCATTATTGGGATGAAAGGCGTGTACCAGCACACCTGGATCTTTACCTGAAACTTGTTCTATATCAAGCTGGCCTTGAGCTCAGAGATCTGTCTGCTTGCCTCTATCTCCTGGGATTAAAGGCACGTCTGCATTCCAGCTGGATCACACAGACCTACAAGGTCTTTGGATGTGATCTCTTGCTAGAATGGCCATGGTCTGAATTAACATTCCTCTACAAAGCTGCCCCTGGACTCACGGAGATCCGCCTTCCTCTGCCTCCTGAGTGAATGCTTGGGATTGAAGACATTTGCCTCCACAATTAGCATGCTTCAACCTCATGTGTGTCCAGATTATAGTCATGAGACACCATGCCCAGGTTTGAATGAACCTCACTTCATAGACTTCACTGTTCTCAAACACTTGGTGATCCTTCTGCTTCAGCAGCCAAAGTGCTGGAGTTACAGGCGTAAGACACACTGAGCTCACACTTTTTCTAATAAGTGAACTATATATGTGTATATACATGTGTGCACACATATATAGGAGTTCTCTTTTTTTCTGAGACAAGTTTTATTATGTAGCACTGGTTGTCCTGGAACTCCTATGTAGACCAGGCTAGTCCCAAAAGAGATCTCTACCTGCCTCTACCTCTACCTGAGTGCTGGAATTAAAAGTATGTGCCACCACACCCAGAGCGTATGCATTCCTTTCCAGCTCTTTCTCCGTTCTGGAACTTGGTTTCTACCTGTCTGACTCAAAGAGCAGACTTCACACTCTTTCTGGATTGTATTCTGATTGTCCTCACCACTTCATATCTTCTGGGAAGTCTGCTTTGGCACCTTTGAGGAAAACTTTCATGGCATCAGAGGTGCCATGGGGTCCAGAGAGTCTATTCAGCTCCAGGCTTAGAGCATGAGGCCAAAAGGCCCACAAGGGTGAACCTTAGTTCTGTTGAGGGAAGAAAATGCAGGACAAGGGACTGGGCTTGGACTCACAACCCTGTTTTCTGCTGTGTGTCCTGGGGCAGCACACCCAATGAACTACCTAGCCTTTATTCACCTCAGTACTTTTATTTTTTGGGAGGGGGTTTGAGACAAGGTTTCTCTGTGTACCCTTAGCTGTCTTGGAACTCATTCTGCAGACCAGGGAGGCCTGAAACTCGCAGAGATCTGCCTGTCTCTGACTCCCCAGTGTTGGGATTAAAGGTATGCTCTCACCATAGCTTGGCCTGAAAACATTCTTAAAGAGACAGTAAAAGCTAGGGTGTGGTGGCTCACAACCATAATCCATGTCTTCAGGAGGCTTGAGGCAAGAGGCCAGCATGGCTACAAACACCTCATTTGGATATCTCTGCTTTCTTTTTCTTTATCTCTTTTTCTCGCTTTCTCTTTCTTTCTTTGTTTTGTGTCTTTCTTTTTCTTTTTCTGATTTTTTTTTCCAAAACAAGCTTTCTGTGTAGCCTTGACTGTCCTGGCTTTGTAGACAAGGCTGGCCTCGAACTCACAAAGATCTACCTACCTCTGCCTCTGAGTGCTAGGATTAAAGACATGTGTCACCACGACAGGCCTCTGTTTTTCTTAAGGAGTATTTCCCTTGCTTTGGTATTGGGTTTAGTTGTTTGGAGATAGGCTCTTGCTATTTAGTCCAAGCTGGTCTGGAATTTAGAATCCTCCTGCCTTCATTTCAAGAGTGTACACCAACATGGTTTGATAGCCCTGGCACATATATGTCTGATATCTGAAGGTCCACTAACATTCTAGTTAATCTCCAATATAGGAGGGACTTTCTCAGATTGACCAGATAACAGTTACCAGTCGGTGTAGCATCTATTAATTCACGGCTGTGGGTGCGGGGCTAAGCCACAGCAGTGGGTGCTGAGAGAATGTTAAAATAACTCTGTTTGGGGGAGCATAGCAAGAAGTTGAGACAGGGTCTTATCCTGTGGTGCAGATGAGTCTATACCTCCCTACATTCCCCTGGTTTGGGCTTGAACTCATGTCAATGCTCTTGCCTCAGCTTTCCAGGTGCCAGGGTTGCAGGTATGAGCTGACATGCCCGGCTGTAAAGTGAGCCCTCACCATCAAGAACGGAAGGTGGCTCACTGGGCAGGGGTACAGACGACTGCATGCACACTGGTTGCGGTTGAAAGGTCACTCGAATCCCCATACATCCAGAACACGGGGTTAAACAAGGACAGGTTCAGCTTCATGTTTTACTGTGAGTTTATCGTGAGCAGAACTTGAGAGATGGCTCCGAGGTGAAGAGCCATCTTGCTTTTCTTGCAGACAACCTGACTTTGGCTCCCAGGTGGCTCCCAGCTACATGTAATCCCAGTTCCAATTTTCAGCACCCTCTTCTTGTCCCCACAGACACCTGCACCCATGTGGCACACACACTCTCTCTCACACACACATAAATAAAAATGAAAACAACAACAAAACCTGGGAAAGACTATTTCTCCTTAGTTGCCTGTAGTTCTTTGTCTAGGGTTGAGGTCTCCTCTGCTCATCATGGACCATTCACATTAGCATGTCTAATGAAGTTGTCCTTCCATGTTCAGCTCATGTTTAGACAGTCATGTTGGTAAGACATTTTTGGCTGTAGATTTTGACATACCTAGATTTTCTGGGGAAGAACGCACCAGTTGCTTATCTAATAGCAAATGGTCAGTTCTGAAAACATACATCCAGATAACAATATGTAGATTGAGTATTTAGGAATATATGCATAAACATAAACAAATATGTATATAACAACAGTGAGCAAAAGCAGGTTGTGAATTTGAATGAAATCAAGAAGGGGTACATGGGAGGGTTTGTAGAGAAGATAGGAAGAGGAAATGATTTTATATTATAATCTCAAAAAGTAAAAGAAATAAAAAATGAGACAGAAACTACTCATCTCAGTCACATAAGCTCAGTTATTATTGTATTGTGTCACAAGAGGTGACACAGTCAATGGAAAGTGAACAACTGGATGGGATGGCTTACATCTGTAATCTCAGCACTGGGGAAACTGAGGCAGGAGGTTTGCTGTGAGTGCTGGGCCAATTAGGGCTATAATAAGGCCCGACGGCAGGAGGGAAAGAAGAGACACGTGGAGAAGCTAGAAATGCTAACTCAGTCGATGGAGTGCTTGCCTAGAAGGCACGCAACACTGGGTTTGTTTCCTTGTGAGGCACATTACAAGGCTTTGTGGGGTTCGCCTGCAGTCCCGGCACTTGAAGGGTGTTTTATTTCAGAAGGGACTTGAGATAGAGGGGCTTTTGCAGAAAGCACAAGTGTGCTTTGGTCTTCCAACAGGTTCAGCAAGTTCAAGGTTATCCTTGGCTATATAGCAAATCTGAGACCACGTGAGTCTCTGTCAAAAGAAGAATGAGGTGTGTATGGGTGTGTAAACTTCGAAAGGCACATCAGAAACACAAAGTACGCCTGTCATAAAGGGAAAAAAACCTGTGTTTCCGGACCGGGCTAGAAAAAGCGCTATCTTCCAAGCTCTGAGACTCCAAGCAGTCACCAGATCCCTTTGAATTCCTTTCCTCATTTGCACACCTTAGGCTTATCAGAAAATTCCAAAAGATTTGCCCCGACACAGAGCCCTTCCTTATCTTGGTCTACTGCTGTTCAAGATCCCTGATGGGAAGGCAAAGACTTCCATGGAGTTGGGAAATGGGTAAGAGGTCAGCACCTCCCTTGGCTAATCAGAAAGCCTCCTGGCAGTGAGAGAGGGCGAGTTTTGAGTTTAAAAGGATGCAAAGAAATCTCACTTGAAATCAGGAAAAAGCTGAGAATAATGTTCTCGTCAAAAATGTGTGGACCTAGGGGTCTTCTATGAGACTGTTTCTCCAACCAAGGACCATGTATGGATACAAACTAGAACCCCTGCTCGAATGTGGCCCATGGTAGCTCAGTACCCAACTGGGTACCCTAGTAAGGGGAACAGGGACTATTTGGGTCATGAGCTCAATGGCTGGCTTGTCGACCACCCCCACCCCCGAGGGAGGAGCAGCCTAACTAGATCCCAGAAGAGGACATTGCAGCCAGTCCTGAAGAGACACAATAAGCTAGGGTGAGATGGAAGCGGGGGAGGTCCTCCCCTATCAGTGGGCTTGGAGGGGGGCAGGGAGAAGATGAGGGAGGGATGGGGAGAGTGGGAGGGAATGAAGGAGTGGACTACAGCTGGGATACAAAATATATAACTTGTGATTAATATAAAAATAAATAAATTACTTTAAAAAACAAACAAAAAATGTGTGGACCTTTGGGTTGGTGAGATGGCTTAGTATGTCAAAGGGCTGCACAAGCCCTCATGACCTCAGCTCCATCCTAGAAGCCTACAGTGCAGGCAGAGAACGAAACTTGAGAAAGTTGTCCTCTGACCTACACACACACACACACACACAGGCACATGGCACACAAATAAATAAGACTAGTAATATTCCTCAGAGGTAAAGGTGCTTGCCAGCAAATGACACCCAAAAGTTGCCTCTGACCTACATACATGCACAGTGGCGTGTCGATGCCCTTCTCCCCAACGCACAAAAATTAAATTTACAAGATACAATAGTTAAATTCTTTAAAGTAAGCTAGAAAAAAACATACACATGGCCTTTGGTACTGTGAAGTTCCTCCTCTTCTAATCAAGGTCAGAGAAGCCCGAGACACCGCACCTCATGCCCTCCTCCGCGAGTATCAGGGGACAGGAGTGCACTGCTTTTTTCCTGTGAAAGTCCTTCTATGTAGCTCATTTTGTAGAAGGTCCTTCTGATCTTTGCTTTTGATCATTCAGCTCCTTCTAGCATCCGCTCCCGATTCTTCCTGCACCTGCTTTTCCAGTCTCTTCTCTAACTTGGCCAGGCCCAATGATTATTCATACAGCAATACACCCTAAAAGCAGGTCCAGTTTCAGGCAAATCAATGCTAGTATCAGTTTAAGTTTAAAGATAAATGAAGAAGAATTTAGCAAAATGCCCGTAAGAGCATAGCATTTATCACTTCATGACAGCCTGCTGCGTGAAACAGTGGAGCCCGTGGTGATGCTACGAATAACAGCAATGATGGTACATTTCTTACTTTTAGTTAGAAGGCATCTCTTGAAAGCCAAGTAGATTGTCTCATGCCTATAAACTACGTGCTCCTAGATTAAGGCAGGAGGATTGCCATGAGTTTGAGGCCAGTCTGAGTTGGCCATAAGGAGTAGCCATATATGTGATCTAGCTTATGGTTGGATATGGGAAGTACAGACAGAACTGTCCAGCTATCCTAGAGTATACTGCACAGTGGTAGAAGAGAGACGGTGACTTTCTAAATCAGAGACGGTATTAACAACTCCTGAAGTTTGTCCTCTGGCCTCATAGTGTGCATTAGCACTTGTGTATGTCCCCACACTGATATAATAATAATAATAATAATAATAATAATAAATCTCTTAGTGAATAAAGAGTGGAGGCTCTTCATAGCAGATTCCTCGAAGATGAAACTTTCCATCCTGTGAAGAAGCTTCTTAAGCCTTAGGAAATTATAAAGGAGTCTCCTAGAGACTGAGGAATTAAAGCCAGGAAGTGGTAGTACACGCCTTTAACCCCGCCACTTGGGAGATAGAGGCAGGTGGATCTCTGATTTGAGGCTAGCCTGTTCTACAGAGCAAGTTCCAGGACATCCAGGCCTACACAGAGAAACACTGTCTCAAAACCAAAACCAAACCAAAGACAAATAGATTCAGGAACTAAACAACTCAGAAGTCTCAGGAAGTCCCTGCCATTTACCAGATTCAAAAGGCCCCTCTTTCCTTCCTGTTACATTAGTAAGGACTGCTAAGAAAAGAAGACGCTCTGACCTGTTAACCTGTTGAGCTGCTCATGGAGAAAGCTCTGGGTTTCCAGCTTTTGTGCTGGGGTGGGCTTTTACGAATGCAGCTGTCTTTGTGTTATGTGCGTCACACATACTCCTGTAAGTAAACCAATCAATTCATTCGTTTCGCAAGTTGTATTTGGTGGTATTGTTACTTTGATCTGTCATCAGTTCCTTATCTGGGGTAAGTAGATATTTCTTCACTGTCTCTCCAGAAACAGTGTCACACAACAGTGGTGCACACCTGTGCTCTCCGCACTTGGAAGGCCGAGACAGGGGATCATTAGTTGGAGGCCAGCCTATCCCAAAAGAAATCAGAAAATGTTTTTAGTATCATATCTTGAATCCAATTCATTTTGTCAGCATTATTGAGTCTGCTGGCTTTGTACCAGGGATGGGAGTTATGGAAAGCCTTTCCAACTCAGAATACATCTCTGAAGGTGGCTACACCCAACCTTCTAGAAGAGTGGGAATGTCCCAGTTCACACTCATCATCTTGACTTCCAAGTTGAATTTTATGTTATTGAGTTACAGTAAACAGAAGCCACTTAACCCATCAGTAGCTCCTGTTCTTAAGGATGAGCCACCTGCAGAGCTTATGTGAGAACAATATTACACACAGATGTTATTTGCTTCCCCAACTGAAGAGCTGACCCTATAAGAAGTCAAACGAACCATGACCCGTAAGTCCTTGCTCAACTTCCCAACATCTTTTTTTCTCTTGAGGCTCAAATCAAATAGTTACTCTTGGGGAATGAGAAGTGAAGCAACCTCTCTGGGGTATTGACTTAACTTAAGCAGTGGCATAAGTTCCCTGAAGGACCTAGAACCAACATGAGAGAGGGCCCTTCTGATATTGCTATTGCTGACATGAAACGCTATATTGAGCGGAGAGATGAAGCAAGAACTTACGGCCTGGCTGTTCAGCTGGTAAACATCCAAAGCTGGTTCCAAGAATGCAGATGGGTTGGTTTCTCTATTGCCACGGACCTTGGCTGGAGATCTTCACAGCTCCCTGGTCTCCTAGGTTTATACATTTTATCTACCTAATTGTTATTCCTCACTCCTCTAACTTCTCAGAAAGCTTTTGGCCCTGGTGAGAACTGGGCAGCTGCAGTGTCTGGTAAGGAGACTGGGTCTCAGCCACTTTGAGGCTGCTTCCTGATGACCTGGAAGAAGTCATGACTTCTTTCCAAAGTTGTCCTTTTGGAAAACCATGTTGTAAGAGCTTTCAGAAAACTGCAGGATCTGAAGCCTTCTCGCTATGTAAACTGGGGGTTTGGGCAAATTTCTGCACTCCCTTGGTACTCACTGTCTGGTAGTAGAATTATTGCTGATTGGTTTGTGGTTTTGCAACTATGTGTGGTGGCTTAGTATCAGTTCCAATCTGAGGTCAAAGAGTGGATGGCCTTCAGGATTTTCAGACAAGGAATTATTCTTGAAGTATGCGGTGCATGGAGAGCCAAGGGTTCATGCTTGAAAGAGGTTCTTACCTTCTAGATAAGTCCTTCTGTGAAACCTGTGTCTTAGCACATGGAAATGAGGGTTGGAGATCCCTGTGTGTGAAACAGCTCCAGATTCTACTTCCACTTTATATTGTGTAGCTGGAAAAAAAAATACCCCAAGAGTGTTTGCTGGGGACACCCTCTAGCTCTGGTCCCCAACATTGCAATTTTTTTATGTTTTGTTTTTGTTGTTGTTTTTGAGGTCGGGTTTCTCTGTGTAGTCTTGGATGTCACTTTGTAGACAGGGCTGGCCTTGAACTCATAAAGATCCATCCGCCTCTGCCTCCCTGAATGCTGGGATTACAGGAGTGCACCACTTTGCCCAGCTGCAATTTTTTTCTTTGTTTTTTTAAATACAGAGTGGAGTTGCAGCCCTGGATGTCTCAGAGCTCACTATGTAGACCAGGCTGGCCGCAGCCTCGGATGTGCTAGGATTAAAGTCATGCACCACCACACCTCCTCCTCCCAGTGTTTAACAGAGCCGCACGGGCAGTATACACACGGAGGTGCTCCTTGCTCCTTTCGGGCTCCCAACCCTGGCTCCTTGGGCTAAGTGAGTTGAATGTGTTGGGTCACAGGGAACATCCATTCCCTCTCCACAAAGAAAGAGGCCTGTAGGGTTCTGCAGTAGTGATGGGAAAGAATCTCATGAGGAGGCTGGGTTTAGTAGCCTGCAGGTGTCTCCCATCACCAGGAGGCTAAAATAGGAAGATCATGTGTTCGAGGCCAACCTGGGATACATAGAGAAACTCTATTTTGAAATACATGAAAGAACAATATCAAGACAGCATGGGAGCCTCTTTTTCGTTTGTAGACATTCTTGGATGTTCAGGGCTACACCCTCCATCCAGGCCATCCCCCATGCTGGGTCAGATGGAGACACCTTGCCAAGATGGATTTGCTGTGGAGCATAGGATGTAGATCAGTGGTAGATTCCTATATTAGTGGTAGATTACTATATTCCAAGCCCTGGGTTTAGCCAGGCATGGTGGCAAATGCCTTTAATCCTAGCACTTGAGGAGGCAGAGGCAGGCAGACCTCTGTGAGTTCCAGGCCAGCCTGGTCTACAAAGAGAGTCCAGGACAGCCAGGGATACACAGAGAAACCCTGTCTCAGGGGGAAAAAAATCAAAACAACAACAACAACAAAACAGGCCCTGGGTTTGACCCTCAGCACCACACAAAAATTGTGTGTGTGTTATGTGTGTGTGTGGGTGGACATGGGGAAGGGCCCAGCTCTTTTGGCATCAGGGTCTGACATAGGAAGGGACTTAGGAAGTCCTAGGCAGGTGACTGATAGGGTGCTCTGAGGGTGAGATCCTTCCCAGTCCAGTCACTTGTTATCGATCAGGGGTACACAGAGGGCCCAGTCTAAGCCCAAACCTCTCCACCTCCTCATTTCCCTCTAGGGCTCCTCTAAGGGCCAAAAGCCACCAGCCAAATGGTCCTGGGTCCTGCATCATAAACCTTGGGATATAATATTTATCACCCTTCTGCAGGCAGGCTGTTGAAATGAAAGAGAAATAATAATTCTAAATCTCACATGAGGGCTTGGGAGATCGATGAGGTAATTGATATGAAATAGTCTGGACTCCCTGGGAAGAAAAGTATGACATAAATTTAGGCTCCATCACTGGATGGACCCCCCTGCTAATAACTCAGGGCAGTTAATGAGAAACTCGCTTGGCTCTGTGGATGGAGGGTCTGCATTGGGCTTCTGTTGGAGCTCAGGGTAGACTAATTCTGACCAGCATTTCTGTGAACTTGGTGTAACCATGATGCACCTGCCTCAAGTCATTTCCTCCCCCTCTCCCTCCTTCTTTCTGTCTTTTCTTGAACCTCCTTCTTTCCTTCTTTTACATGCTTTTGTTTTTTCTCTCTGTGACAACATCTCTTAATATAGTCCTGGGTAGAAATTAATAGTTTACACCACTTCGCAATCCTCCTGTCTCTGCCTTCCAGGTGCTGGGATTACAGGCAGGCATGAACCTCTATGCCTGGCTGCTGCTGCTGCTGCTGCTGCTTCTCCTCCTCCTCTCCTCCTCCTCCTCCTTCTTCTTTTGGCCCCTTTGAAGCAGGGTTTCACATAGTCTAGGCTGGCCCCAAAGTAAGCAGCTGCTACTGGCACCCTTCCGTCTCATCCTCCCGAGTGTTGAGACTGCAGGCATGTACCCACTCAGCTTCTTGCCATTGAATGAAGCCCGAGGACAGTACCATTCTACTGGACCTATCTCTCAGCGGCTTCTAACTCAACACCGGAGCCCAAGTTTCTGTTCTTGTGAATCTAAATACTGTGGGCTCCTTGAAGCAACATGGCAGTGCTTGGTTGCCTAAAAGAACCGCAGCCACTCCCATTTCGATAGCAGTCGGATTCTGTGTGAAAAACAATCGTGTCCCTGGTTCATTGGCCAAAAAGAATAGCTGTTCTCTGAACTCCTTCCCCCGTTCCACCCACCTCCTCCCCTCACAGGAACCAGAATTCTTCAAAAGAATTCCTCCTTTTTGGCATTCATCTTGATCAGCCCGCCTGCTCATTTCAGCAAGACGCTCTGGTGGGGGCCGCCGGCGTCCTCTGTGTTCCCACGGTCACTGGCTGATTCTCTTTCATCCGCTCTGTCAGCAGTACTCGATTCCACTTATCACTTTTCCTTGCAGCACTCTGCCAACTTGGCTTCCAGAACGTCAGTTCCCTCCACCCCCATCTCTGTCGGCACCACTGCTGGGGCCACACTTGTTTCTACCGGGGTTTGACGTATTGCGGCCACAGGTCAGTCAGCCCGCTCAGGTTCCTGTGGACTTTATCGGAACACAGCTATGTCTGTGTGCTCACACGTATCTGCAGCTGCTTTGTGCTGTAACGGCGGAATGAAGTGCTGGCAACAAGGGGCCCATGAAGGTGAAAATATTTACTATGTGGTCCTTAATGAAAACATGTGCAGAAAAATGGCATGGACCGTCTGGGGATGGCTATGCCTCCTGCCACACAGGCCATTCCTAGTCTCTCTTGATTGTCCTCATTTTCCTGATTGATAATCTTTTGCCCTTGAACTCCTTCTGTACCTAATCTTTGGCTAAGTGCAAAACAGACTACCTCTCCAATTTATTTCTCTTCCAGAAAGGATCTCACATAGCTAAGGGCCGCCTTGAACTCCTGATTCTCCTGCCTCCATATCCCAAACACTGGGGTTATAGTCAGGCACAACCAAACCTTGCTTACATACACTTTCATATCCATAGGTTCAGGCTCAAAGCTTCTGGCTAAAGGTAAGGTCTTTACTCTTTGCTTCCAATGGGCTTGAACTTCCCATGGTCTGCGGACCTGCTCTCTCAGCAGCTCTCCTCTTGCCACTTAATGGCAACTTCCTTCTGCTTGATCAGACCAAATGCAGATGCTGCCTGTATTAGAAAGTAGATGATTACACCTGGCCGTGGTGCACACCTGTAATCCCAGCACCTGGGAGGCAGAGGCAGGTGGACCTCTGTGAGTTTGAAGCCAGTCTGGTCTGCAGAGTGACTTCCAGGACAGCCACAGTTACACAGAGAAACCCTGTCTCAGAAAAAAAAAAAAGGAGATAATTAGAGAGTATCACAAAGAGGAAATGCACATGGTGTCCTCAGTGTCCTGAGCATGCTGGCAAGCCGAGCCTGCCTCAAACCCTTACCTTTGCCTATAGTTGGGCACAAAGTTATCAAAAATAAAGCCTAGTTTGTGCTATGTGGCCTTTGTTTGTGAGACAGGGTCTCACCATATATACTGGCTGGCTTCAAACTTACAGAGAGCCCCTTGCTTCTGCCTTCTCTGTACTGGTTTGTAAGTGTGAGCTACCATGCCTAGCAAGATATTTAGGAGTTCAAGGCCATCCTTGAACTATGTGAGATCTTTGCAGAAAAATAGAGAAGGTGGGGAGGGAGGGAAAGAAGAAAGGAAAAGGGAAAGAAATTCTTATAATTTAGTGTTTATTATAAACAAAGAGAGAGAGCTACTGGTTGTGGTGCATGCCTTTAATCCCAACACTCAGAAGGCAGAGGCAGGAGGCCAGCCTGGTCTACAGAGTGAGTTTCAGAATGGCTAGGGTGACACAGAGAGACCCTGTTGCTAAGAAACAAACAAACAAACAAACAAACAAACAAACAAACAAACAAACATCCCCCCAAACAAAGAAACAGATTCTTGACTACTGAAAGTTAGATTTTGTATCATTGTGAATTTAAAAAATAGTCAGTTGTCTTATCAAACTTGGGTCACAGTCTGTATGTTAAGATATCAGCAAGAAGCCACTTCAAACGTCAGTCACAGTCTGTATGTTAAGATATCAGCAAGAAGCCACTTCAAATGTCAGTCAATCCAATAGTAAAAAGCAGAAGGAGGAGAGGAGGAGGAGGAGGAGGAGGAGGAGGAGGAGGAGGAGGAAGAAGAAGAAGAAGAAGAAGAAGAAGAAGAAGAAGAAGAAGAAGAAGAAGAAGAAGAAGAAGAAGAAGAAAGAATGTGTTCAAAATGGCCACATGGGAAAGAGGCAGAATGAGATCTGTTGACCACATCACAAGGCCATCCTCAGGGTCCTGAAATGAGATTAAAGTTTACACAGAAGGCCATGGATTCACACCCCTAAGAAGTCCCCGCCAAAGATCCGTCTTACCTACCACTGACCCAGAATTGGGTTTTAGTCTCATTCTGGAAGGTGGCCTGACAAGTTGGAAGAATGTGTAAACTTTCTTTCTGGGGGACAACTCCCCTTTTAGCTAGTATCTTTCCTTTAACGTAGCGTGAGGTTGCTGGGGAATTGCTGTTTCTTGGGGTCCTTTGTTACACTGTCAGATAGACTGAGAGATGGAACTGTCTCTTCAGAATATCTTGCTGAGTACAGTGACTCATACCTTTAATCCAGCATTCAGGAGACGCAGTATCTCCCTAGCTGAGTCGAAACCAGTCTGGTATACATAGTGACCCTGTCTCATAATGAATGAGTGAATGAATGAATGTCTTTAATCCCTGGCAGGCCAGTTACAGCAGGATCATCATAAGTCAGTGACTATGTTAGCAGATTCTCTCCTCTGCCCAAAGGTAACCTCACAAAGTTTCTTGACATCATCCTCTGATCCCCTCACATCAGGATATTTCTGCTCCCACTATCTGAGCGAGCATCCCCCGGCCTCGAACAAGCATCTCCAGAAAAGCCCTCGTTCCTTCCCCTCCTGCAGTGTAGAAGACAACCCTTTCATTACATAAACCAAGTGCATCTCTTTGCGGCTTTCTCTAGCTCACTCCAGGTAACGTTCAGACCATTTCTGCCTCTCCTTACTGCGTTACCTCCCGGCTTTACTGCCTCCTTCGGCCTACCTTTCTCCCATGGTTCCAGCTGCCCAGGCCTCCTTGCTCCTTGTGGATAACTCCTAATGGGCCTATGTTTTCCTGCTATAGAAGTTTGGAGAAAAGGAGTGTGACAAGGTTCAGTGGGTAAAGGAGCCGGCCACCAGAACTACTGGCCAGACCCACAGGGTGGAAGAAGACAATTGACTCCTGCAGGTAGCCTTCTGACCCAACTGCCCACACACCCACACACCCATGTACTGCCCCCAAACCCCAAACCTAATTTAAAAAAAATGTAGAGAGGAGCTTGAACCTAGAGTGTTTTATATGCTTAGCAAATGCTCCAAGGTTGAACCCCACCCCAAACCCTTCCTGCTATCATTCACTCTACCGTGTGGGCTCTGATGTGTCTGTAGGGATGCTCTATGTTGTCTTCTAGGTGTTGGGGGATCCTTCGATGTGTCTCATAACCGCTCCTCACTTATCTAGGTCAACATTAACTATTCCCTCCCTAGTACCTCATACTGTCTCTGTGCTGGCTTGAGATTTACAGTCCTTGGTAAACAGGTGTCTGTGGCCTTTGCTCCCTCTGCAGTATAGTCAAGAAGCTCTGATAAAGCCATGGAGGAGCCTTTTTATCAGAGCACGCGTGCACGCACACACACAGGCCAAAGTCGTGTTAGGGATATAGCTTAGTTAGGATGGTGCTTGTACAGCATGCACAAAGCCCTGGGTTCAGTTCCCAGCACCACACAAAGCAGGCATGGTGGTGCACACCTATAATCCCAGAACTCGGGACTGGGAGGCAGGAAGATCAGCAGTTCAAAGTCATCCTTGGGTACTTATTGAGTTTAAGGACACCCTGGGCTTCAGAAGACCCTATCAGAGAGGGAAGGTGGGAAACTGTCAATTTGGACCATTTCTCTTCAGAGAATACTTTCAAACTGTCTGGTTGTTTTCCATTTTTAGTTTAGTCTTGTTTTGTTTTTCAGTTTTGTTTTCGGTTTTGGTGTTTTCAAGGCAGGGTTTCTCTGTGTAGCCTTGGCTGTCCTGGACTTTCTTTGTAGACTATGCTGGCCTCGAACTCACAGAGATCTGCCTGCCTCTGCCTCCCGGAGTGCTGGGATTACAAGGCATGAGTACCACTGCGCCTGGCTTCCTTTTTAATTTTTGAAACAGGGTTTCTCTTTGTAGTCCTGGCTGTCCTGGAACTTTATAAACCAGACTGGCCTCGAACCCAGAGATGACTACAGTTCTAAATGGGAGGGCTTGCAGTCTTCTTGCCTTCTTTGGCTTGCAGAATCCAATGCCCCCCTTCTCTTACCAGGGCAGTGGCAGAGGAAGGGACTGCCCTCATTTGGGTCCATCGTGACCAGGGGAGTCTATATTTAGTGCCAGGTCCACCTGGGACCCTGTGACCTCTGCAGAAAATCACAGGAAGACTTTCTCCTCTGGACCCCCTGAGTCAGGGTTCTCATGCTGGTCAGTGCACGCCCTCTCCAGCCAGGTGTGCGTCTCCTCTGTCACGATCAGGAAGCAGCATGATTAACTCATGACCAGCCTACAGAGGCAGAGGGCCTTCCAGCCCTTGGACTCCAGGCTGCCTGCATGCCAGCCCCATGCAAACAGGCTATCATAGTCCAACTTTGCTCCAGGAGGCTGAGTTTAATCCCTTGGCTTTAGCAGTGTCTCTGTTTCCAGGCGTGGCAGTTTGGTTTAGCTTTTAATCTTCTTGCAATGTGTTTGACTTCTTTGGAAAGCTACAGAAATCCCAAGTTCATGAAGAAAAGCAGGACACCAGAGAATTTAATGCACACCTTGCACCCTGGCCCCAAGCCTGCTTGGCCACGGTCTCTGGTCAATCTAATCTGAGTTGTTCCATTCTTAAATCCTGAGACCAAACTATCGTTCCCAAGTAGCTCTATGTTGTCCAGCCATAGCCTTCCCGGCTCTCTCTTTCTCTTATTCTCTTTCCATGGACACGATGCCCCTTCAGGCCTAGTCATTCCCATTGACTGCTGTGTGACTGGGAACTTGGAGCCTGGCCCTCCATCAGGCTTGGGTTTGGGTTCAGACTGTGTTGTGTGCTGGGAATGGAGCTCATTGAGCATCAGAGGAGAGGGCAGGGAGTCATGAGGAAGGGACTGCCCTCATTTGGGGCCATCGTGACCAGGGGAGTCTATGATAAAGATTGAGACCACCATCAGTCAGTGCACAGCACAGGTCCTGGGTATCATGGGTATTGCTGAAATTGTCAAGTTGTCTGGGAAATTAGGAGACAAAGAAAGATACCATACTACAGAGGGATCCCCTGAGGGGGCTGCCTGGGAGACAGAGAGAGGCAGATCTCTATGAGTTGGAGGCCAGCATAGTCTACACAGTGAGTCCAGGCCAGCTAGGGTTACACAGTTAGACCCTGTCTTTAAAAAAGCAAAAGCAACACTTTGCTGCTTATTGGAAGTATCTAGGGAACGTGTTTTATGTATCACCAGTATTCATGATCACATATTTTCTTCGCACCTGGAGAAGAGAATCCTCTATTGCTGCCCTCCAACCCCTCCCTTTTCCCCTTCTTTTTGTGTTGGTGTCAAACTCTGGGCCTTGAATGTCCCAAACAAGCATTCTAACACTGAACTACATCCCCAGCTCTGAAACACTCTTTTTGTTAGTTTTATAGGTTAGCTTTTGTTTTTAATCTTGAGAAATTATTTTATTATTTTTATTATGTGTATGCATGTGTGTGCCCTAGGAGGTCATAGGTTTTATATGTACCTAGAGTTATAGGCATCTGTGACCCATCTGACTTGGACTAAACTCAGGTCTTCTGCAAAAGCACTACAAACTCTTAACTCAGAACCACCTCTCCAGTCCAGGCATTTTTTGTTTGTTTGTTTTTGAGGGAAAGTCTTACTCTGTTGCCTTGCCTCAAACTACTCTCAGCCTCCCTAAGAGTTGGGCTCCTCAGAAAAACTCTTCCTAGCAGGGTATCAAAGCAAATATTAAGAAACATAACCAACCCTTTGGCAGAGTGCAGGGAATCATATGAAAGAAGGGGGAGTTAGTATGACCTGGAGAGGTCAGAAGCTCTGCAAGAACCAAATATATCAGGGCACAGGGGTCTTTTATGAGACTGTCTCTCCAACCCAGGACCATGTATGGTTATAACCTAGAACCCCTGCTTGTATGTAGCAAATGGTAGCTCAATTCCCAAGTGGGTATACTAGTAAGGGGAACAGAGACTATTTTGGACATGAACTGAATGGCTGGCTCTTCGACCTCCCCCTACCCCCCAAGGGAGGAGCAGCCTCGCTAGGCCACAGAAGAGGACATTGTAGCCATTCCTGACGAGACCTGATAAGCTAGAGTTAGATGGAAGGGGAGGAGGTCCTCCTCTATCAGTGGACTTGGAAAGGGGCAGGGAGGAGATGAGGAAGGGAAGGGGGGGATAGGAGGGGAATGCAGGAGGGGGGCTACGGCTGGGATACAAAGTACATAACCTGTGATTAATATAAAATAAAAATTAAAAAAAGAGTTGCCATGTTATGGTGGCTCTTCACAGCAACAGAAACTCTAAGACACTGAATGAAATTCACATATCAAATCATTAATGCTACTATTCACATATAAAAGAAAACATACAATTTTTCTCTTTCTGTGTTCATTTACCTGTAAAAAAAAATAAGGAGTTGGGCTCCAGGTGTGTGCTGTGGTACCCAGCTCACAATCAACTTTTAAAAAGTATTTATTTTGCACCTGGGAGGCAGAGACAGATGGATATCTGTGAGTTTGAGGCCAGCCTGGTCTACAAATAGAGTTCCCGGATAGCCAGGGCTATGACACAGAGAAACCCTATTCTGAAAAACACACAATATGGGTATTTTGTCTGCACTTATGTGTGTGTACCACTTGTATGCCTGGTTCCTGTGGAGGCCAGAAGAAGGTATCAGATCCCCTAGAAGAGCAGCCAGCACTCTTCACTGAGGAGCCAGCTCTCCAGCCCTGCAGTCAACTTCTGATGAATGACTACATCTAGAAGTCCTTTAGTTCTCTGGGGCTCAAATAGGGAATTGTGCTTTGTGGGACACTCAACCACGCTAGGCATGTTAACACATGATCCCATGTGATATTTGCCACCAGCCTCTGAGGTGGTGCTGTGACCCACTTTGTGGAAGGGCACGTGGGGTTAAAAGTTACCTGAGCCGCAGAGCTTGCACTCCACCTCATCGTGTCTCCCTGACCTGTGCTATGAAGCACTTGATGAGGGTCACCCTTGCATCTTTCCTTTTAATGAAGGACCCCCCCAACAAATTTCTCTCTGACCTTATTTCTTTGGAATACCATTTCATCTAGCTCTTCGGATACCTACAGCCTAGTCTTAGGAACATTTGCCAGTTTTGTCTGGAGACTTCTAGGTATGTCCACCTCTTCCCAATGCCCACTGTGGGAACAGACACAGTTGCTTCATGAACATGGGAGACAAGAGATCAGCCCACCAAGTAAGGGCCCAGCAGTTACTGGTCACCACCTTCTTTGCTGGTTGCTATAGGCAAGGTTCTAGAGAATAGCAGAATCAAGTGGAAGAAAGGAAGAAAGGCAGTTTTGGGGGGGAGGACAGGCGAGGGAAGAAGAAAGGCTTGGCCAGGAGAAGACTGAAGGCCAAACCCAAACCCAGGACAGGCAGATGCGGCTGATCCAGGGGAGCTCCCACACATGCCCACATGCCTGACAGCTGTGGGGGTTGTTACAGTCCTCACTATGTAGTCCAGGCTGGCCTAAGAATAGCTACCTCCATCAGACTGGCTTTGAGCTCACAGAAATCTGTCTGCCTGTCTTTTAAGGGCTGGCATTTTTAATGGCTTTTAGCATGTGCCACCATATCCAGTGCACCAGACTGTTGAAGAAACTGAGCTGGCCTCATACACCACCGAGGAGACGTCCCAGTGTTCTGGGCTCTGGAGGCAGTACAGGGACACAGCCCTGGGCCTAGGCTAGGCAACACAAGGAGCAAATCATCGGAACAAGCTCATCCTTTCTCACCTTGTGACAGGGCCTGGGGCTGGGTCTTTGCCCCTGGGTCATCAGTATATCCCATGGGTGGATTCACACCTCTGGGACCTGCCTCTAGAGACTGGAATGCTTTGAGGGTCAAAAAATAGTTACTGTGTTGGGAGCCCAGAAGGATGGGGAACATATGGCCCTAGGCTATGGTAAGAGAAACCCAATCTAGAACCTATGGGTTGATTTAGACAAACCAAGCCAGGGCAGGCATGGTGGCATAAGCCTTTAGCCCCAGCACTCAGGAGGCAGAGCCAGGAGGATGAAATATCAAAACACACTTGGAACTGACCCTGGCTGCCAGCTGCCAGCTGCCTGCTTGCCAGGGGTACAAAAGATGGTGATGAAGGCTAGCTTCAGGGCCATGCCTGAAGGCAGCCCATCCTGCCTGGCCTTGGAGGCTAAGATGGGGATCTCTATAGAAGTTGGCCACAGCCCTCCTGGGCCTCCTGTCTTTATCTATACAGTAGGTCAAGATGTTCTTAGTCTAAAGCGTCATTTGGAAGGTTCTGTGGAAGCTGGGCATTCTGGGACATGCAGCACTCGGAGAGGGAGGGGCAGGCAGATTTCTGTGGGTTTGAAGCCAGCCTGGTCTAAGAAAGAAAGGAAGAAGGAAGGAAGAAAGAAAAAGAAATCGTTTCTGTGAAGAAGCTGATGTGACAATATATGCCTCTAATCTCAGTATTCAGAAAGTAGAAGCAGGAAGATGGCTGTAAATTTGAGGCTCTGCTGGCCTATCCTGCATAGCAGATTGCAAGCCAGCCAGGGAGTGCACAGTGAGACCCTGTCTCAAACAAATAAGAACATGAAGAAACATGTGGAACTACTAGGCCCTGAACCCAGCACACTTGTCAACTCTTTATAAGCAGTGTGCCAGGCAGAGCCCCAAACCTGTACTCACAGGAACTCTGGGGTCCCCAGCAAGCAGCTACTGGTGCCTGAACCCACTTTACTGTTCAAAAACAGCACAGGGTTGGAAGGAACCAGCCCAAGCCACGAGGCCAATACATCTTCCTTAAGGTCCATGTTCTGACTGTGCTGTGCTTAAGGACTTGCTTCCTACCTCCAACCCCTTCCCCCAACTCCCTCAAAGTGGTCAGGAAGCATTTGCGAGCCCTGCTTTGCATGATTCCTTCTCTCCAAGTGACAGCTAGTAAGAAAATGTGCCCAAGAGTCCTTCGAGGGCAAGGGCCAGGTGCCATTGCCTGGCCCCTCCCTTTACCCTACTTCTGACTTTTGGAAGCTGGAGGAGTCCTGGCATGGTGCTGGTCAAAGAGTGTATGACTTGAATGACAGCTGATGCCACGTTGGGGTTAAGGAGTTTGTGGAACTTGGGAGGGAAGCACTTAGTTTCTTCCTGACCTCAAGGCTGAGAATTTTGAGTTTATGCTTCTCTCTGGTAACAAGTGAGTTTATGCTTCTCTCTCTCTCTCTCTCTCTCTCTCTCTCTCTCTCTCCTGTGCTCCCTTCCCCTCTGGTGTTATTTTGAGGCCATCCCCTTTCTCTCTCCTCCCCACCAGCAGCCCACTCCAGCTCTGCCCAGCTCACCCTTCTTTCTCCCCCTCTTTGGTCCTCCAGGTACACGCACACGCCCCTCAGGTGAGTGGGTGGTTTATCTGAGTGGCAGGGTGGAGGCCGGTTAGCTGGGCTGCTCCCCAAGGCTTCCCTGGGCCTGGCCCACTGCAAGCTTTTCATTTCAGCAGCTCCGTAAACACGGTGCCTCATTACCGTCCACTTTACCGATGGGGTAACTCTAATCACTGTAATGATACCGCGCAGCAAGTGGCCTTTTAGCTGGGCCTCACAAAGGGCTCTTCTTGAACACTAATTAGAAGTTCCAGAGGAAGAATCGCCCTGCTCAGGCTGCTGGCGTAGTCCTGGGGGCAGAGTCAAGGTTAGGCTTGTAGGAAGGTGCAGTCCACGCTGGGTGTGGTATCAAAGAGCAGTGTGGCCAGCACTCCGGAAGCAGAAGCAGGGGGATAGAGAGTTTGAAGCCAGCTGGGTTGCATAGCATGCCTCTGTCTCTAAACACAAATGTAAACAAATAAGTAAGTAAAGAAAGAAATAGCCAGGCAAATAGCCAGGCGTGAGGCTCCCGTCTGTAATCTCAGCACTGGGGAAGCAGAGGCAGTAGAATTGCAACAAGTTTGAGGCTAGCCTGGGTTACATAGTGAGTTCCAGGCCAGCCTGGGGTACCCAGTAAGATCTTGTCTAAACAAACAAACAAACAAACAAACAAACAAAAATAGGCACTGGGGAGATAGCTCAGTAGATAAAGTGATAACTGGAGTTTGGTTCCCCCAAATCAAGTAAAAGCCAGGTGGGCTTAGTAGCCCACCTGTCACCCCATGCTTGGGGAGGACTGGGGACCCCTGAACATACTGGCTAGCTAGACCAGCAGGGTCGGTGAGCTGCTTCAATGACAGACTCCGCTTCAAAAAAAAAAAAAAAGTGGCGAGCCATTGAGTAGGACACTTTACATCAACTTTTAACCCCCGAATACTCGCACTCATGCTTGTGCTTTTGCACACATTGCACACATGTGACCCCATGCATGCACAAATACCACATGCACACACAAAACCAAAACAAAACAAGAAATAAATACATTTTATAATAGTAGTGATCTTGAGAGCTCCCAGACATACCCCACTTCCCAGATCCTTGGTGAGACTGGGATATTTTTGGCTGTCCTGGAACTCACTCTGTAGATCAGGCTGGGCTCAAACTCAGAGATCTGCCAGCTTCTCTGCCTCCATAGTACTGGAAGTAAAGGTAAGGCATACACCACCATGCCTGGCTTATTCTCTATCTGTCTTTCTCTCTCTTTCCTTCTTTTTAAAATTTTGGTTTGGTTCGGTTTGGTTTTGGTCTTTGGTTTTTTGAGACAGGGCTTCTCTGTGGAGCCTTGGCTGTCCTAGACTCATTTTGTAGGCCAGGCTGGCCTCTGCCTCCCCAGCTGCTGGGATCACAGGCGAGTGCCAGCACACCTGGATTTCTTTTAAAATTTTTATATGTGGATGTTTTGCTCTTAACCACTGAGCCACCCCACCAGCCGCTGGGATACTCTTTAATTGCTCATGCCTGGACCTCACTGATTCTGTTGTACTTCCCTGGAGTGGGCTTGTACATCCTCTCCTGTGCTCCCAGTGGGCAATGCAGCTGAGCGTTACTGTTCTGGATTTATTTATTTTTATTTACTGTGTACAGGTACGTGTGCGTCTGCGTATATCATATAAGTGTCTCCTGTCCACAGAGGCCAGAAGAGGGCATGGGGTCCCCTGGAACTGGAGTTACCGACACTTGTGAGCCACCGTGTGGGTGCTGAGAAGCAAACTCAGGTCCCCTGGAAGAGTAATGCACGCTCTTAACAGCTGAGCTATCTCTCTAGCCTCCAAAGAGTTACTGCTAGGATTCAGGTACATCCTGACCCAAAAGTATTGGTGAAAATGCAGATTCTTGGATTCTCTTTGGGGCTCATTGAGTCTAAATTTGCATCTTAGCATGGTTTCAGACTGTAATGCACCTGCATGCCATCTAGATTTCTTCTTAAGGTTTTGGCTAACCTGAATCCTGACTCTATGTCTGCCTGTGGGCCTCCAGGCGGTTGCTGTCATTTTTGTATTGAGCCACACAGAGCTCTCTAGACATTTGAAGTGCTCGCATTTATACCTTGCCTTCTAATTTTAACCTCAATGTGCCTGTGAGGCGGGCTTTCCGGGAGCCTCAGTCCAGCCAGAGCAGCCCTGTGTCACAAACTAGAAGCTGAACTGCGCATGGAGACGCACTCTTGTAGTCCCAGCACTTAGGGGTGGAGGTGGAGTCATCAGACATTCAAGGCCATCCTTGGCTAGTTAGCGAGTTTGAGGCTAGCCTCAGCTACATAAGACACTGTCTCAAAAACCAAAGCAGGACTGGGCAAAAGCTCAGCTGGTAGGAGGCGTTGCTTGTGAAGCTTACAGGACAGTTTCCGGCCCAGAAGAACCCACACCAGCCCATTTCTCCCTGCTTTGCAGAATCAGTTTTCCACGAACACGCCTCACGTGAGTGAGCGAACTGGTTTCTCTTCTTCCTTGTGCCAGTGTGTACACTGATGACACACACACACCGCAGCCGGAAACCAGGAACCCAGAATTTGAACATGGAAAGGTTTGTGTGTGTGTTTGTTTGTTTGTTTGTTTTCAACCTGGAACCAGGAAACATGAGCCAAACAGTCATATATGAAATCTGGCAGAAATGTCATAGATAGCACATTCTGAGGAAGGTGGGGGTGGATGATTTTGATTTGACGCTGAGCCGGTGCCCACGCTGTAGGCACATAGCTCATGTGATCTGATAAAAATAGCAATTTGCTGAGAGAAGGCAGGTGATGGCAATCTAAAACACCAGGCTATAAATTAGTGTCAGCTGCCTGTTCATCCCTGAATTTGTCACAGAAGTGGTCTGGTTCCACTCTTCTGTGCCAGAGAGTGCCTGTGCAAAGGTACCTCCTTGGAATTCAGATTACTCCATTCTGTTGGAGACACAGATTGAGGGAAAGGGACTGAAATGCAGAGCAGAGGGGGAGAAGATAAAGGGGGCTTCTGAGGAAGACTTAGAGCAAATGGTACTAATGGGAAGAAGAAGGTGACAGAGACAGAGTGTCGCAGCACTTAAGAACTCTGAGGAGAGGATGAAAAGATGGCGTCCCCTGAGCTGGGTGGTGGCAGAGGCTGGTGGATCTCTGAGTTTGAGGTCAGCCTGGTCTAGTGTGGGTTCCAGGACAGTGAGGGCCACACAGAAAATCCCTGTCTCAGAATAACAGCAACAAAGACAACAAAGGGCATTCCTGGGAACCTGAAGGTAGCGAGTTGATCTGGAGGGTGTGAAAGCAGGCAGCAGGGCTGAGCCCAACAGGGACTTCATAAGCCTGGATTTGTGAGCAGAAGTCTATGATCCCATCTGCCCTGGCATTAGTGTGTGGAAGCTGGGCTAGAAGGCAAAGCTGAGTTATGTGCTGGCTCATGCCTGTCATGCCAGCACTGGGAAGGCTGACGCAGGAGGGTTGCTGTGAGTTCCAGGCCGATCTAGGCTACATAATACATTCCAGCCCAGTCTGAGCAACAGAGTGAGGTCATCTCAACTCTTCTCTCCCCTAAATAAAAGAGGCTGGTATCCTGATGAAGCATTATTCAGGCAGGGTCTACGGGGCTTGGATAGTGCATAGACTGAGTAGATCCAGGCTGGTAAGATGGCTCAGCGGTAAGCCTGATGACCTTGGTTTGATGTCCAGGACCCAAATGATAAACTCCTACAAGTCGTTCTCTGACCTCTACATGTCCGCCATGACACAGATATGAACCCCCAAACCATACAAATCTGTAAATATGCTAACTTTTCATTCATTCATTCATTCATTCATTCATTCATTCATTCATTCATTCATTCATTTATTTATTGGTTTTTCAAAACAGTGTTTCTCTGTGTAGCTTTGTCTGTCCTTGATTTGATTTGTAGACCAGGCTGGTCTGTAACTCACAGCAATCTGCCTGCCTTTGCCTCCCTGAGGGCTGGGATTATAGGCATGCACCACCACGCAATAACAACTTTTTAAAATTAACATTTTAGGTTGTTGAGATGCAGTCTGATATTGCCTGGGTTGGTCTTGAACTCAAGAAATGCCCCTACCTGTAGCTCTGGAAAACCCTGTATATTTTACTTTTCTCTATAAATGGGAATCTCATATAAATGGGAAACAAAAGCCTGCCAGATGTTTAGTCTTGAGACTATAGACCTTTTATCTGGAAATGATAAACGTGTGGAGACATGACAAGATAAATACCGGGGTTTGTGATCCCTTCTAACAGAGGCAGGTTCTGGAAGGGCTAATATATGCAAACCTAAGTGAAGATGACAGCTTATTACAGTGAGGTTCGTTGTACAGGCTCAGACTTGTGCAGCTTCTGTGACAATTTGCCTGTTTCCTCTGGGCTTAGAGAAGGTATAGAGC
>CM053765.1:74346344-74373026 GCA_028658305.1 Pachyuromys duprasi | reverse complement strand
ACACAGACACATACACGGAAACATTTCCAGCTTACAGCGGGTCTTACTCTTGGAGCTGAAGAATGACAGCATGACTTGGGTTCTAAAAACCCCATCAAGTGTCATCTTAAACGGGATTACACACATGCCTGTGGCATGTGAAGCGTAACTGGACTCTGTCCCAGGATTTCTTGCTGGAAGCAGTGAAAGTTTTATAAGCAACCTTTAAGGAAAGATGCCAGGTGCTAGGTGCATAGCAATCAACCCCGCAAGGACGTCAGAGGTTCACAGGCTGTAAGCATGTCACGGATCGGATTTTGGAGTCAAACAGGACAGTTGCTGTCTCTACAGCAATCAGCAGGATGCTTCTTGGTCTATAGCTTCCTGTCAAAGAGTCAAACCACGTTTTCTCCAATGGAGAAAATGTGACAGAGAGTCGAGCACATTGGAACGAAAACAGCTCCAAGTCTTCCAGAGAATAAGTCACTGTGGTCACTGTTCAGTTGTCGATTCTAGTCTTCAGGACAGAGCCCTTGATTGCTAAGCCAAGGACAAGGAAGGCATCTTGTCCACAGAGAGTCTTAACTCCATGGCTGACATAGTCTTCAAGTCCCACAGGAGAGCTCTCTGACTAGCTACCAGGCACCACGATAACTCCTTCTAAAACCCAGGAGTTCTCTCCGACAGCTCCTTGGCAGGAGAATGTGGCTGCCAGGCTTCTTTCTCTCCAGCATAGCGACACTGCCAATGATCTTCTGAGGCAGACTCTGAGGTCCAGGAGAGTGGGACAGAAATGCAGGAAGTGGAAAGGAGAATGATTTTATTTGCATCTTCTTCCCATGAGCACCACCATCAATCTGTCCTCAGCCTACAAACGGCTTAGCCCAGCATTCTGGTGTATGTTCATTCTTCATATAACAACATCTATTGATACTGACAGTTATTTTGCCTGTGGTCTCTTCCTCATTCAGAATGTAAATGCCGTCTTTCTTGTTTTCTTCTGTCCTCACCACCCATGCCTGGTTTATGGTGGATATTCAATATACCTTTGTAGAATGAAAATACAAATGAACTGTGTATGAATCTTCCGTCTTATACATTATTTTTTCCATTTTAAAGAACTAGACCATAGGGTTAGAAGTTTATTAATATGAAGCTGGGTGTGGAAGTGCACACCTTTGATTCTAGCACCACAAAGGCAAAGGAAGGTAAATCTCTATGAGTTTGAGGCGAGCCTCATCTACATAGAGAGTTCTAGGACAGCCATAGCTACATAGTTAGACCTTGTTTAAAAACAGGTTGAGGAGGTCGTGGTGGCACACAGCTTTAATCCCAGCACTCTGGAGGCAGAGGCAGGCGGAGCTCTATGAATTCCAGGCCATCCTGGTCTACAAATCGAGTTTAAGGCAGCCAAGGCTACATAGAGAAATCATGTCTTGAAACACTAAAAACTAACCAACTAAACAAACAAACTCAGGGGCTGGAGAGCTGACTCACCAGTTAGGAAAACTGGCTGGAATCCAATGCCCTTTTCTGGTATACAGACAGAACTCCCATATACGTTTGTGTGCAAATATATATACCTTTTTTTTGAGATAGTGTTTCTCTGTTTAACTGTTCTGGCTGGCTGTCCTAGAATTTGCTTTGTAGACCAGTCTGGCCTTGAACTCCTGAGTACTAGGATTAAAGGCATATGCTACCACACTCATAAGTCTTTTAGAAAAAAACAAATAAACCAAACAACAGCAACAACAAAGAAATTTATTACAATGAGGTCTGGAGATGTGGTTTAGTTGGTAGAGTGAGTGGCTATGGCATGCAGCCCGAGTTCAGTCCCTAACACCAAATTAAGCTGGCTGTCTTAGTTACTTTCCTGTTACTATGACAAAAGTCATGACCAAGGCAATGTTTAAGAGAAAGTATTTAATTGGGATTACTGTTTCAGAGGGTTTGAGTCCACAATGGTGGAGCAAAGGCATGGTGGCAGGAACAGCTAAGGGCTCACATCTTTTTGTTTGTTTGGGTTTTGAGGAAGGGTCTCTCTATGTAGTCCTGGCTGTCCTGGCACTTGCTATGTAGACCTGGCTGGTCTTAAACTCACAGAGATCCTCCTGTCTCTGCCTCCCAAATGCTGGGATTAAAGGTGTGCACTACCATGCCTTGCTCAGAACTTACCTTTTGATCCACAAGCAAGAGGCAGAGAGAGAACACTGGGAATGTCAAGCATCTTTTGAAACCTTAAGACTCCCCCCCCCCCCCGCCCAGTGATACACCTGCTCCAACAAGACCACACCTCCTAGCCCTTCCAATATAGTTCCACCAAGCTTTCAAGCTTATGAGCCTATGGGGGCCATTCTTATTCAACCCAGTATATTGAGTACAAATCAGTAATTCAGGACTGGAATTGTAGAACAGAAGTTCAAGGTTTTCCTTGACTATGTAGAGTACACAGTGAGTTTAAGGCCAGACTGGAATACCTAAGACCCTGTCTGAAAATAAAGGAAAGAGAAATTACTAAAATGAGTTGTTTGCTTTTGTGCCATCTTGTTGTGTCTTCTATGTGCACAGAAATCTATCAGGGAGTGAGGGCACACACATGTAACTACAGCACTCTGAAGAAAGTTAGCTAGGCATGGCAATGCATGCCTTCAATCTCAACTCTTGACTAACGCAGGCAGGTATTTGTGAGTTCAAGTCTAGCCTGATCTACATAGATAGTAGCAGACAGCTAGGACTATATAGTGAGATTCTCACAATAAACTAAGTTACTAGCTTGACCACAAAGAAAGCTAGTCTACCAAGTTCATAGAAGTATGAAGGCCCTGTTCCCATCATTATGAACTCATTAATTCATTCATTCTCTAAGTTCCTGGCTTCTTTCCCTGTCTTCATTCCCTTGGCTTCACTTGATGATGTCAGATACTATGGCAGTTGTCTACATGTTAAGAGAAACTGATCTGGCCAAGAAGTTTTCTGAAGCAACACACCTTCTAAATCCTGACTCTACGTCAGAGTTTCTGGAAAACTCTCCCCAGACTCCATTGCCTTAGCCTCACCTTCTCTGATCCTCTTTCCTACTAACTGTTAAATGAACTAAAAGTTGCTTAATTCACAGGGTTGTTGTAAGGGTTGGCTGAGTGGAGCATCATAGCACTCTGAACATACATTCTGTCTCTCTGTGTGTATTTTGGACAATTATTTTTTGAGACAGTGTGTCAAGTAGTCAAGTGGTACAGGCTGACCTATAACTTAGTACGTAACCTCAGAACACCTTGAATCCACGATCCTTTTGCCTCCCAAGTGCTAGAAGCACAGCTGTGCATCACCACACTCTCACAGATGTGCAGACTAGGCTAGCCTGGAACTGGATATGTAGCCAAGGCTTGCCTTGAACCCTTGTTCCTTCTGGCTCTACCCTCAAGTGGTGAGATAATAGGTACATGCCACTATGCTCTTGGCTTCATGAGGTAGAAGAAGGTTGTCCACAGACTGCAGGGTTTCTTCACTTGTCCAGACACAGGAACTAACATTTCAGCACTAGTTCAGATTGCTAGGCAAGGGGCTAACTAGTCCAGCTCAGGTCTGATGTTTCTTCTGGTCCAAGCAGTTGGGGTGGGGTGGGGAGAACACTGTCGAAGCATCCCTCCAGAGTGGACAAGCAGAAGATCACACTTTGCACAGCAGCTTGAGGACTTCCGGTAGCATTTGAGCCCCAAGCTATGTGGCACACAAGTCTCTACCTGTCCTGAACAGTTTGTCCTTAATGGATCAAGGCACTGAGATCTCCAGGCTAAATTCAAGGAACCCGGTCTAACCTGGAATCATGCCAACGTTCTGGGTTTCAGAGACTCCAAGATGGCAATGGGATATGTACCACCAGAGGTGAGAAGCAAGCTTCATGGGTCCAGGCAACCCCTGTGACCATGGAGGAGGGCAGGGAGGAAGGGCAGCCTGTGCCAAACTGGATACAGGTGCACAGCAAGTCACCTGTTCCTGGTGACTTGCACATTGCTACTTCAGGGTAACCCCTGTTCTTGGGGTCTGTGGGAGGAGAGTCTGAGAATGATGGAGTTGGGGTCGGCAAAGCTTGAGAAACCAGCTCACTCCTTAACACCACAGATACAGAGGTGGCATGAGCCTCCTTGATGACCCTTTTGGAGACAGAGCTACAGCTTGGGCTCTGAGCACCCTGTTCACTATCCTGTGTCTCATTTGTTGAACAATGCCTTTTTTTTTTCCTTCTGAACCTTGTGACCAAGCCAGGAAGGAGTAAGTGAATTCCTATCAGAAGAGCTGAGGTTTGGTGCCCCTTGGACTCCACGGTTAATCCCAGATGTGAGCTGCTGGCTGCCACAACCTCCCCTGCCCCCACCCCCAATACACACTCCAAGAGAGGATTAAGGGCTAATTGGTCGGGCAGGTTACACCCTCTCAGCACATTCTCAGTGCTGCTCTGTGAAGCTACTTTTCACCTAGGTCATGATGCTCCTGGTCTATCTGTGATCACCAGGAAGTCACGAATATAGGTGGGTTTGAGGACCCAAGGGACTTAGACTCTCCGAGACAGGCTTACTGAAATCTATACATCTAAAGAAGATAAACAAGAAAGAGGACCTGGGGTAAGATTATCAATCCTCACTTGGATAGACAAATGGGATGGATATTGAATGTAGGAGAAAACAAGCAACAGGACAGGAACCTACCACAGAGGGCTTCTGAAAGACTCTACCTAGCAGTGTATCATAGCAGATATTAAGACTCATAATCAAACCTTTGGCAGAGTGCAAGGAATCACATGAAAGAAGGGGGAATTACTAAGACCTGGAGAGGACAGGAGTTCCACAAGGATCAAATATATCTGGGCACAGGGGTCTTATATGAGACTGTTTTTCCAACCTAGGACCATGTATGGATATAACCTAGAAGCCCTGCTTGGATATAGTCCATGGTAGTTCAGTATCCAACTGGGTACCCTAGTAAGGGGACAGAGACTATTTCTGACATGAACTTAATGGCTGGCTCTTTGCCCCCCCCCCCCGAAGGAGGAGCAGCCTTGCTAGGCCACAGAAGAGGACATTGCAGCCAGTCCTGAAGAGACCTGGATAAGCTAGGATCAGATGGAAGGGGAGGAGGTCCTCCCCTGTCAGTGGACTTGGAAAGGGGCAAGGAAGAGATGAGGGAGGGATGGAGGGAGTAGGAGGGAATGAGGGAGGGGGCTACAGCTGGGATACAAAGTACATAACCTGTGATTAATATAAAAATAAAATGAAAAATAATAATGAAAAAATTTTACATATTGACAAAAAGAAAAATCCAAGTCGGACGTGGTGGCGCATGCTGGTAATCCCAGCATTCAGGGAGGCAGAAGCAAGAGAATCTCTGTGAGTCTGAGGCCAGTCTGATCTACAAAGCAAGTGCAGGACAGCCAACCTACACAGAGAAACCCTGTCTAAAAAAACAAAAACAAAACAAACAAACAAACAAATAATGATAAGAACAACAACAAAAGCACCCTGGGACAGAAGGGGTTGCTTTTATTTAACAGTTTACAGTCCATTGAGAAAAATCTGCTTATTGGCATACTTTCCCTGGCTTGTTCATCTACCTTTCTTATGCAATGCAGGCATGGGACCATGCACAGTAGGCTGGGCCATCCCACATCATCAATGATCAACCACAAGTGTCTCTTTGCTACAGTCCACCTGATGGAGGCAGTTCCTCCATTGATGTAGCCTTTTCTCAGAGGATTCTAGCTGGTGTCAAGTAGACAAATAAAATCACAACCACAAGGCCTTACAAAGACTTTACTGAAATTTGGCATGTTGTAACTTAATCACCTCTAATATACTCCTGATGATATCGCTTAGCTTTTTTATTTATTTCTATTTTCTATTATTTATTTGTTTGTTTATGTGTTCATTTGTTGTGTGTCTCTGTGACGGAATCTCATTGCTCAGGTTGGTGCTGAATTCAAGGGCTGGACTCAAATATCTGGGATCCAAGTGCATGCCCCCCGCCCAGCTATTTTATGTAAGCCCTCACCCCACCCCACCTTCTACCCCTACCTTCGTTCCCCTTCCCTTTTTTCTACCTCCCACAACAGAATGTCTTCCTGTGTGACTTAGACTGAACTTGCACTTCTGATCCTCCTGTCTCAGCTTTTCAAGTGTTGAGATTACAGAGATGGACCTGGAGGTAAGTATTTATTCACAACTTAGTAATAAAAAATATTCAGAGAGCTCCAAGTTCAAGAACACAAAAGTGTGCACAGTAAGTAAGGAAGTCTCTTTCCCAACTCAGGCCCTGAAGGCCCCAGCAGATAGGACTATCTGACGAACACTAGCTGGAATTTTCTGAAAGCCAAATGGTTGGCTTCTGTCTTACTCAGAGTTTCTGGTGGTATGATAAGGCATCTTAGGGAGGCATCTCATTTCAGCTCATAACTCTCAGGTCACACTCCATCTCTGCAGGAAGTCAGGGCAGGAATTGGAGACAGGAACCTAGCGGCAGGAACTGAGGCAGAAACAATGGAGGAGTGCTGCTTCCTGGCTTGCTTCCCATGGAGCCTCTTTTCTTATACTATCCAGGACCACTTAGAATGGGCTGAGCCCACCCACATCAATCACTAAAGAAGAAAATGTTCCACAGGCTTGCTTATAGACCATTTTTATGGGGGCATTTTTCAAAAGTGGTTTCCTTGTTCCATATAACTCTAGCTTGTGGCAAGTTGACAAAAACAAACAAACAAACAAACAAAAACTCACAACAACAAAACAGAACAAAACAGAAACCACCAACCCAGATACCTGTTCTTTATTCTCCTGAGCCCTAGCCATGCCAGACACCTTCTGGAGACACTGAGTGGCCATTGGCCTAAGACCAACTCTGAGAGTAGAAGCTGGCTCCCAAACTAGTCCACATATCCTGGGTTCTCGGGCAAGTGCCCATCTCTCTGTAAATATGGGGTAGAAGGAGGAGAGGTAGAGAGAGAGAGAAAGGGGAGGGGGAAGGAAAGAGCTCCTAGCTCTACAGTTTCCTGGCCCGTGACCAGGCACACACATTGTACATAAAATTCTTTGTTTTTTTAAAAATAAAGATTTATTTATTTATTATTGATACAGAGTTCTGCCTGTGTGTGTGCCAGCAGGACAAAAGAGAGCACCTGATCTCACTATAGATGGTTATGAGTTGCCATGTGGTTGCTGGGAATTGAACTCAGGACCTTTGTTAGAACAGCCAGTGCTCTTAACCTCTGAGGCATCTCTCCAGCCCACACAAAAATTCAGAGCCAGACTCCATCCTCAGTACTATTGTCTACCCACTAGTTGTCATGTGCCAATATTTAATACAACAGTCTGGCTCAGGTTCTAGATATGTGCCACGCCAGGCACTGTGCCCTACTCCTAGCTTAGAAAGAATATTTTGATGCAATATTTAAAAACAAAACAAGCCGGGCAGTGGTGGCACACGCCTTCAATCCCAGCACTCAGGAGGCAGAGGCAGGTGGAGCTCTGTGAGTTTGAGGCCAGCCTGGTCTACACAGTAAGTTCCAGGACAGCCAAGGTTATACAAAGAAACCCTGTCTTGAAAAAAAAAAAAAAACAAACAACCAATACCAAAACTAAAAAAAAAAACAAACAACAAAAAAACCCAAAATTAATGCAACACACACAACCAACCACACAAAGTCACACAAAGTATATGGTAAACAAAATGTCACCATTTTCCCAAGATGCTTGCAAGTAGAGGAAGTAGACACAAGAAAAGCCTGGCAGGGCGCAGTGGCACACACCTGTGATCCCAGCACTCAGGGAGATAGAGAAAGGTGAACCTCTGCGAGTTCAAGGCCAGCCTAACCTACAAAGCATGTCCAGGACAGCCAAGGCTACACAAAGACAGGATATCATGTTTCAAAAAAACAACAAAACAAAAAAAAAAAAAAACAAAAACAAAAAAGGAAGAAGAAAAAAGAAAAAAAATCTCAGGTAGTCTCAGGCAAGTTAGAGAAATGGGTGTCTTGCTCCCTCCCGGCTGTCTCCAGAGAACCTCCTAGTATTCCTTAGGTGTAGACTGATAGCCAGCAGGTCTCGGGGCAGCGAGAGAGTTGCCAGGAGGAGTTAGAGGACCTTGCTATAGGCAATGCAGGGAGGTGGGATGTCATCCAGTGTAGAGTGTGGCTCCCCAGGGATAGGCTGGGGGAGGAAGGCCTGCGCATGAGACACCAAAGTGTTTCTCTTAGCTACTATAGGAGAGAGGACCTGCTAGGTCAGGAAAGGCTCTGAGAAGCCATGTGCTAGAAAACTGAAGGTCCAATGCCAGGGCAAAGCTGCCATATCCCAGAGAAAAAAGGCCCCATTGGTACAAGGAGAGGATCCTGCAGGGAAGGGAGAGACAGAAAACACCTTCTCCATTAACTTCAGTTGACCCCTCCCTCCCTCTTTCCAGTCGAGGATGATTTTGCAGTCATCACAGACTGCTGCCTGTGGGCTCTGCAGGGAGACCTCAGAAGCCAGGGCCGCAGCAGCCTCCGACCCATTGCTATGGCGACCCGCTGCTTCCCTGCTGGAAGGATGCTCAAAGACTGTTCCTTTGTGAGCTGCAGTTACAGAACAGGAGTGCCTTTGCTTTAGTCTGAGTGTCTATTTTTGTATCCACTTTCCATCTCTAGACCTGAGCTAGCTGGGGATCTAAGTGCTGTATTAGCGGCTTTGCCACTTGCCTGAGACTTACAGAGCTCATTACGGGATCTCAGAGAGCTGACCTCTTGACCGAGACCTAGTCTGCTTCTTTCTTGCATTCCCGTTAACAGAATCACTTCTCAGCTGTTCAGGCGATCTGCCTACCTATCCCTGTCTCTTTCTTTCCTTCCTTCTATCAGCACATAAGGTGGACTTGGCTTCACCTGCGGCTGCCAGCTGTCCGGGTTTCCTAGAGACTTCCCCATTTAACATCGAAGGTCTCTGCACACAGCTTGCTGGTTCCTTGTATTACAGACACACTTTCAAAATGCTAAACACCTTAGCTCATACCTGCCCTTGCCCCTTTTTCCTTGGCACATTGTGTGTGCATCTGACAACGTAAGCTGAACATGAGACAAGAACATCCCGATCTCAGCCGCCTACACCCAAGCCAATGGTGGCTAACATTCACGGTGTGGGAGGCTGAGGCGGGATGATTCCCGGGCCAGCTTAATGTGTCCCAGGACAAACTGTGCTACAAGTTCATTAATTGATACCTCCTTCATTAAAAAAAAATTATGTACTGTGTGTATGTCCATACAACATGGCAGGAAGGTGGAGGTCAGAGGGCAACTTGTAGGAGTGAGTTCTCTCCTTCCACCCTGTGATCAAACCTGGAGGCTGACCTCAGTACCAACAAGTGCCTTTACCCACTGGGCCATCTCCAGCTCCTTATCCACCACCTCCTCCTTCACCACCGTCTCCCCAGCTCTTTCTTTTTCTTCTTTTAGACATGTTTTCCTGTAGCCAGGCTGGTCTTAAAATCTTTCACTGTGAAGGATTTGTATTTCTGATCCTCCTGCCTCTAATTCCTGGGTACTAGGATTATAGTTTTACACCACCACATCCATTTAAATTAGTGTTGGGAATTGAATCCAGGGCTTGTATGCTAAGAACTACATCCCACACTCATAAATTTGTTTTATAAATACCTTTATATGATTTGTAAATCTGCTGAGATGGTTTGAACAAACAATGTTAAAAGTCTTTTATTTACATCATAAACTTCAATTATACTTTTTCTTTTGTTCTTTCTTTTGCAGTACTAAAGATCTCATGGTTTCCCAGGACTTCATCAGGCTGGTACCTTATATTGAGCCACAGTCAGATTTACTGTGTGTGTGTGTGTGTGTGTGTGTGTGTATGTGTTGGGAGGGGCTCGTGAGATCTCAACTCCCTAGGTACCTGAAGGTGACCTTGAACTTCTGATGCAGCTCCCTCCAGCTCTCAAGTACTCAGATTCCAAGTTTGAGAAGGATACTTTTTGTTTGGTTGGTTTGGTTTTTGTTGTTGTGTTGTTTAGGTTTCTCTGTATAGTCTTGGCTGTCCTGGACTTGCTTTGTAGACCAAGCTGGCCTGGAAGTCACAGAGATCCACCTGCCTCTGTCTCCCAAAGTGCTGGGATTGCACTCGGACATGACCATGCCCAGCTAAGAAGGATACTTTTAAAAGTCCTTTCTATGTAACCTGAAGGATCTTAAACTTGAAGGAATTCTTCCTTCTGTCTTAAGTTAGCTCTCATGTCGGCCAGGCCCCACACCTCAGACGATCCTCTCCTACCTGATTGCATCTCTCCAGACTGTGAGTTCCTGGTCACATCAATCTCAGGCCATGCTGGCCACAGCAGCAAGGCTCTAAGAGACTCACCAGTTCTGAGCTGTGACCTCTGAGTTTTGAGAAGAACTGCTAATAGGAGAAAGTCACAAGGACACCCAACAGTCAGTAGCAGTGTGAACAGAGCCTCGAGCTTGGAGGGGAACTGTCATGAAGCATGTCACAGAAGCCAGGAGTAGAAGGGGTTTCAAAGAGAGACAATTGTCAAAACTGCAGAAAGATTGACACCACCAGAATGTGTGACAGGCCAGAAAGCACTTGGATTACCAGAGCTTAGTCTCAGAACCTGATTGCCGGCTGACAGGTTTTGGCAGCAAACACACAAGCCAGCATGTGTGTCAGAGGCATCCCTTTAGGTAGTTACTGGAATTTCTCTGTCCCTAGGAGTGGCATCTTTTTACTTGGGCTCCAGGAAGTCATCCCAGGTATTTCAAACATCTGTTGAACTCCCTTAGACTGTTATTGGGACTAGAGGAACAAAACAATCCTTTAATTTCCTTTAAGTCCCCCTTTCCCATTTTGGCAATAAGAACAAACTTTTTTATTTTTATTTTTTACCCCATTAGCTTTGGAGCAGGAATGGGAAAGGATAATGGAGTAGATAGACAGGAGCCAGACTCCAGGCAGGAATTACAGGGGCAACCTCCACCCATTATGAAGGGAACAGAAATTGGCAACTGTCAGGCTTTCTCAACTCTGGTCCAATGACACACTGCCGGCAGTCCTGGGCATTCTAGGATGTTCATAGGACCTCTGCCCTCTGCCTGCAAGATGACAGGTTATCCTCCAATGTGACAGGCAATAACACTTCCAGATGTTTCCAGATGTTCCCTGGGAACAGTTGTTTTTTCCACCTTGCACTACCTATTTGAAACAAGAGTTTATCAAGCATCAAGACAGCATCAAGTAAATGATTTCTCTTTCTTTCTTTTTCTGTGTTTTTTTCTTTTTTTCTAGACAGGGTTTCTCTTTGTAGCCTTGGCTGGTTTGGACTCACTTTGTATACCAGGCTGGCCTCAAACTCAGACATCCACCTGCCTCTGCCTCCCTGAATGCCGGGATTATAGGCATGTGCTACCACGCCCAGTATTTCTATTTCTTGCTTGCCCGCCTGCCTGCCTGCTTGCCTGCTTGCCTGCTTGCTGGAAGTGTTAAAACAGGATCTCCTTGCACTAGGCAAACACTCAGCCCTAAGCCAGCTAGAGTTTTAACTAAGGAGCCATGATTTTACTGGGGACATGTTTCAGTGCCTAGAGGGCAGATTTGGAATGTCAGAGGCTCTGGATTTGGCCCTCAGCAAAACTGAAACTGGGGTGGTAGAGGTACCCAAGTATCTACGGACAGCTACTCCTGACGAAGGAGCTGAAAGATCCAGACCCTAAGGCTAGGAGGATGGCGGCGGCACACGCCTTTAATCCCGGCACTCAGGAGGCAGAGGCAGGCAGATCTCTGAGTCTGAGGCCAGCCGGATCTACTCAGAGAATTCCAGGACAGCCGGGGCTACACAGAGACATTCCGTCTTGAAAAACTAAACAACAACAACAAAAACCAAGACTCCAAGTTTATTACTGACCTCAGTAAGCCTGAGGTCCACCTGGGCTACATTAGATCCTATCTCAGAAAAACAAAAGGAAAGTGATCAGAACCTGCTTTTAGCCAGGCTGGGAAGTGGTTGTAATGCCCGGCTGAAGGAGAAGGGCTTTTAATGGGACGAGGCTAGCCAGACAAGACCCTGTTTCAGAAACTCCGTTCACCAGGGACTGGAGAGATGGCTCAGCAGTTGGTTGCTCTTGCAAAGGACCCCGGTTTGGTTCCCAGCACCTACAAGACAGCTCACAGTCACCCATGGTTTCAGAGGATCCGATATTCCCTGTTGACTTACATGGGAGCTTAGGTACATACATGGAACTAGATATTCATATAGGCATAAAACTCACACACATAAAACACATCTTCAAAAAAGACTCAACCATCCACATTGGTAGTATGGGAGCAGGCTAGACCAGATGGTAAGGGATACTTCGGTGAACAACAGATAGAGCTAGAACAGCCATAGTGGTAGCACCATAGTTAACGAGACTATCTTCTTAGGAAAAAGACTCCAGAGCCCAGCCACTTTGACCTCCCTCTAATTACATCCAGATGGCAGGGTAGGTGTGAGACACTTCATTTAGTGTTTTTTTTTTTTCCTCTCTCTCTCTCTCTCTTTTTGCTGGGGGTAGTGGGTGGTATGGATAAGCAGGGAGTGGGAAGGGAACCTGGGGTTTCCCTCCCACATGCTAGGCAATTATATTATCCAATTCACAGTAGTAATTTTTTCTCCTTTTGAGGCAAGATCTGGAGTAACTCAGGCTAGCTTCAGACTCCACTCCCGACCCCGTTATTCTGAAGCAGGGTTTCCCTGTGTAGCCATAGCTGTCCTGGATCCTCCAGTCTCTGTCTGTCAAAAGCTTGGATTAAAAATGTGTGTCACCACATCCAGAATTTTAAAAACTTTCTTTTGACAGTGGGAGGTTGGAGGAAAGGCTTTAGCAGACACAGTGTTTTGTGGGAGCTGAGGCTGTGGCTTGGCTGGCAGAGCACTGAGCATGCACAAAGCCCTGGGCTCCCTCCCCAGCTCCGGCAGGTGTGGTGGCCTGTAATTCCAGCCGTGGGAGGCGGAGTGGGAGGCAGAGGCAGGAGAATAAGGCGAGCAAGGAGTCACAAATTTGCTTCAGCCTGGCTTACATGAAATTCTGTCTCAGAAAGTGTGCTGAGAGCCTGAGGGTGGGTGGGGGTAGGGTAATTCGGAGCTTCCTAGCTGGGCCATAGTGGAACTTGCCTTTAATCCCAGCACTCTGGGAGGCAGAGGCAGGGGGATCTCTAGGCCAGCCTGGTCCACAGAGTGAGTTCCAGGACAGTTCTAGGACAGAGAAACCCTGTTTTGAAAAACACAAGAGTGCTTCTTTCTCTTCCAGAGGACCTGAGCTTGTCTTCCAACGCTTACATTGGGTAGCTCACAACTGCTTGTAACTCCAGACCCATGGGGATCCTATGCCCTTGGCTTGGCTTCCACAGGCACCTGAACACACACACATACTCATATACACAGTCACATATAATTATTAAAACACTAAAATAAATCTTTTTTTTTTTTAAAGGTTGGTGGCAGACTTTTATGGAGCTGGGTGTGGTGGTACATGGTCATATCAGTACTGAGATAGTGAGTCAGGCTGATCTATATCCCAGCTTGGCCTGAAGTTACATAGTAAGACAGGGAAAACAAAATGTTGTTAGGGCCCTTACCTTATCACCTCTTAATGCCTTCGCCTCAGCTATTTGGCTTCAGTTCAGGAATTTGAGAAGTGAAGTTACCACATTTAGACTAATTTTATGATTTCTTTGTTATACTGGATCATGTTGTTATGTGTTTTTCTGAAATCCTTAGTTTCGGTGACAAAAACATTCTAGTTCATCCAATGAAAGTCTTGTACATTCAATGAAAGTCCTACAGTTTCACCAGGTATCAAGCACCATTAACCTATTCTGAGAACAACAGTTTTCTACTTTTATTTCTTATTCTGTAATGAATATTTTCATATTCTTTTTGTCTTTTTTCTTTTTTCTTTCTTTCTCTCTTTTTCTTTCTCCCTTCCTTCCTTCCTCCACTCCTTTCTTTCTTTTTGGTTTTTTTGAGACAGGGTTTCTCTGTGTAACATCCCTGGCTGTCCTGGATTTGTAGACCAGGCAGGCCTCAAACTCAGATCCGCCTACCTCTGCCTCCTAAATGCTGGGATTAAAGGTGTGCACCACCACTACCAGGCTCCCTTTACACTTGTTGGTAAGTAGCATTCCAGCTGAGCGTGGTGTCGAAAGCCTTTAATCCTAGCACTTTAATCCTAGCACTTGGGAGGCAGAAGCAGTCGGATCTCTGTGAGTTTGAGGCTATCCTGGTCTACAAAGTGAGTTCCAGGACATCTAGGGCTACAAAGAAAAACCCTGTTTCAAAAACAAACAAAAACACAACCAACCAACAAATAAAAAACTACACCCCCCCCAAAAAAAATCCCACATTATTTTGTATACCAGCTAAAATTTTACCTTTAAATATAAAAAGTAAAGGTCAGGTCTGGTCATGGTGGCACATTCCTTTAATACCTGCACTCTGGAAACCAAGTTAAGCAGATCTCTTCGAGTTCCAGGCAAGCCAAGGCTGTGTTGGATCCCACTAAAACAAACAGATAAACAAAGAAAGAGACAGAAGGGCCGGGGGCTGAGATAGTTCAGCAGTGTAGAGCACGCACTCCTGTTGGAAGACCGGACCCCTGCGGATGCCTGTACACTCACATACACTATCTATATCATCATATGTATAATAAGCAAGTGTCCCCCTTCCCTCCATTCCCACTGCTTTCAAAAGTATGTACTTCAAAAAACTGATACTAATGCAGGAAAATAAGACCCAACCATCCAACCAACTAAATGAACAAACACCATCCCTTCTGCACCTTCCTCAACTAATCTTAACAGTAAGGATTGATATGGTGTCAGACACCTGTAGTCAAGGAGTTTAGGAGGTAGAGGATCAAGAGTTCAAGGCCAGTCGGGGTTATACAAAACCCTGTCCCCAAACCCAATGTTTGTGTTTTTCAAGATTAAAATTATATAGCCATTAGGTCCATGATATTTGTTGTGGGTTTTCTGTTTACTCCTTTAATTCATGGCTTTGTCAGTGTTTGAATTACTAGTTTGAATAAGCTTTATAAATGGGATGAACCGTACTGGCTTTTGTTATATCAGTGTGAAAATTTTTCTTTTAAATTTGCTTAATCTGACCAAACACTTGGGTTTTGTTTGTTTGTTTGTTTGTGATCCCCTGTGATCTGAGTTCTTTTTGTTTTATTTTGTTTTGTTTTGAGACAGGGTCTCACTATGTATCCTGGCTGGCCTTGAACTCACAGAGATCCATCTGCTTCTGCCTCTTGAGTTCAGGAACTAAAGGCTTGTACCATCATGCTGGACTGATCTGAATTTTGAAGACTGTTCTTCAGCTGGGAAAAGCCCAGCCCCTAGGGCTAGAAAGTTCAAGGTAGAGGTCAGGGCTTGTCAGCCATGCCCTGTAACAGGTAGGGACTGAGGGATGCTGGGAAAATCTGGAGGCCAGGGCTGATTAAACAGGCACCTCAGCTGCTTGTCTCACTTCTGAATCTCAACATACACACAAACGCTTTTGAAAGCAAGTAATCCCAGGTTGTGGGAACAGTCTTCAGGGTGTAGTTCCATTGTCAAAACCTCTACATAAGTGACTTTATAAAAACAATGTAGGAACTTGGCTTGGTGGCTCATGCCTATAATCCCAGAATTCAAAAGCTAAGGTAAGAGGAATGTCTCAAGTTTGAGGCCAGCCTGGGCTGCATAATGAGTGTCAGGCCAGTTTGAATTACAACATGAAACATTGTTTTAACAAAAGTAATGCTTGCTGTGTGGTGATGAGGAACGCCTTTAATCCCAGTACTCAGGAGGCAGAGGAAGGGGCATCTCTGGGTTCTAGGCCACCTGGTCTACAGAGCTAGTTCCAGAATGGCTAAGAGTATAGAGAGAAACCCTGTCTCAAAACAAAAAACAAACAAAAAAAACCCCACCAAAATAACAATAACGATAACCTTAGTCAGGCATAAAGTTCCATGCCTTTGATCCCAACACTGATAAGGCAGACGTATGTGTGTCTCTGTGAGCTTGAGGACAGAGACAAACAAACAAGGAAACAAACAAACCAACAAAACAAAAACAAAACAAAACAAAAAACCTTAGCTGAGTGTGGTGACACATAGCTTTAATGCCAGCCTTATGTAAATTCAAGGACAGCCTGGAGTTCTAGGCCATCCAATGCTACACAGTAAGATCCCTGTCTCAAAAAGAAACAAGCGAGAAACTAAGACAAACAAACAAAATCCAAAACCATTTGAGGTTAGGAATATAGTACATAGCCTTCATTTGTTCTGTGTCCCTTCATCTCACAAATAAGTAAGTAAATTAATTAATTAATTAATTTAAAAAAGAGATTTAATCAACATTAGAGAGGTAGCTGGGATGATTAGATTTAGGGAGGATCTTGGGTAGGGCTTTCTGGCCCTAAGGCGGAGCTAAGTCAGTTTGTATAAAAGCCAGCATCTGCTTGGTTCAGGCAGTAGCTTCCAGTGGTTCTTAGCTCTCCAGCTGCTCCCAGGAGCTCTCCAGCTGGTCCTCAGCTCCTCAGAGAGTTCCAGGGGCTCTCCAGAGGCTCATCGCTTCTTCCCCAGCTCCAGGCTGTCTTCTTGTAGGTAAGAAAGCTGCTGAGGGTTCTAGCAGGGGTCTTTCGGAAAGCGGAGGTTCGGAGTGTGAAATGTTCGTGGCAGGCACGGTGAAGATAGATGGTTTTGTTTTCCAACCTTAACAGTGTTGTAAGTGTTGTTGAGTACATTTGCTTTGTGTAACAAGCCTGGGGTGACAGGGGTGTTCTTGTGAAGCCTGGTACAGAACTAGGGGAGGGTTGCAACTTGGCTGTTAAGGGTCTGACTCCTGACTAGACACAGAAACTATGTTGAAACTTGGGGTAGAACATGAACATGCGCTGAGCTTGAGTTCATTTACAAAATGGAGGTAAAATCAGCAGATAATTTAGCAATATGTGTGTGGCTTGAATGGTTCAGATGGGAAAAGTATAGGGTTCTGGCATCCCTGGTTGGTTGTGTGGTACAAGGAGTCTGCCGGAGGAGGGTGACGGCTCTATGCCCCCCGCCCCCTGGGTGGCTGAAGATTAGAGGAGATTCAGCTCAAAGACCAGGGTTTATCCCTAAGGCATGTCATCCCATCTTTGGAAAATAAGGTTTCTGGGCAGATTGTATCTGTTTGGCAGGGGGTCTTCCGCCCCCTTTCAGACAAAGAAGGATTGATTGTTGAATAGAAGAGGGGACTCATGCATGGCTTTGAATCTTGGCTTAGTTAATGCTTTAATGATTACTTTTATTTGCCGTTTTATCTCTAGGAATTAAAGTTGGGAGGGAAGTAGTGATCTTTGGGGTGGTTATGGGGCAACCTCCCCCTTTTGAATGGATCCACAGAGCCTATTAATGAAGCAAAGGCTCCTCCATGATAGATGGGAAGGAAACGTAGGAAAGAGCTGGCTCTCTGTAGGACAGAAAACTGTGTATGTGTTCCAGTCCCTTCACGTTCAGAGCAACTAGGCACAGTGGCACATGCTTCTCAGCCAACATTTGGAAGACAGAGGCAGGAGGCTCAGTAATTTAAGGTTATCCTTGGCTACACAGAGTTCTGGACCAACCTGAGCTGCATAAGACCCTCAGCGGAGCTGGGCTGGATTGCTGAAATGCAGTGTTTGCCTAGCATACATGGACATCCGCCTGTAAACCAGGCATGGTACATGTATGTTATCCCAGCAGCCTATAATTCCAGGATTTAATAAAATGGAGGAGGTAGGAAGATCAGGATTCAAGAGGATCCCTCACTATCTAGAAAGTTCAGTCTGGGCACTGAGACTCTGTTTCAAATAAAAATTAGCCAGGCTCCTCGGCACACACCTTTAATCCTAGTACTTGGAAAGCAGAGGGAGGCAGATCCTCTGAGTTCAAGGCCAGCCTGCTCTACATAGTGAGTTTTAGGACAGACTAGGGCTACCCAAAACTCTGTCTTGAAATAAATAAGTACAGAACTAAAAATTAGAAAAAATAAAATGCTCAGTGAGTGCAATTTAGGAAGAGACAAGAAACAGGAGTTATATAAGGAATGACACAATTATATGACATCTTATTTACATGCTGGTCCTATTTACAAGGTTCCATCTGGATGCTTTGGTTGCTTAGGAGCTCTTGGTCTGTCCCGTAGTACAACACAAAGTCTCACAAGATCAGATCATTTGTGGCCGGTGTGGTGGCCCACCGCCTGTAATCCCAGCACTCAGGAAGGCAGAGGCAGACAAATCCCTGAGTTCTCAACTAAGGCTACACAGAGAATTCTGTCTCAACAATAATAATAATAATTTGTGACCCTGATACCTAAGCCACACAAAGGAAGAGAATTTCAGATCAGTTTCATTCATGAAGATTGATGCAAAAAAATTTAATAAAATAGTTGCAAACTGAATCCAAGAACACATCAAAAACGTCATCCACCATGATCAAGTAGGCTTTATCCCAGGTATGCAGGGGTGGTTCAATATACAGACAGCCATCATTTTCAATGATGAAAATCCATTGGTGTAATCCACCATATGAAAGAAAAAAAACACCACATGATCATCTCATTAAATGCCAAAAAAAAAAAAGCCTTTGACAAAACCCAACACCCCTTCATGTTAAAAATCTTAGAGATCAGGGATATAAGGCTCATACCTAAACACAATATACAACAAACCAATAGCCAACATCAAGTTAAGTGGAGAGAAGCTTAAAGCAATTCCACTAAACTCAGGGACAAGACCAAGGATGCCCACTCTCTTCATAACCATTCAGCATACTACTTGAAGTTCTTATAGCTAGAGCAATAAGACAACCAAAAGAGATTAAAAGGATACAAATTGGAGAGGAAGGAAAAGTAGCACTAATTGCAGATGATAGTATATATAAGTGACCCCCAAAATTCTACCAGGGAATTTCTATAGCTAATCAACACCTTCAGCAAAGTGGCTAGATACAAAATTACCTCAAAAATTGCAGTGAAATGGATGGATCTGGAAAAGATCATGCTGGGTGAGGTAACCCAGACCCAGAAAGGCGCACATTATACACCCACTTATAAGGGGATATTAGTCATACAATACAGGATAACCATACTACAGTCCACAGACCTAAAAAAGCTAAGTAGGAAGGAAGACCCTAGGAAGGATGCTTAATTCTCACTCAGAAGTACAAATAGAATAGATATTGAAAGAAGTTGAAGAGAGGGAACACAGGATGGGAGCCTTCCACAGGTGTCCTCTGAAAGACTCCACCCCGCGGAGGATTGAAACTGATGTTGAGACTCACAACCAAACTTTGGGCAGAGAGTTTTATGGAAGGGTCGGGAGATAGAAGGACCTGGAGGGAACAGGACCTCTAAAAGAAGACCAACAGAGCCAACAAATCTGTGCCCAGGGAAGCCTGCGGAGACTGATGATACACCAACCAAGGACCATGCATGGAGAGGACCCAGGACCCCTGTTCAGATGTAGCTGATAGATAGCTCAGTCTCCATGTACCTCACCTAGTAAGGGGACAAACCAACCAACCAAAAAACCAAAAACAACACAAACCTCAGCTTTGGTTCAAAAGGGAAATTCATGCTTATTGTACCAGCTGGAAACGGGGGTGGGTAAACCAAGGACCATAAATATATCACTCCTGAAGCAAGTGTCCTCCATGCCTGCTAAACAGGAGCCCAGCTAAACAAGATATTCCCTGAAAGTCCAAGTGCTGAGAGCTTTCCAAGTTTACTCTCTCCATCCATCCATCCATCCATCTCTCTATCATCTATTGATTTGGTTTTTCAAGAGAGGGTTTCTCTGTGTAGCCTTGTTGTCTGTCCTGGACTTGCTTTGTAGACCAGGCTGGCCTTGAAGTTACAGCAGTCCACCTACCTCTGCCTCTCTACTGGGATAAACACGTGTGCCAGCACACCTGGCTGGCTTTCTGAATTTATGAGACATTCATCTAGGCTCGGTGTCCTCACAAGGGATTGTAGAAAGGCCGACAGGTGACGGGATGGTGCCTGGATGTCTGGAGTACTGCTGACCTCCTTGGCATAACTGTCTGAGTTAGTGACACCCATTACCTTTTCTCCCTCCCACCTGTACAATGATCTGGGTCCTCGAAGCACAGGGGCATTTCAGGGTTAGATTAGTTTTGCTTTGCATGGGCACTGAAATGCCTCAGGGGAGGACATGTGTTCTACTTAACCTCAAGTCCCACATTTCTCTTCCTATACACTCCCTGTCAGCTACTATCTGACCACTCAAAAGTTGATCTGCTTGGACTGGAGATACTTCGTGTGTGTGTGTGTGTGTGTGTTAGGGGACAAGCACTGCCTCAGTGAGCCATTTCCTCAGCCTCTTTACCTGTCCCTTAGAGGCAAGGTTTCAGTTATCCAGGCTGGCTTTGAATTCGTTCTGTAACCTACACAGGCTTTGAACTTTGATCCTCCTGTCTTAGTCTTCTAGGTATCTTGGATTATATATACTCCTACATTATCGGATCTAGACTCATTAAAGTAAACAAAACATCACTAAGTATTCATCAGATATTAAGGACTTGGGAAGACCTGTGAGTCAGAGACTCAACCCACAGAACTTATGGTCTATGGAAAATGGAGAAAGTAAAATTCAGAGCAGTGTTATGCACTGATGAGTGTGAGGAAAAACTAGGCAGAACAGGAACAACTTGGGAGGTGAGGCAGGTGATGAGTTCACGTCATTCTCTAGTGCTCTATTTACAACCTAACATAAAGCTGGCAAGGTCAAGAAAGCTGTTTGGACCATCCAGGAACGGAACCATGAGGGTCAACAGCTCTGAGACAGGGGCATGTAAAGGGGTGGCTGAGGAACAACAGGAAAGCTATGGAAGATTTCCCTCTGTATTATAACTGATAGAGACTTGGAGGGTTGGACGTTCTGGGGGTTTTAGCCTGGTAGAGGATTTGCTTTGTAAGTAGCAAGGCCCAGGACTCTGAAAATTAAAAAAAAAAAAAAATCGAAGTAGAAAAGGACAGAACCTGATTAGGATTCTGTCCTTTGGCCATTGCATTTGAATGAGAAAATGGCAGAGTGGGGGGTAGATCAGGGTGACCATAAAAATCCATGTTGGGGAGATTTGGGTTCTAGCTCACAAATGAGCACACATACACCAGGATCCCCAGTCACAAGGGCCGGAGCCCAGCTGACCCAGAAACTGCCGTGCAGTTGGGTATAGTCTTTAACTCCTGATCCCCCTGCCTTCACATCCCAAGTGCTGAGATGACCAGCCCATGCCACCAGCAGCTTCTGCTGTTTCTTTTCTTTTCAAATTACGAACATTCTGGTGTTTTTCTTTTTAGTGCTGGGGAGCGACCCTGGCTTTGAATATGTTAGACAAGTGTTTTACCATTGCTTACGCCTCCCAAGCCTCGCTTCCAACATTTCTCTAGCTGCGTCCTCTTCTCATGTGTTCAAGTCAGTTAAACTCTATTTGTTCGTAAGATGCCCTGAATCTATGTTGGAGCAACAAATGGAAAAACGCAGGTCCCTATTGCCAACCGCCAGCGAGCACTACTAGGAATGCTTTTAAGAATCTCTTCAGTATATCCTCTGCATATTTATGAACGCATCTAAGTGAGGCCGAAAACGCCTGCCATTATGTCAGCCATGTGCTCTTTCCCTTGCACACTGCTTCATTTAAGCCTGGTGCTTTGAAGGCAGCTGCTTTCTCATGAGTAGGTAATGCATTCTTTGACATTTCTTGAATTCTGGCCTAAGAGAATAGATTTTTCTGGCAGTAAGCCTGACCAATCATTCTAAGATTATCAAAATTGCCATAGGGCCTGGGAGAAGCTCCCAATGAATGCAGGAGCTCAACGTGGATTTGTTCAGATGGTTTATCGGGAGCCACTGTCTCCGGCAATTTATGACACAATCCACTTCAGGCCCCTTGCAGCCACTGTCTGGTCAGAGAAGAAAACAGGGCCAACAGTTTGCCCAGTGGCCTCAGAGAGGACCTAAATGGGCAGGCACAGAGGTCTCAGGCCTAGCCCGCTGGATCAGCTGCGAACACGCGGGCTGTATTGGCCATCTTCATGTCTTCTGCCTTCTGAACCCAGGAACTTTGCAACGAGCAGAGCTAGTCTGGGCTCTCCTGTTTCATTCCATCACGGGAATTTCCCAGGCGTGGTGACTCAGGGTGGGGTGTGGTACCACGGAAGAGAAGCTAGAACCTGGCCGTGGGTGGCCTTCTCAGCCTCACAGGGCAGTCACCAGGGTGCCCCTGTGAAATCTTTCCATCATTTCCAGTTCCTAACGAGCTTCCATCCAGCAGACAAGCAGGAAAAGAAGACAAAGCCAGAAACAACAGGTCAAGGTCCATTTGCACCTGAGATGACATCAGGGTCAGGGTGAAGGTTGGCAGTCCACACCTACTTTATTTGACTTTCCCAACATTTCAGTTTCTCATTTATTTCTCAGTCCTAAGGATTAAACCCCAGACTCTGTACATGCCAGGCAAGTGCTTAACCACAGTGCCACACTTGGAGTTCTATTTATTGCACTTCATTGAGAAGTTTTGAGACAGACGGGTCTGGTACTCACGATGTAACCCAGGCTAATCTCCACACTCTAATCCTGTGTTTCCACTTCTCAAGTGTTAGAACTACAGGGCACGAGCTACCGCACCTGGGAGTATTTATTTATTTATTATTTGTTTAAACTCACAAGGCCTGGGTGCCTGGCTTCTCCAGTAGAGTCCAAAGATCTGCTGGGATCTGTGCTGTTCCTGAGCTGGAGCCAGCCTGGCTCCACCCAGGACTTTTTCCCCTGTGGAACATAACACTCACATGTTGTGATCTGTTGCTGACTGCTGCTGTCTCCCCGCGTGCTCGGCTGGACTCTGCTGTGGCTCCAGAAGCAGACAGCATTTTGAAAAGATGTTTTCTTCTCCTGTCACCTGCTGTGACTTCCCATCCTCAGCCCTTCTACTAGCTCTAAAAGCAGGGGATGTAGACAGGGCAGATTGGAAAGTGGGGAGGTTTGGGGAGGTCAGCAATCTGAGGATGCTGGGTTTCTGGGAAAGAACCCCTTGTCTGAGGGGAAACAGTTCCAAAGATGTTTCAGGGGGAGCACTCTGATTGGAGGTGGACACCACAGGGGGTGAACCTGCTTTTGAAGCAGGTTTGTCTCACTGGTGTGCCAGTCACCAAGGTGTACCCTCATAAGCTAGAGAACCACCTCATGTATTTGGCGTGACAGCATGTGTGGGTATCTTTAATATGGTATAGGATAGTTAAAAAGAGAGTTCCAAACCCTGAGAGACTACTCTGAGTTAGGTAATGTAAGGCGGTCTGGTCTGTACACTATACTCATTTAACAGGTGAGAAAACTGAGACTTAGATTAGCTAGCTCATCTGTGCCAAGTAACAATTAAAATGGATGTTTAATCACATCATAATTTTAAAGTTCTTTCTGACTTCTAAATTGGCATGTTTAGATACAGATTCTCATAATAAAAATATGAATCTTCCTTCCTGTTATCCTCAGTCATTCATCTAGTCTATCCATGTAAAAGCCAGAGCTATTCAGAGGTACTCCTTGTCCATGGTTGACTGGATACAATGATTTCATCGTGGAATTATGAAACAGAAAATAAATTGTCCACTTGGCTCATTTTCCATTGCTCCCAATGGGTTAGTCACAAAGAAAATGTTTATTTTGGTTCACGGTTCTGGTCCAGAGTTCATCTGGTGGCCTTCTTGGCAAAGCCCAGAAGTGCTGCTAGAAGATCTAGAGACCCTGTCAAACTGGCTTTTATTGCAGACCAACTCTCCAGATAACCCATTAACCATTAATCCACAATTGCATGGTTAGATTTAATTCATTCATGAGGGCAGAGCCTTGATTATCTCTTAATGGAGATTGTAATTTGGTCTGTCTCGGTATATAGGGTGGGGTGGCTCATGTCTATCACCCCAGGATTTAGGCTGAGGTTGAAGGACTTTGAATTTGAGGCCAGTCGGTCAGTCAGGGCTCAGCATTTTTTGTTTTCATTTTTTGTTGTTTTATTTTGTTTATATTATAGCCTATTTCTATATGTCAATGTGAATAAGGCAATGAGTTTATTTAGACACCAACTCACCACCATGGAGGCCAGGCTTGCCTGGAACATGTGCCCTTACCTCAGCCTCCCAAGTGTGGGAAATTATACATCTATTTAAGTTCTCTACAATGGTTGTCACCCTTGGCAATACTAAAATACAAATAACTTTTGGAGTACAGCTGTTAGGGGCTCTGAGACCTAAGCAGAACAGAGAGGGTTGTTTATTATTATTATTTAGACAGTCTCAATGCAACTTGTTACCCCAATACTTACTAAAGTTTGGCCTCAAAATTTGAAGCAATCCCCCTGCCTCAGCTTCCCTAGTGCTAGGATTTCAGGCCTGGCAGGAAGGCCACCTTAAAATCACCGATACGGGATTAGCACTGTGTTTTTAAATACTCTCTCTCTCATGCTCCAGCTACAGTGAATTCTAGAATTCATAACTCTTCAGGCTGGGAGGACTCCACTGGGAAGAGGAGAAATTCTTTCAGATGGTTTCTAAACAGAGATCAGGGCTGTGAGCCACTCCTTAACTTAGGATAGGTGAGAAGTAGTGAAATAATGCTGATGGCTGCTTTGGGTGCTGCTGAAACAGGGAACTTTCTTACCACAAGTTGCACAGTTTCATCATGCAGCAGGGACTGAAGGGAGAGAATCACCCCTAAGAAGCCACGCACCAAGGAAAAGCACAGTCTATGCAGAGTAACCACTGTGAGATACTTAAGGAATTACAGGTGGCTTTAGGGTTAGTAAAACGATGATAGCTCTTCAAGAGGCTACTCAGTCTGCTTGCGCCCAGCAGGAAAATGTCCCCAGTTTGTCATGAGATGGGGTCTTACTGTGCTGCCTCAGGGCAGTCTCATGCTCTGGGGCTCGTGCAATCTGTCTCAGCCTCTGAGTAGCTACAGGTGTTCATCACTGTTTACCTTCTCTATTTTGCATGGTGGGCTAAATACTTGTGACACTGAAGCTAATTTAGCTGATAAGAAAGTTTATTAGAAATGAAGTTGCAAAGAGGACAGAAGTGCAGATCTGAGATGATGGTGCAAACTCCAGAGCCAGGCTACCTGGTTTAGGTTTTATCACTCACTGTGACTTTGAGCAAGACAATCTCTCCATCTCAATGTGCTCATCAATAAAATGGAGATGATAAACTTATCTTGTAGGAAGAAATGAGTCAGGGTGTGGAAACTTCGCATCTGTGGCCTGCTCTGAGTAAGCAGGGTTTCGTAGCTATGCTGCCTGCGGTGCTGTTTTTTGTGACAGCCAGCAAGGAATTCAGACCCGCTGGCCTCTAAAGCACTGAAGCCCAGCTTTCTTACGCCGGACCCCACCACATCATTCAGGAGTTATTGGTTCCGTGTTGTAAAGTGCGAAGCTTAAGCCATGTGGGGTGGCCCACATCTGCCATCCAAAGGGAGGCTGAGGCTGGAATCTCTCAAGTTCAAGGCTGGATTTGACTGCACATCACCGTCCTGTCTCAACCAGGTTAAAGCATACAGAAAAGGAATTAGTGAAACGGACTTTTTTTAATTAAAATTTTATTTTTTAATATTAATTACAGTTTTACTTTGTATCCCAGCTGTGGCCCCTCCCTCATTGAAACTGGTGACTTAACCACAAAGAAAAGGACTATTCCTAAGATTAGTTATGGCCTTGTGCCCAGGCAGTCCACACTACCCTTCTAGGCAGAATGACTTACCAAAGTGGGATGTTCTTGTTCCTGAACATCATAGTTATACGCTTAAGTATGCATTCCTGCTGCCAAAATTCATTTGGGGAATGGTTTGGGGAATTTAAACTAGTGGAAGCAACTTAATCATTCGAGTGTTTTCTCAGGTAACTTCTTTCTATTTGGGAATGAGTATATGAGTTGTTCAGAGCTGTGCTGTGGCCCTGCTTTGTTGATGATATGTATACAGATTTTCTTTGATTTGTGATCATTACTGCCAATGACTATTACACACCACTCTGGCTTGCCCATGTGTTCTTTCTGTTTGTGTGTGTGTGTGTGTACAGTTGTTCACAGAGGTCAGAAGAGGGTATCAGGGGCTGGAGAGATGGCTTGGAGGTTAAGACCACTGACTGCTCTTCCAGAGATTCTGAGTTCAATCCCCGGCAACTACCTGGTGGCTCACAAACATCTATAATGTGATCTCTTCTGGCGTGCAGGTGTACATGCAGATAGATCACTCATACATTAAGTAAAAATCTTTTTTAAAAAAGGAAATGTTGTTTTTTTTAAAAAAAGAGGGTATCAGATCTTTCTGGAACTAGTTACAGGTGGTTGAGTCAGCAAGTGAGAGCTGAGAACCCAAAACCGTTCCAGTATGAGCCACAAGTGCTAAGTCACCTCTTGAGTGCTCATCTTTGTTTAGGCTTTCTTTCTTCCTTCCCTTTCTTTCTTTCTTTCTTTCTTTCTTTCTTTCTTTCTTTCTTTCTTTCTTTCTTTCTTTCTTTCTTTCTTTCTTTCTTTCTTTCTTTCTTTCTTTCTTTCTTTCTTTCTTTCTTTCTTTCTTTCTTTCTTTCTTTCTTTCTTTCTTTCTTTCTTTCTTTCTTTCTTTCTT
>CM053765.1:74266063-74346244 GCA_028658305.1 Pachyuromys duprasi | reverse complement strand
TGCTGAGATTAAAGCGCAGCATCCATCTTTGTGTAATTTTTTTTGAGACACTGTCTCCTGTAGCTCAGACCTGTCTTGCTATATTGCCAAAGATCAGTGTGAGCTCCTGATTTTCCCCAGTAGAGGGACAGCCCGCCTGGGATTACAGGTGTGCCCACCACTTCTGGTTTCTTATTGTTTTAAAGGTGTGCTCTTATTGTCATGAATATTGCCTAAAAATGTCTTCTAGACTTCAGCTATGCCCTTCTAGATTCATTATGTGAGTAGGTAAGGGGCAGGGGTCCATTTCATTTGTTCTATCCATTTACTGAAGATTACACTGCAGTTATTGCTGTGAATCAAGTGTCTTTTTATTCATTTATGGTATTTGAGACATGGGCCCATGTGCTTTAGGCTGGCCTTGGGTTCCTAATCCTCATGCCTTCATTTGATAGTTCTGAGAGTACAGATGTGAGCCACCACAGTCACCCCTGGGTTCTTCATTCCACTCATACAGGTCCTTTTGGGCTCTTCATAGAATAAAGGCTCTATGAAGGAAAAGCATATTAAAAATATAGCCTGCCGTAGTGCCACACACCTTTAATCCCAACACTTGGGGAGCAGAGGCAGGTGGATCTCTGAGTTCTAGGCCAGCCTGGTCTAATAGTGAGTTCCGGGACATCCAGAGCTACATGGTTAGACTCCGTCTTGAAAACAGAAGAGTGAAAACTTGCCTAGGTGAATGGGAGGACTGGTTATGTCTTAGCTCAGCCGCTTCCTAGTGCTGTGACTATGCAAATTATTCTAGTGTTCCTACAAAGAGTACAGGTCACAGGTGGATTTCCAAAACTTGTTTCTTACACGTTTTTTTTTTATCCGAGAAATCAAACATGTTCCACTCAACATCAGTATGTATACATTTCTACAGCAAAACAAACAGCCAAAAAACAAACCCCCAAACCCCAAAAGCAATGATAAGATTTCAAGTATTTTCATCCCGCTAAACTATTTTCCTGACACGGCCTCAGAGGCTCAGATGTTAGACCTATAACAATTACACAGCTCTGTGTAGCATGGAGAAGACAGTCTGATCCTCAACTTCAGATTATTGCAATGATCTACTAAATTCTACCTTACAATGCAACATTAAGCAAGCTGAGGAGAGCTGGTGCATTGGTGATAGCATTTTAGAAGTTTGTATGTAAACCTAGGCTTTATGTTACTAAATGAAGATATCTGAGAGCAAATGAAAATAGGGAAATAATCCATCAGGCCGGCAATCTGATAAGAGAGCTGGGAGCTTGTGCCACCCTAAGACCCATAAATCTATATCTGTCTGTCTGTCTGTCTGTCTTGGTTTTTCTTTTCAGGCTTTTTAAAAAAGATTTTTAAATTTTTATTATGTACATACCAGATCTCATTATAGATGGCTGTGAGCCACCATGTGGTTGCTGGGAATTGAACTCAGGACCTTTGGAAGAGCAACCAGTGCTCTTAACCTGAGCCATTTCTCCAGCCCCCTTATTTGGTTTTTCAAGACAGGGTTTCTCTGGCTGTCCTGGACTCACTTGTAGACCATGCTGGCCTAAAACCCCTTTGGCTCCCAAGTGCTAGGATTAAAGGAGTGCACACCGCACCCTGCAAGAAGATAGCTATGAGCCATAAATAGTTGTAAAGTCTCTTGGATTGGCTTTTCCTTTGTCTATTGGCATAAGAGGGAGACTTCCCAAGGTTTTTGCTAGCTGATCTTCAAGTTGGGCTGAGTCTGGGAAGTGATTTTAAAGCAAGCAGGGGAGGCAATTAGGTCTCTGCCTCCAGAAAGTCTTTAGCTACTGGGAGGCAGGTTCACAGGGCAGATGACCAGTGAGTGAAGGCCTCCGGGTTGCTGAGGACAAACTGTAGGTGGAGTGCGAAGGCTGCCTTGCCCACCACTGGCTACAGGCAAGGCTGAGCTCCTTGAGCATGCAGAGGTGGATTGCTTTTACTTTGACCTCTGCTCTCCGAGGTGCTTGCTGAGTGAGCCATCCCGTAGTTCCGCCCTCTAGATGAGCATCATTCCTCAACAGGGCCACCAGGTGGGTTAGCGTCCTTGCAGGTCTCCAAAGACTCCTGGTTTTGTGCTGCTGTAGGCTGCACTGGCACCTGTCATCTGTCTAATGGGAAGGAGCCTTCCTATTTGTTCCTCCACACTATACCGAAAAGTCCCTTTGGAAAGCAAGGATGGTTCACACAGGGCCGTGTACCAAGGGCACACATTTTACACAGGAGCAAATTGGGGAGGGAAAAAGAGGAGGGGGGAGAACAGAGAATTCAGCACAGGTAGCTGAGCTCCTGACAGCTCGTCTGAGGGCACCTCTTCAAACCTTAGTTAAGGGCACTTCCTGGAGTTTGGGGTCGAAAAAAAGCGAATAATCCCCAAGTCCAGGCTAGCTCTATTTTAGCAGATCCGAGAGTTAGTCTGTGCCATCACCGTATGTCTTAATCTTGGCTCCTTGGCCTCGAGCAAAACATTTAGGCTCAGATCAGAAGTTATATAGTCTGTCTGCAGTTTCCAACGTGTTCAGTACTGGCCTGGGGGCTTCCCGGGGAGGATCTCTCCACCACCTTAGAGGCGGGTGGAGGTGGGGGAAACCAGGGCACCCACAGTGGAGACAGAAGCCCTTTTCCAGGCCTGCCACTCCCTAACAGTCAGTCTTGAGATCCGCGCTGGCCTTGTTCTAATTGCCCAGGCCAGACAGGTCCCAGGGCAGAGGTACCTTGAACAATCCTGGCTTTGTCCCTGAATTTCCCATCTGTGGCTCGGCGTCTCACCTCCCCAGCCCTGACAGGCACGGACTCTGGGCACAGAGAACAAGGCAGGGGGCAGGGGTCAGAGCCGGCCGGCATTCGCAGGAACCCCGCGTGGGAGGGGTGGCAGGGATTCGGGGCGCGCGGGGCGCCCCCGGGGCGCAGGCCGTTCAGCCGTTCCTTCTGCCGGCCTAGTCTGGGCTTTCTCCCCGCAGCTCTCGAGGTCGCGATGGGCAAACTAAGCCGGCAGGTAGGCAGTGCCGCGGCGGCGGCGGCAGGCGGTCCTGGAATGTGCGAGGGGCGTGCTGACAGCGACTGCGGCCGGCCTCTTTGCGCAACACCTTCGCTGTATATATACCCGGCGCTCGGCTGCGCTCCACCTGGGTGCCTCCTGCAGTCCCTTACCTGCGAAGGGAGCGCTGGTGAGTACTCCGCCGCCGCTACAGGGCTGCAGGCGGCTTCTGCTCTCCAGGAGCTTCACTGAGTTTTTAAGTGACTTCATTCTCGTAGATACACCTCAAGGAACTTAACTGGCTCTGGGCTGCAGAGGAGGAAATAAGAGCATACCTCTCCGAAACTTTCAGATCTTCTTTTTTCTCTTCTCTTCTTTCTTTTTTTTTTTTAAAAATGTATTATCATTTATTACAATTTATTCAAGTTGTATCCCGGCTGTGTCTCCCCTCCCTCGTCTCCTCCCAATCTCACCCTCCCTCCCTCTTTTTTTTTTCTTTTTTTAAGGTGGTTGTGATTGCTGTCTGAATGACTCTTGTTAAAACTAGTGTAGGAGGACGTGTCTCTCCTGAAGTTGCTATGACATATGACAGCTGTGTCTGTGGATTGGAGGTGTGGGGTCTACCCGGCTGGGCTCACGCTTTGCCTGGATTACTACCTGTGTGACTCTCGCTGGGGCCCTGCCAGCCAGTTAACCTCCTGATGACAACTAGGTGTTTCCTGCAGATTCTAGGTTTGTTCCAGTTGCTGGAGGATGCAGCGCCCCCCCGGGGGACCAGTCAAAGGTTTCTGCCCTTCAGCTGTCTTGAACAGAACCTAGGATTTGATTTCTGGTTCTTAAGGAAGACAGGTACCAGGCAGGAAGGTGTTTTAGGAATTTACAAGAAGAATACATACACAGGATTGGGGAAACCAAGCGTGCTCAGGCCGGAAAGAGGGAAATGACTGTCTTGGAAGGAAAGAGGGAAGTGACCATCTTAGAGTTCAAGTTCCGTGGGGGCAGATGCCTGCCATAAGTGCTGCGGGCATTTTCTTAAACCACAGATGTCGTCAGTCCTGTACTTTTGGGGGTCTTCCAGGAGAGCAGGGTGGTTCTGTCATCTTGTGTCCCCTTTCCTGTCTTGCAGACTGAAACTTACTCTCTGTTGGGCATTTCTGGAAAACCCGAGCCTCCCCACCATCACCATTGTGTGGACTGAGAGGCTGTCTTACTCTAGGCCAGCTGATAAAGACCTTTTCTGTTTTACAAGCTTGTAAATGGGAGGCCAGAAGGGCAGGCGTTGTAACAGTTTTGGATGCTACACAAGTCACCCCTCTCCCAGCCTCCTCCAGGGTACTATGTCTAGGGCTGCCAGACACAGAATGGACTTAATTCATGAAGGAAACAACATTTGGGGGATCTGATTTGGAATATACGAGATTTTAGTAAAGACTATAATATGCTTATGTTTACAAATTCAGCCTGTTAAGCCCCCTAGACAAAGCAGAATAATAGTTGGTCAGCTACACGACATATTTGCAACCTAAAGGATGAACTCAGAACCTTATCATGTTATGTGGTCATGTTATGTGTCCCACTGAGCTCCATAGCTAGCCTTTGGGTTCTTGAGACAGTCTCATGTAGGTCAAATTAGTCTTGAATTAGTTACCCTCAGGTCTCAGCCTCCCAAGTGTTGAGATTACAGACTTGCCTTACCCCAGCTAACTAAAATGTACTTTAAAATATCATAAATGCAAATTTAAAAGAAGCTGTGGCAATTTGTAGGAGGCCAAGTTTGTAGTGACAGGCCAAATGTCTTTAAAAAGTTAATTAGTATCATTTACCTGAAGTCTAAAACTAAAGCCATTCTCCAATGTGGGACCTGGAACAGTTAGTTGGCTTTTATTATTATTATTATTTATTTTTTTATCAAGGTCTTGCTGTAGCCCTGGCCATCCTCAGACTTGTGACTATCCTCCTGCCTCAGCAGTATTGGGATTTCAGGCACATACCACTACCACCACACCCTTCTTATCTGTGTCTTTTTTACCCCCGAGACAGGATTTTCTCTGTGTAGTCATGACTGTCCTGGACTGGCTCTGTAGGCCAGGCTGGCCTTGAATTCACAGAGATCTGCCTGCCTCTGCCTCCCAAGTGCTGGGATTGCAGGTGTGTGCCACCAAGCCTGTCTTATCTGTGTCTTTTCACCACACCCTACCTCCCCTCAGGGGACTTTTCGGATGCTTAGAGAAAGCAGAGAGGGAGCAGGGGTTACACCTCCAGTGGTTCCGGGTCATTCTTTCAAAGCACAAGAATTTCTCAGGCCTCCTGAGAACATTTGGTGTGCAGAGCTGAATTGTCTCTGAAGCCACACCATTCTGACTTCCAGCAATTTTTCTGTGTCTCAGGTTTCCTCTCTGTTGTGCAGTTAGTAGTAAATGATAAAAATAAAGCAAATCTCTCCCTCTTTTGAATGGTGTTAAAACTCAGTCTCAAAGATGACTGCTAGCTGAGTGTGGTGGTACACACCTGTAACCCTACGACTTTGGGGACTCTGAGACAGAAGGGTTGCCATGAGTTATGTGGGTTACATAGTACACTCTGACCCCCATCAATACAAACAAGACAAAAGCCTTAAAGTACTAGACCATTAAGTGAGCTGATCTGTGCACGTGACATGGCAACCTTTTTAAGTTCAGTGGTCTATTGCCATGGCCATACCCAATGAGGGGACACAGGACCACTGTCCTGGGCCATTTCACTTTTCATTCTTAGGCTTTGGATAGGCAAGCTCTAAATACAACTGGTGCCAGGCAGGTCCTGGGACTAAACAATGCAAAGTGAAGGGTGTGGGTGACTGCCAGGTGGCCCACATTTCCCTGTTTGGGTCCTAGAAAAGCCCAGAGGTTTCCCCTTCTGGGCCTGCCAGGAGGACTGAGTTCCTCTTGGCACTGTGTGGGGCTGCCTGAAGTGGAGCTAAGAGTCCAAGAGTGAGGCCCACTGGCAGCTCTATAGAAACAGACCTGGGGTGGGCTTCGGGCCTGGGGCCCCTGAGGTAGTACTTGAGCTTGCTGGGCAATTGACAGCCTGGTAGATAAGTGGTTTTTTTCTCCTTGCTTGCTGCTCTGGCAGGTAGCAACGGAGTGCAAGAGTATGGTGCTGGGCAGGCAAGTAAAGGCAACAAAATTATCTGGAAGTAAGAGAAAACTTTGGAGGGGCCAGACAGCTAAGGCCTCTCCTTCAGGAAGCAGGTTCGGTGTCTGCCATGTCTCTGGGTCAGTGACCTCAGATTCACAGCAAATCTTCTGTCCACCCTGTTTGTATCTCCACCCCTTCCCGGCAGTCATACCCAGAGGACTGCTGGGTCTGAAGTCTTTGTTGGGCAAACCAACCAGTCATTAGAGAGTTCTTGACCACTAATTTAAGGATCTGGACAGGGACATGGGTTATTCTTACAGCCGTGTTCCTGATTCCGCGGTGAGCCAGGCTAAAGCTCTTGATGCTTACATAGGGCCTGAAGGCTTCCCTTATTTCTCCCCCCCCCCTTTTTTTTTGTTATTGTATCCTAGAAAGAAATTCACACCCCAGGCAGTGGTATAACTATAAACAAGTTTCCTGGGTTCTCTTTGCCTCTGTTCTATTCTGCCATTGTTGAAGGGTCATATCATAAGACATCACTAACATCCTTTGGGATCCTTACTGTGCCCAAAGCTGGCAATTGGCTCCGTGTACACCAAGTGGTGTTTAGACTAATTCACCATGATGCAACTCATTTCCCCAGCTGGCTGATCATGCCAGGTACTGCTCAGGCCTCTCCTACACGTACTCATCAATTAGTCTTCATAACAGGTCTGGGAGGAATATGACACAGTTCCATTTTTTGAGATGATGACATTTAAGACTAGATATTTGGATCTCCAGGGCTGGCCTCCCTCCACTGAGGTTCTGCTGTGTCTCACACCATGCACCAGGCACTATAGTGTCCACAGAAGTGTTGCTTGCAGGAACCTGGAGGATCCCTGGAATGATGACCTAGTCCAGGAACCAATTGTAGGGTATTTTCTTGCTCCAGGCCCAGCCTGGAGCAAGTCCTAGCTGCAGGCTCTGGGTCACCGCACATAGAGAGCACAGGAGGCTGGGAGGGTGGGGCCAGAGTGCCTGAGCTGCAGAGTGGCATGGCTGGATGACTGCAGGGCGTCAGACATTTCCTACTTGCAGGGTACATACGGCTGTGGGGACAGAGGGTCAGGGAGGGAGTGGCCAAAGATCTAGGCCTGGGGGGGGGGGGTGTGCTTCCAGATGCTTGCCCAAGATGGTTGTGCCCAGTATGTGGATGCTTCCTTGGTCCAGGATCTGGTAACATAGGAGAGACTGGAAATGGAGAACCAGAATTGCTTCATAGGGGAAGTGTTTTATACCAAGTAATTGGAATAAGGAAGTCTCCCAAGAAGGAGCACAGGTAATGGATAGAAATACATCTTCCTTTCAGTGGCACAAACTAATAGTAAAAGATGCTGAGGGTGGACGAAGGTAGTGCAGACTTGCCACAGAGACTGGGTTTGGGCTGAACCCAGAAAGCCAGTCACAGAACACATCCTGTAGCTAACAGGGGAAATAACAACCCGAGTCACACTTGACTGCTGTGGTTAAGTTCCTTGGCGAGGCCACTGTGGCATCAGGCCACAGTTTCTAGGCATAATTGCTCTAGCCAACAAATCCTGTCCAATCCGACTTGAATATGTCAATGAGGGCAGGGCTCCTATCAGGAAGACTCAGGCTAAAATACTAGTTGGACATAATTAGCATGGATCAGTGTGTTCCCTCATCGGCCCCTGAGTACTGGCTTTTCCATTTGGTTGCTATGTTCATTCCCCTGGGCACTGTGAGAGAAATCAGCAGGTTACCGCCCTCTGAGAGCTTACATTTTGTTTGTGAAAGTTCGTGAGGAGAAAATGGAAGAGTTTGAGTTATCCTGGGTGACTCCATTTTGAAATAAGGAACCATCTTGACCGGGAGCTGAACTCAGGTACCAGGAAATATCACAGAATATGTTCCGCCTGGCAGAAAACAAAGTTAGCTTTCCAAGCAACAGCCTCTAGGAAATATCACAGAATAAATGTTTAGTAAAATACAGAGACAATCTCCTGGCAATTGTAAACGGTCACCTCTCCCCTAAGGTTTTAACCCAATTCTGTAACATCAAGGCATGAACCCCCCTGCTTTCTCTCATGGAAACATGTACCCCCCCCCCCCGCTTGCTGTTATAGAAACCCCCTGCTTACAGTCTTTCCCTTTAAAAACCCTGCTCACTCAGGGCTCAGGGTCCCACTTCTTTACTGCTGTGTCAGTGAGACTTGGATCCTGAGCTTGATCGCTCTCTAATCAAGCTCTCTTGCTCTTGAATCAAGTCTCCTAGTGGTCTCTGAGGATCCCGTGAACCTGGCATTACAAAAACACTTCCTGAGTTGAAGATTATTAGTGGGGAAAAATAAAGAATAGAGAGCCCCTTATGTAAGACCCCTTCTTTCTTTGGGTAACCCCAAAGAGCTCATTGCAATCTTAAAGGTGTGTGTGTGTGTGTGTGTGTGCGCGCGCCTGTCCATTTGTCCTGCTTTTTATTTTACATTTGTTTCACTATCTTGGTCTGGTCTATGTCTTGCCATTCTCCTGCATCAGCCTTCCAAATTCTGGGATTATAGGAGCTCACTACCCGGTTTTAAGTTGGTTGTGGTATTGTTTTTTATTTTGTTTTGTCTGAGACCAGACTTCCTAGCTAGCCTGGGACTACACAGACTAGGCTGGCCTTGAACTCAGTTTAGCTCGCCCTTCCACCTGAGTGCTGCCATCGGTGTGAGCTAGAATGCTAGTTAGATTTTTTTTTTTTCTCCCTCTTTTTGAGACAGGCTCTTGCTGATGCCTTGGATGTCCTGGACTTGCTATCTTTCCACCTTCAAGTGCTGGGATTACAGGTGTGCCACCACACTCAGCATGAAGTTTTAGTTCTATAACTCTGAGTGATGTGATAACCTTTCCCTGGTCATTATTAGAAAGATGCTGGACACTGCTCTGAGAGCCCCATTAGCATGACTGTCATTTACATCCAGGGAAACTGAAAGGCAAGAGGGCTCACCCAAGGGTGCAAAGACAAAGCTGTGTCTCAAATCCAGGAAGTTATAATCTAAAAATGTAACATTACTCTGGAAAGCAGTCTTTGGTCCCTTAGGATATTTGACAATGTTTGAAGATATTGCCAAAATTTGGGTGAGGGTCACGGTATTTAGAGACGGGGGTGAATATCCTTCAGTACACGGGCCCACTCTCACAGACCTGAGTGCCCCAGTTGTCAAGGTCTAGTAAGCACCTCGCTCCATGGAAACAACATCTGAAGTGTAAATCATATACCATTAAATGGCCTGCCACCCTCTCCCAGTTCCATAAACGAAATGGTACTGAAGGAAGACAAGTCATGTTGATATGACCGTCGTGGGTGAGGCCCCAACCTGGCAGAACTGTATAAGAGCTAAGATGCTAGGCTGCTTTTGCCTTTGTGTCTGCTGCCCCTTTGTGCATAAAGCTCGAATAAAAATGTGCGTCAGACACCAGGTTGGCACTGGTTGGTCTTTGATGCTCATTAAATGGTCCTAGTTATTAGAGATTAAGAGGTGTCATGGTGATGTGTGATGGAGTGCTAGATGAGTCAGGATTGAGAAGGGCAAGGCCGGAGCAGGGAGGATGTGGGTTGTCTCTGTCAGGGTGGAAGTGGAACTCCAAAGTGGCAGGACTCTGATCCAGGGGAAGCATACGTAAAGTAGAGGGCTCAGCTGAGGGTGGCAACAGCCAGTGGAACTGGGCAGTCCTCATCAGCGTTGCTACAACACAGCAATGCCTTAGGAAGGTTCATCCATAGGAGACGTGGAACCACGCTAGGGAAGCTGCCTTTGTGAGCTCCAAAGGCCCTGGCTGGTGGGATGCTCCCCAAACTGAATCAGGAAATGCTTCCAGGTAGAGCCGTTAGGTCTGGGAGATTTGGGAGCAGTCAGAGATGGCAAGAGTTACAAATAGGAAAGTTATGGAACATGCGTCTCCGTTCGGAGGATCAAGAGTTGGGTGCAACAGATGTTCAATAACACTGTGCAGGTTGATAGCCCCAGGGAGAAATACAGGTCAAAGACTCCTGTACATACACCTAGGGCAGGAAGGGGTTTGAGCCCCGAGTCATAGACTCTGCCTCTCCTCCCCCCTGCCTTGTGTGCCCAGAAAGTGGCCAATACTCCATTTTGTTCACTCAGACAAATCCCTGTTGTTCAACTCCTTCACACAGGATGGAGGACTTGATTTGGTGGGGAGCAGGGGCTAAGGTATCTTCTCACTACATAATCCCAGGTTGATCTGGAACTTCCTCACCTCCCAAAGAGTAGGGTCCTAGTGTGTTCCCCGCCTGGCATTAATTCAGGGAGCGGTATACACAGACCTTGGAGTGAGAGAAGCTCTCAAGATCATGGCTGTGACCGCCTCTCTTCCCATCTGACAGCTCAGGTTTTTCTCCTGTGTAAATAGCATGAGGTCACATCCTGGTTAGGTAGGGGTGTGACAAACCTATACAGTTTTATTGTTGGTCTTTGTTGCTGTTTAGGGTCTTGATCTTAGACAGTTTAGGCAGTGGTTGTACCACTGAGCTAATGGGATCCTCATTCCTTTTTACAGTGAGTGAGTGAGTCTGTTGAGATAGGGTTAGAACTTCCTATGTAGTCAACAGGCTGGCCTCAAATCAAATTCACCACAGGCAGCATACCTGGCTAGAATCTGCCCTTTTAATCTGCAATTGAATCGATGGATACCCACCCCTACTCTGAACCCCATGGAATGATTTTGGATCTTAGGTACCCTATTGCAACCATGCCAGAATGGAACAAAGTGCGCCATTTATTCATGATAAAGAGCACTTGCTTTTGTTTGTCACCTTTGTTGACCTGCTGTTACATCTTGATCTGCCTTCATTAAAACACACATTCCCATTTTTTAAATTTTATTTTACAAATCTGTGAATAACCGAGAAGGAAATTCCTTTTGGTCTGAATTGCCCTCTATTCAATGAATGTGTATTGGGCTTTATCTCATCTTGGGATAGGCAAATCAGGGCCTTAAGGATTCCCTTTTCTTGGTAGTGCCTGTGCTTTAGTAAACAGGAAGTAGATGTCAGTCAGACCCTGGTTCTGGGAAGCTCTCTCCCTGAGAACTGATCAGGATAAAGCCAGTGTTTCTGAGAGCTACTGTTCTTTCCCTTGTAATTCCTGAAAGGGAAACGAATAGGTCATTTTGAGAGTTTCCTTGGTATGCTCATAGCAACTTCTCCAGCACGGTCTATCTTTGTTTGGCACGCTCCTTATTTAGCCCAGGCTGCCCTCGAACTCTAGTCCATAACCCAGGCTGCCCTCGAACTCGTTCCTCTGCTAGCTGGGATTACAGGTGTGGGGTAGCATGCCTAGCACTGTACTTTACACTCTACTGCAACACTGTAGATTACACTCTACCTATGCCATTTAATTTTTATATCTTGCCTTGCTGATGAGGCTCAGCTCTTAGGTTCTGGTCAGAACATTTTGGTACTTCCTTTTCTGTGAATTTTCTGTGTGTTGGATTGTTCAGTTTAATGGTGTCAGGACAAGCTGCAAATGGTGGCCAGCCAGGTGAGCTGGCACATGAGAGGGGCATTGTGGAGAAAATGGGTTACAAGGAAGTCTGCAGAGTTTGGAAACAATGTCCCTCTGATAAACAGCCATTGATGGCAAGATGATCCAGGGATAGATGTGATTTATCAGACCTTTAAATTCACTCCCAGTCCCATTGCCCCAGAAGCAGGAAGAATTGTGCCCATTTAACAGAGAGGAACTTGGTACAGTGTGCTTGGAGGCATAGAGGCACTTGGTCCAGAGGCACAGCCACTCATGAGTAGCACTATCATACTTTCCCAGAAGACCCAGATGGTAGGGAAAACGGGCAGGCTGTGTATATGTGTCATACTCCTGCATATGTGGATGCCAAAACACCTGGGGGAAGCTTTGGTGCTGATTAATAGTTGAACTTGCTCTAGTGCAAATAGCAGATAGAGCCTATGGGTGCAGACACCTCTTTCTTCTTCTACTCCTAGGTAGAAGATCTACAAGAAGTGTCTTTCCCTCAGGCAACTATTACATGAGCAGTTGTATCCTTAAGCTCTGTCTTCTCTTTTGCAGATCATGGCTCCTTGGCCGGAGTTGGAAAATGCCCAGCCCAACCCCAATAAATTCATTGAAGGGGCCTCAGGTCAGTCTAGCACACAAGACAAAGACAAGGAGACCAGCAAAAGTAAGTGCTGCTCACCTGGGGACAAGACAGGCCTCCCTTTCAGGGCCCGGGAGATTCAGCTCCCATTCCTCATGGCCTTTGCTACTTGTTTGAGCAGATGATAGCGGGACTCCTGTAGCCAAGATTGAACTTCTACCGTCCTATTCCACCGTGGTTCTGATAGAGGAGCCCTCTGGGGGGAGTGACCCCTGGGACCTGCCTGAACTCCGGGACAATGGGATCAAATGGTCTGGTAAGTGATGTCCAGCCTCCAGCAGAAGCTGGCAAGAAGGACCCAGTCTGTCTACAGTGTTTACCTTTGTGTCCTGCATACCAGAGTTCTATAGCAGAATAACTAGGGGACTCCTTGTTCTTTTACTCAAAGTCCCAGGGACCAAGGTTGTGACAGATTCAGTATATGCTGCCTAGCTTAGGCTTTATAAGAGGTGCTGAGAACAGCCCAGAAAAAACTGGGGTGAGCAGAGCTTATATTTAATAAGCCAGTGGGCCAGTCAGCTAGGATAGGAGGGGAAGGGAATTGAGTAGGAGAGGTGAGAATCACTTTGGTAGCTCAGCTGGATGTATGAGGCACAGGCACTCAAGAAACTGATTCTGGGGATTATCTGTGCTTTCTGAAGGTGCTTTGAGGCACTGTTACTTGTGACCCTGCATCCTTTGGCACTGTGCTTCACCTGAGTTCCGTGAAGTGCATCTCAGTGATGTGCTATCATAAAAGCATCAGCGGTGGAGGCTTCCCTGATTGCTCTGATATAGAAGGATTGATGATAGGAGCCAGTGGTGGTAGAAGGCAGAGCTGAGAGCGCCCTGCCAAACATCTGTGTTCCAGCCCCGAAGACTCCTAACTGTTGTGCTTTCCCTCTTCTCCACCACAGAGAGAGACACCAGAGGGAAGATCCTCTGCATTTTCCAGGGGATTGGGAAATTCGTCCTTCTCCTGTGCTTTCTCTACTTGTTCGTGTGCTCCTTGGATGTACTCAGCAGCGCCTTCCAGTTGGTTGGAGGTGAGGACCACTAGGTCTTAGATGGGTTACTCTTGCAAGTGGCCACAGCTCCCAGGCCTTCTCAGTCTTCAGCATGGTTGAGGGTCGGGGAGAAGAGATTTGCCGCATCTAAGCAGCTCTGCCCGCTTAAGCTCGGGGCCAGGGATAGAGCTGATTTCAGCTATCAGAATCCTTTCCAATGCACACAAACCTCGGCAGGAAACTGTTTGACTCCTTTTTATCTGGGGGAATCCCTGCTAGGCTTCTGTCTATGGTAGAGAAGAAGAATGATCTCTCGGGCCAAAAACAAGTAGGAAAGATCAAAGCTAGCCCTTGCTGGCAAGAGCCCATAATAGATGCCTTCCCTGTACTGAGCCCAGGACATAGTGGCTAGTGAAATGGCCATGTGTGCTTAGTTGACTTTGGACCCTCTCTGAGTGACAACAAAGATAGCAGCCTGAGCAGCCCCTGTCTGGAACAGGCCTTCCCACAAGTTCCACATGGAAGAGATGACCAAGGCTCAGAGGTCACTAACTAACCAGTTAAACACACAGCCTGAAATGAACACAATGGGATTCCAGAGCACAGATCAGGGAGACCCAAAAGCCTGTGGATTTCTTTCTGCTTCTGCTCTCTTGAGCTAAAAACAAATAGAAATAGTCTTTTTTTTTTTTTTTTTTTTTTTTTTTTTTTTTTTTTTTAGCAGGGTCTCTATGTAGTTCTGCCTGTTCTGGAACTCCTTATTTAGATAGGATTGCCTTCTAACTTTCAGATCCACCTGCCTCTGCTAGGATTAAAGGCTTATGCAACCTTTATTCTAAGCTTTTTTTGGGGGGGGGCATGGTCTCATTCTCATGTCTCTGTCCCCCTACTTCTGATATTAAAAGGCATGACCTATCATGCCTAGTTGAGCTGACCTTTTGGCCTGAGAGATGAGGCATGGGTAGCAGGTCAATTGTTAGGGGCCCAAGAGGTAAATTAATTGACTTTGGATGTGTTAAGTTTCCCTGACCTGGGAGGCATTCATAATGGGCTTGGCTTATGATTATCCTGGACAATGCACATCCAGTTCCCCTCTAGGTCTCCATTTATAAAATGGGTTGAGATAAAACTGAGGGTCACAAAGGGTCACAAAGACTGTAGCATCCAGGCTGCAGCTGAATCTACTTAGAGGCAGAGGACCTATTCTAAGCCAGGTTCCTGATCAGAGAAGACTGGGAAAGGGCTGGCTGAGTAGGGAGGGTGAAGGAGGGAAACTATAGAGTGAAAGGATAAGAGCCAGGGGTAAGAGGGTAAAGGTCAAAGGTAAAGACTTGAGGCTCTCATGGACAAACAGCTTTCCTCTCAGGACAATGCAAAAACCAAACCAAACAAACATCAAACAAACAGGAAACAAGAACCATAAGGCCAAGCTGAGCTGAGGAAGGTTGGACTCCTACTCTGCAGCCAGCTGGTCTTGTGCGGACACTTGGGCTGGGTGCCACCATCTTCAACTATCCCCAAAATAACCGTCATTCATCTTGTAGGAAAAATGGCCGGGCAGTTCTTCAGCAACAACTCCATCATGTCTAATCCTGTGGCCGGACTGGTGATAGGGGTGCTGGTGACCGTCATGGTACAAAGCTCCAGCACGTCCTCATCCATCATTGTCAGCATGGTCGCTTCCTCATGTGAGTCGGGGGCTCACCCAATCTATCTGCCTGAGTCACGATTATCTCCATCTTCTTTTTTATATGACAGCATGTTAGCCAGAATTAGTTGTTTTGAATTTTTCCAAATTGTGAATTTGAGGCCAGCCCAAGCTTACAGCACAATATTTCAAATAAATAAAAAAAAAAAAACAAACAAATAGATGAAATAGATGTGCCTCCAACTCCTGGGGCTTATCCATTCCCTTGGTCTGATTCCTGGGCTTCTATGACATGGACAGGGAGAATTTATAAAAGAAATAGGGAGTGTGCTGATACCCTAAAATTACATTTAGAATGAGGTACGTGGCAGATTCATTGACTTCGTTCTCTGGATTTTAGTAGCTACCTAGTGTAATGCATGACATGCACCTTCCAAAGAAGCAGAGAACTGCTTTCTAGAATAATTAGCTGCAGTGCATTGATCCCATTCTGGGTGTGTGGAACATAACTCCCCTGCTTTGCAGGCTCCCTCACAGTTCTCTCTACCCTGCAGTGTTGACCGTGCGGGCCGCCATCCCCATCATCATGGGTGCTAACATTGGAACCTCCATCACCAATACTATTGTGGCACTGATGCAGGCGGGAGACCGGAATGAGTTCAGAAGGTAGGTGACTCAGGGCAGGCTTTGTGCCCACCGTGTCTGTTGTTTGAGTCAATGCCATTAACTAGTCATGAAGGTGCTCTTGGCAGTTTACCTGGACAGAGCCTCAAGGGTCCAGCTAGGGTTGGAAATTCCAGATTAAAATTCACTTGCTAATCTGCAGAGCTAGAATATCCAGCACCAATGAGTTACTTGATTAGGCAGGCATGCAGGCAGAGCACCTGGCACCTCATCAGGGCACATGAGAGGTTAGCACTAGCTAGACATGTACTGCAGGTGACACCCTTGAAACAGAGCCAGTTGGGGCAGGCTTCCCTGTCTCACTTAGTCATAGATAATTATAACTTCCCAAAACTTCCATTTTAGGCTAACTCAACTAATACTGCCTCTTCACCTGAAAGCCAGCACAAGCAAATATAGTTCGTGTGAGGTATGAAAATAGGGTAGTTGGAAATAGCAAAGGGCAGCCCTCTGCCTCATCGTTAACATGGGAATTAAGCACGTTTCCAGGCTTCTTCTCTAACCAGCGACAGACACTCACCAGAGCTTATTAAAATATAGAAGCAATTCCCGGCTTGTCTATGAGGCCACTGTGGTGCGGTTAAGCAGCTGATATTATAGCAGGTTGTTGCAGGAAAAATGGTCATGTTTTTCTTGTCTGCTGATGAATCAACAGGGGATGCTACCTCAGTGGTCCATCTACCCAAGCCACCTCATTCTGTCCCTGATGACATGTCTTGATGGACATGATAATACACATTAAGACAGGCACTCTCTAATTTGATCTTCTCATGAGGCCAGACAGCCTTCTCTGTTCCCCATTATATTCATCTTGAAGCCAAAGGAGACAAAGTGATGTCATAGACAGGCCCAGCCAGGATTCCACTTAGGTTTCAATTCTGGAAAATTTGGGCTCATCTCATGACTATTTACACTGATTGCTCCCTTGTAGCCCATGGACTGAAGCCTAAGGATCTAATGCAGTGCTACATGTGGTTGGGGTATAACTGACTTAGCTTATTCCCCCCCACCATGCTATCTCAGTACGCTCTGCATAACCAATATTGGTTGTATGTGGTACCCTGGAAGGTTTGGATTATTGCCGTAGATATCTACAATAATTGCTGTATTAAATGTTTTTAGGGCTCCTGTACATTTGTTTACTTAGCACCAGAAAATGTTTGAATCATTTTCCGCTAAATCAGCACTATATGAAAATGTCTTAAATTGCCTTCCCTGGGTACAATGAGACTAGCTAATACCACAGAGCAAACATTGGAGCTTGATACATTTATTTTTACTAGTGAAATTAAGTATTTCACCATCTTCTTAGCAAGTGCTTCTCCCCATGGCCATATGCCAAATACACCTGGTAGTAGGTATTTTCTGACCTAAAGATGTTTCTAGCAAGAACATTTTCAGTTTTCATTGAGGAAGAAGGCTAATGTAATGTCAATTTTTGCTTTTTGTCTGACTTGGGATAGTTTCTTAATTTGAAAGTTTCTGTGTCTCAGAATTTTGATAATGTTTAGAGGTGGCTTCTGGGTGCAGTGGCCCATGCTTTTAATCTCAGCACTTGGGGAGGTAGAGCCAGGTGGATCTCTGAGTTTGAGTCCAGCTTGGTCAACAAAGTGTCCAGGACAGCCAAGGCTGTCCTTTGCTATGCAAAGAAACCCTGTCCTGAAAAAAAAAAAAATCAGGGGTTGAGAAGACATCTCAAGCACTTATTGTTCTTTCGGAGAACCGGGGCTTAGTCCCCACCACCCATATGGTGGCCTGTGACTGCCTGAAGTTCCAGTGTCCGCCCTTCTGATGGGTTGCTATACTGGTGCAGTGCACATAAACTCAGGAATACACACTCAGCCTGTGAATGTTAAGAATTCAGTTGGTAAGGAAGGTCTGGCTGTCTGCCCCGCTGCTCTCCACCTTTCAAAGGTCAGATTGCCTTCCAAGCAATTTAAACGTTGTCCAGGCACAGTTAAAGAGGTGTCTAAGAGCACTTGTTGCTCTTGCAGAGGACCAGGTTCGATTCTCAACACCCAGACGGTAACTCTCAACTAGATGTAACCCCAGTTCTAGAGGATCTGACAGGCATGGATGTGGTGCACATACAAGAATGCATAATTATTCTAAATCTTCATTTTTATTATTACATTTTTGTTGCATTTGTATGTGTTTATTTGTATGTATGTACCACAGGTATGCATGGTGAAACTTGAGTTGTGAGTTCTGGGAGTCGAACCCAGGTCCTGTGGAAGAACAGCCAGTGATCTTAACTGTTGAGCCATTCTTTCCAGCCTTAAAAATTTGGGCAAGGAGGGCTTGGGAGTGGTCTTGATGCAATTCTGCTAAACAGTGGTTGTTAGGATTCCAGCCCTAAAGCACTATTCTGGCTGACAAAGTCCTCCTAGAGCAAGCACCTGTGTGTACTTAGGTGTCTGTCTCACAACCCCTCACTCAGAATATAATGTGGCTGTGGTGTACTCCTTCCCTCAGGGCATTTGCAGGGGCCACTGTCCATGACTTCTTCAACTGGCTCTCTGTGTTGGTGCTCTTGCCTCTGGAGGCTGCCACCCACTACCTGGAGATCCTGACCAACCTTGTGGTGGAGACTTTCAAGTTCCAGAATGGAGAAGATGCCCCAGACATTCTGAAAGTCATTACAGACCCCTTCACAAAGCTCATCATCCAGGTAATGGCCACATTAGTAAGGCTCACTTCTCAGTGAGCCTAAAGAGGCCAAGGACTTGAACAGGAGCCATGGGAGGCAGACGCTAGGGATATTTGTTAGTGAGTGTCACCTGTATTTCCTTGACATCAGGCTGGTTTACCATCTTCATTGGGAGTGGGAACTAACCGGGTAAGGTTGGGGTTGGTGGGTGTCTCTGAGAGATCAGTGAGCATTTCTGACCAAGTAGTTTCCATGTCATGGCAGTGGGGTGGGCCGCTCCCCTTTCTACCTGAGCCCCCAATCATGCCCTCTAGTCTAGTCGTTGGTGTCTGTCCTAGATATGGGTGGAGAAAGGGCCAGCTAGGACTAGGTCTCTGCAACATTGCTGGCTACCAGTGCCCTTACCATACTGTCATGCTTTGAGTAGCTGCCTATTCCTCGGGCAGTGGCTTTCAACCTTCTTAATGCTGCAACCCTTTAGTGCACTTCCTCATGTTGTGGTGATCCCCAATTATAAGGATATTCTCATTACTACTTCATAACTGTAATTTTGCTACTGTTATGAATGGTAATGTAAATATCCAATATTTCTGATGGCCTTAGGCAACCCTTGTGAAGGGGATAATGGTGTGCTCAGTGGGGGCTGAAGTTGGGGGCAGGCAAGGTTTTACATATATAGTGTGCATCCAGTGGCTCACAGTCACAGCCCCCAACATACCCACCCCCCCCCCATCAGCAACCACTTCTCTCAGGCATCATACCCGAGGATGTGCTGACCCATGCTCCCCTATTGATTCCCTCAGCTGGACAAGAAGGTCATCCAACAAATTGCAATGAACGACCCAACAGCCCAGAACAAGAGCCTGGTCAAGATCTGGTGTAAAACTATAACGAATGTGGTGAGTGTCGGAAAAGTTGCTGGGCGGATGAGTAGGTGTATGACCCAAAGGGTTGAAAAGCAGCAAATCAACAGTCTGCAGGGGAGGAGGAGGAGGCAGGGAGTGGGAAATGAGGCTGCTGGGAGTCAAATCTGGCCACTGCTGTTCAGGGAGACAGCTACCTTTGATTCACTGTGAGATGTATCCGCCTTGGCCTGGTATAATGCTTGTGGGTCTCATAGAAGGCTGCTCCCTGGTCTCAGCTCTTGTTTTGGAGACCTTGAAATCTGTTCCACCACACAAATACAGGCAGCAGGGCCATCTCACTTTCCAGACTATTTACACATCCAAGTCTCACACCAGAAACTTAACCAACCTGCTGTGTAGTGTGGGCGTGGTACCCTGTGACAAGGCCATTGTATAGATGAAAGGATAGTGTCCCATCGGTCCCCCACTTTGTTACTTCCCACGATGCACATGTCTCATGTTTGTCATTGTCATTTAGACTCAGGTGAATGTCACCGTACCCTCACCTGATAACTGCACCTCAACTTCACATTGCTGGACCAATGGCATAGAGACCTGGACCATCCAGAATGTGACCCACAAGGAGAACATTGCTAAATGTGAGTGGGAACTGGCCGAGGGGCCAGCTAGGCGGGCGTGGTCTAGGAATTTGACTGGCATATCTTATCAGTGTGGAGCCCAGTGATTACAGGAGAGGGGCGAAGACTACCTCGGGCCTTCTGGCGACTCCGTGCTACTAGAAGAGCTTCTGGGCGGTTTCCACAGTGCTGCCTTAGTGTGCCTTAGAATCCCTTTGTCAATTTGCCATGGGTAATCCGCTGGTTTGATTATGTGGGGTCTGTTCAGTCAGTGAGTCCATTCTGAGTAAGATGCTGAGCACACCTGATACTCCTGTGGTTTAGGAATCCTTTCTTCCTGATAAATTTTCCTGAATCCCACCTCCTCCCCTATCCCACCACCATGAATGCCGCACAGTGAGAACCTTGATATTTCTGTGATTCTCCTGGATTTGTCTCAAGGATATAGAGGAAGGGCTTTAGTTAGTAATACTTCAATGCTTGCTATTAAAAACTGCCAGTGACAATATCAAGGGGCTGGGTGGCAGAACTGGGCTGGACCCCAGGACCTGCCCGTCACAAGCTAAGTGATATAAGGACCTCAATTCACCATCCAGTCTCGGGAAGTGCAGCTTTGTTAACACAAATCAGGGTCAGGCCTGGGGGTACCCAATTGTAATCATAGGCAGAAGTGTAGGACGGAGGATCTAGCTATTCCCCATGTTGGAGACCAGCCTGCACTATACCAGATCCTGTCTCCAAAACAAACAAGAGCTGACCACATGACTCAAACCGTTAGAAAGTCACATACTGCTCATGCAAAGAACTGCAGTTCCTACATCAGGTGGCTTACAAACCACCTGTAACTGTACTTCTAGAGAAGTATGACTTCTGATCTCTACAGATCTCTACCTGGCATGGGCACATGTATGTACGTGCACACACAAACAATCTGTTTATGAAAATTTTCTTTAAGGTTTAAAAAAAAGTTAGCAAACAACATGTGTCAAGGCAAACCACAAAGAAGGACATGGTTGGCCTGAGTTTCCATGCAACATTATTCTTGAAGGAATAGGCAACAGTCTCTGACCTCCTGACAAGCCTGTTTGTGTCTCTTCAGGCCAGCACATCTTCGTGAACTTTGACCTCCCAGACCTGGCTGTGGGCATCATCTTGCTCACTGTCTCCCTGCTGGTCCTCTGCGGCTGTCTGATCATGATAGTCAAGCTCTTGGGTTCTGTTCTCAAGGGACAAGTTGCTTCTGTCATCAAGAAGACCCTTAACACTGGTAGGTCCAATGCTTCCACCCAGTTCTAGCCTTTCGAGGATAGCATTGTGTGGGCACGGAGAGGGAGTCTTGGATTTCCGTCTTGCAACAGCCTCTTTATGGAACTCATTCTTGGGCCTGCGGAGTTACACTGATTGCAATGCTCTTTTCCCTGGAATTTGAATGTCCCTTGTAGGTTGGGAAAAGGGAACAGGTACAGGCTCCCACTGCAGGGTAGGCAAGGTCCTGAGAATAAGCAGGAGGGCTAGGCCCTCCCCTGGGCAGGATGTCTATATGCTCCAGTGACAATATGAAGGGGCTGGGTGGCAGAACTGGGCTGGACCCCAAGACCTTCCCATCACAAGCTAAGTGATTTAAGGACCTCAATTCACCATCCAGTCTCAGGAAGTGCAGCTTTGTTAACACAAATCGGGGTGTGTTACCATGGATCTGCTCTCAGTAGCTCTTAGGGAACGGGCAATTGCTGTGCACCCTAGTCCACCTTTATTCTCACATCCGCTGTGGTTCTGGAGAACTTTGTCAGCCAATGAGACTCACTGTTCAACAGGCACTCCCAGCTGGTAAAGCACCCTACCCAATGAGCATGAAAATGGAATTCCTCAAATTTCAAAATGTGGCTGTGAACATCTGCACCCCAGTCTCAGGATAAGGATCCCTTTGCTTAGGTGTTTGCCAGAATCAGGGGCCCAATTCCATGCATAGTAGAGGGGTGAATCTATAGCTCATCCCTGAGTGTGCAATGATGCCAGACCAGTGCGTGTGTGTTCCTAACTCCATCTCTATCAATCTGTCTGTTGTTTTGCTCTCAACTATATCCTTGGTTTTCATGAACTTGCAGGATGATGTAGATGAGGAAAGGATTTTAGAAAGCCACCTGGCAATCTCAGCTCATGTGTGGGGATACAAGCCTTCACCCTAGCCTCTGCTGCTGAGCCCTGAGGGAGTGCTATCCAGACCTCCCACCCACACAGTCCCTGGGGGACATCCCCTCTTTTTGTCTTCCAGATTTCCCCTTCCCCTTTGCGTGGTTGACCGGTTACCTGGCCATCCTCGTTGGGGCGGGTATGACCTTCATAGTGCAAAGCAGCTCTGTGTTCACCTCCGCCATGACTCCGCTCATCGGTGAGTTTTTGTCCCTGGGCTCTCCCTCGTGTCACCATTGCCTCTTCCCATGGTTAAATGGGACCGTGGCGTGTGTTCTGTGCTTTCTCAACAGGCATTGGCGTGATCTCCATTGAGAGGGCATATCCGCTCACGCTGGGCTCCAACATCGGCACCACCACCACCGCCATCCTGGCTGCCTTAGCCAGCCCAGGCAGCACCCTGAGGAGTTCCCTCCAGGTCAGCATCCGCTACTGGGCTCTCGGTGGGATGAAACCTCTCTGTGGTTTTGAAAATCAGTGGTTTGCTTTATTGGGTTTAAGTCAGAATCTCATGAAGCCCATGCTGGCCCCAAATTGATAAAGAATGGCCTTAAACTCCTGCCTCCTCGTGTGTGCTGGGATTAGAGGCATATACAACCGTACCTAGCACGCAGGCTGCTTTCTAATGAGAGATGTGCACTCTGTCATATCCAAAAGGCAGAACTAAGATACTGGGAGAAGCCACGGGGAGCCAGGTATGAAGAGAGGCAAAAGCTATGGGTTCCTAAGAGGCAGTGTTGAAAATATCTGCTCTGCTGAGACAATGGGCCCAAGCATGGTGAAGTAGCAGACAAAACCATGTCAGGTGACACCCTCAGGACCTGACAGCTGAGCTCTTCAGTGGGGTCACTTCCTTCCCCCTCTTTCCATGATCTCCAGACAGTAAAGTGATGTGTGTTCACAGAGCATAAAGCTCTGCACAGGCCCAGCTATACACAAGGAAGACATTAAGTAACCTCGATGTCTCTCCAACATCCTCTGTTTCAGATTGCCCTGTGCCACTTTTTCTTCAACATCTCCGGAATCTTGCTGTGGTACCCAATCCCATTCACCAGACTGCCCATCCGACTGGCCAAAGGCCTGGGCAACATCTCCGCCAAGTATCGCTGGTTTGCGGTCTTCTATCTCATCTTTTTCTTCTTCCTGACCCCGCTGACCGTGTTCGGCCTGTCTCTGGCAGGCTGGCCAGTGCTGGTGGGCGTGGGCGTGCCCATCATTCTAGTGGTGCTCCTGATCGTCTGCCTCCGGATGCTGCAGTCCCGATGCCCTCGGATCCTGCCCCTGAAGCTCCGAGACTGGAACTTCCTGCCCTTGTGGATGCACTCTCTGAAGCCCTGGGACAACGTCATCTCCCTGGCCACCACCTGCTTCCAGAGACGTTGCTGCTGCTGTTGCCGCGTGTGCTGCCGCGTGTGCTGCATGGTGTGTGGCTGCAAGTGCTGCCGCTGTAGCAAGTGCTGCAGAGACATGGAGGAGGGGGAAGAGGAGCGGGATGTCCCAGTCAAAGCCTCTGGGGCCTTTGACAACGTAGCTATGACCAAAGAGTCCCAAGATGAGGGCAAGGGTCAAATGGAAGCCCTGGGCATGAAGGCCATGTCCAACACTACTGTGTTCTAGGGGGCTGGGCACATAGAAGTCAGGGGAGGTGGGGCTAAGTCCCATGGGACCTGCCCCTCCCACGCGTCTCCTACCACCTCACTAGGATTCCTGATGAACAGAGGTTCATCAACTCTAGCAGAGTATCAGTCTATAGGTGAATTGGCCTTACCTTGTCCCCTGCTTCCCAAGTGCCTTCCCTCTCAAAAGACAGAGTACACAGAGATTTAGACTGTGAACATGGTCCCACAGGTGACTGTATCCAGTTCTGGCTAGGCCTTCAAGGACCATCCTCTCCCAAAGGACAAGTGTAAGGGAGGCATTAGGGAAGGTTCTGGAAAGGTCCTAATGTAAGAGTATTTGTAAATATATGTACAAAGCAGTCCTTTCTTGCTATAGAACCTCAGCCACATCTTTCTCTCTTTTATCAAAGCCCACTGCTCTCTACCCAGTAGCCCCTCCTAGGCATCCCTGCCACAGGATAGCCAGTTCAGACAAAATGAAGTAATTGTTTGGAGCCCATAGTCAGTAGCCTACATCACAGAACATGGTCCTCATCAGGGCTTCAGCTGGAGGGTTATGTCTGGTCCAAGCAGTGAACCACAGTGTCCTCATCTTCAGCCCTCTGGGACTGGGTTACATCTGACTTGGGGTTCATGACATGTTTGGATCACCCATTTGTTTATATGCCTAGGGACTAATCTAGAATGTGAGGCTTGTGGTTACAGGGTACTAGCACTTTCATGGTCAGAGCAGTATTCCTGATGGGACTTGTGCCAGACCTATGTCTCAAGCCCTCCCCACTGGCACCATCTGGAATCCTCTTCTTGTAGAGGGTCTGTTTATCCTGTTTCTTTTGTGCAAGGAGACTTTCTGGGCTAGATTTTAGTGGTCTGTTTCATCCATCCACTCACCCTCCCGCTCATGTATTCAGGGGGGTCCTTCTGAATACATTCTGTAGATGAGCTTTGTCTTGCCTCCTTGCATTCCTACGAACTCCAAGGGGATTCTCAGGAGGGAGGAGGTGGGAAATGGTTAGATGCGCTCAGAATCAAGTTGAAGCTTAGTAGGGTTTGTGGACAGCTGTAGGTAAAGGGTGGGAATCCTAACCACACTGGATCTTACCTGTGCCGTTTAGACCCCTCCCCCTCCCCTTATAATTCCCACTACAGCTTTTCAACCATCACCCCTCCTCAGCTCGATTCAGGAGAGGCAGTGCGGCTCTATAAGACTTTGCTCTCCATCCTCTATCACACTCTTCACCACCGTCTGAACAGGCTGAGATTCCAAACTGAGCCCCTCTGTAGATAAAAGTTCCCAAAGAGCCATTTATGTGGCATATTTATAGCTATGCATCTGTACAGAATCTTTCATAAGTTATATAGTAAATAGTGATTTGTTTTATAGTGTCTCATTTGGAAATGAGGCAGGGTTCTTTTATGTACTGTAAAGAACAGAAAGAGCACCTTTGTATATTTTGTAATACTGCCTTTAAACACGACTCTGAGGCCACGCCACCCCTCCCCCTGTAAATATGGAAGTTACACCCCAGAGGGGGCTTTGCACTCTTTTTTTTTTAAATGGGGTCCTTGTGCCTATGTTAATTTGTATTTTTTTAACCGATTGAGGGAAGGGAGAAATAAAAGAATCAAACCCCCTAAAAAGCGTGTTGCATCCAATCACAGGGTTAGTGTGAAACATCTTTCCTTACTCAAATCTCACTATTCACAGCCAAGGGAAGCTATGACGTAGTTTGTGGAGACTCCAGTAACATTTGTGGACACCAAGAGGACTTAGTCTCCCCTTAGTCATGGGGATCAGCTACTGAGAAGCATGGTGTTTATGGTTATGTTAACCGGGTTTGGATGCAGTGATGAATCTTTGAGAGCGCACAGCTGCCGTTTTGAAGCTCGTGCGTGTGCTCTGTTCCCTCGGAAGGAAAGTCAGCAGGGGATGAACCTGACTCCAGACCGGACAGTCTGTCCTTTCTACAGGTGCTCTGTACCTTACTAATGAGGGTGAGGAGAAAGAATCCGGAGGGGCCACCTCCCTAATGTGTGGCTTTGCTGCCAGCCTTTGAAGCTAGAGGAGGGAGAAGGGAGGGGTGGGCTCCCTGCTCATTACTTTCTTCTAGTATCCTGTGCCAGTCAAAATGGATGCACAGCTTCCACTGCACCTCCAGGGCAGCAGAAGCAACTGCTAGAGCCAAGTCTCACTGTATAGCGGTGCCGACCTTGGGTCAACTGGAGGCTCCGCACCTCGCTGCCGTCCACCTGCTAGTGCCAGTGGCCTCCTGTGATGACTAAAAGCCCCGATGGCCCTGGCGTCCTCACCGAGTTTGTTTTAGGACCACCTCTTGCTCGCCACAGCAAAATCCAAGCTGCTCCAGTATTTTCCGTGAAATGCATTTGCTTCGCACTATACACATCTCCCAGTGCACTCTCAATTACCTTGCCTATATCTTACGTATAATGCCCAGTCCAATGTGAATGCTCCCAGGGAGTGGGCAAGAACAGTCTACATGTCCGATTGATATGCCATTGTTTTGAGACAGGGTCTCAAGTAACCTAGGTTGGCTATTTATCCAGTCCCTTCTACCAACAAACCACATTAAATCTAGGGTGAGAGTAAACCAACGAAATGGTGATTTTTTTTTTTTTAATGGCACTAAATTTGGGTTTGTTACCCAGCACAAGATGGCTGATTCTCATGTGTAGACATTGTCCTGTTATAATTCCTGAACTTGTCCACCCACCTGTTTTAACCAGGGCTCCTTTGGTTAAATTCCCTCACAATAAGCCTCCTGTCTATTGTGGGGAAGTAGACGGACAGGCACTCAGACTCTATTTATGTACTCTTTAGCTTTGGCATAATGTCAGTGGTGTGCTCTATTAGCAGAATAAATTGTCGTCCCCTGGCTTTGGCTAAGGCAGGGCCTGTGAGCACAGCATCTTTTGAGCTGCTGGGAGGTAAAGCCATGGCTTCTCATTTGATTCAGGTTAATTATATAGGAGCCGAAGGGATGCCAGGGCCTGCCTACTTATGCTGAGTTTGGAGTTCTGAGGTACACATTTTGTTAGTGTCCAAGACAAATAAGTAACTAACATCCCTTACCCCACTGACATTTTTTAAACAAGACTGAGGTTTAACCCAGTGAGATGAAAAATAACCATTTTACGAGTAAGAAGCTGTAAGATGCAGCTGAACTGGAATGTAAAGTACACCCTGGTTTTAGAAGATGTTTGGAAACAGGAATATGAAAGTCTTACTAGCATTTTATACTGAGTACAAGTTGAAATTAAAATATTTTAGATAGGGGCTGGAGAGATGGCTCAGTGGCTAAGAGCACTATCTGCTCTTCCAAATGGACCTGGGTTCAATTCCTAGCACCCACATGGCAGCTCACAACTATAATGCTAATTCTAAGGGATCTGACACCTTCACACTAATACACATAAAATAAAATTAAATAAGTAAAAAAAATTTAGATATGTTGGATTAATAGATATTAATTAAAATTAATTAATCTACATATTTAGAAGATGTCGGAGCCCCTCAAAGTAGATGTGAGTGCCTAGAACCAAATTCAGATCCTTTGGAGGAGAAATAAGTGTGTTTAACTGCTGAGCCATCTCTCTAGCCTCATGTTTGTTTGTTTGGTGTTTTTGTTTTTGAGACAGGGTTTCCCTCCCTGGCTGTCCTAGAACTTGCTTTGTAGACCAGGCTGACCTCGAACTCAGAGATCCACCTGTCTCTGCCTTCTGAGTGCTGGGATTAAAGGCGTGTGTGTACCACCATCGACACTCAGGCTCTTTGTTTTTATGACAGGGTCTTCTAACAGCCCAGGCTGGCCTGGACTCTAAATCCTATTTTAGCCTATCATATGCAGGCTTACATGTGCCACCGAATTAGACTCTCTGTGGCCCTCTCTCTCCTCTGGCATGCCTGTGGGCATACACCCTACTCAGACTTGCCTGGATTTCCCTATGTAGATCAAACTGGTCTGAAACTTGTGGCAAGCCTCATCCTACTGCCTCTGAATGCTGGGATTACAGTAGTATGTCGCCACCCCTAGGCATTTAAAAATGCCTACCATGACATTTTAATGCAAATAGGACTCCATTGTACATTTCTGACACAGGAAGCCTTAAATGATAGAACCCATGAAACCAACCTATCAAAGTGCTGGAATCTTGTTTTCTTTAAGTACAAAATAAGGCTTTTCTAGTATTCCTAGAGCTCTCTAAAATTAATTTTACATCACCAACAGAGACAGTTTCCTCTGTATCAAATGCAACTAAGATCAATAACACTACTCAACCTTATGAAAATATCGGTATTCTCCTCCCACCCCGCCCCCCCAAAAAACTTGTTAATGATGAGATCAAGACTACATTAATCCCAGGAGACACTGATAAATGCTTATGAAAATATACCTAGTCCTGTGTGTCAAAATAAAAATCCTATATCCTCACCGGCATAATTGAACAAGTCTTTGGCTTGGGGTTTTTTAGCTTAAAGAAGTGTTTAAAAGTCCGAGATGTGGCACTTAGGATTCTGGGGTCAGTCTAGAGTCACCACTTCTCTTGTGGTCCCTTTATTTACCTCCCTACTAGGTTCTGTACGTCAATGATTTTTTAAATATGTGCCAGTATTACACATCAGTAATTGCCCTATGTATTAGACACTATCAGTCAAGCCTACAACAACTGTTATTTTAGATAATGGTGGCTGTGTGACCTCCGTTCCAGTGTGTTAATTCAAACACAAGTGATGATAAAACTTATATGACTTCTTCATTCCGGAGAGTGTTCCAGATGTGTGACTGGGAGAAATGCTATATTATTTAATTACGTTATCAGCATGCTGGGAGGATGGTCAAAAAAAGTGGGAGCTGTTCAAGCCAATGAAATAGAGACCAGGTCTGAAGAAACCCCAAGTGGACAACACTAGTTAGATTTCATATGTGACCTAAGTAAGCCTTGATTGATTTGAACAAGCTCATGAGAAAAACTGGGTTCAGCATGTTTGTTTGTGTTGAGGTCCAAGCCTGGGGCTGCACACACTCTTAAGCACATTCTCTGCAGCCTTAGGCTCCGAGCTGTTTCTTATAAACGCCCATTCTGGTACTGGGGAGACAACCCAGCTGGTGAAGGCACAGCCGAAGGCCAGTGCTGATTCCTGGAAGCCACCTACGTTGCAAGCAGGAGAGAACTCCACAAAAATTTTGTCTTCTGATATCAATATAAACACTGTCAAACATTCACTCCTCCTTCCTACACATACACCCCACTCCCTACACATTGAATTTCCCCATTATTCACCCTTCTGTCCTACACACACGAGCACACACACACTACACATATACACACATGTATACACATACATGTATGTATATATATGTATATATAATAAAAATAAAATATTTAAATGGCCTGCACTGAAGAAAAGCAGAGCTCCATTCCACCAATCAGGGAGAGCCAAACAAGCCAAGGGTCTCTGGTGGACACACTGAACTGAGTAACTGTAACGCAGATCAGTGAAGTTTCTTTTGCTTTATTTCTGTAAAGCCCCTCCCCAACCACTTCCAGTTCACAGCTGCCTGATTCATGAAGTCTTGTCTGCTATAATAAGCTTCTAAAGGGCCTCGCTTTAAGTTTTTAGCAGTCTGGGCTTAATCTGCTCCTCTTTTCAGTACTCGGAAGTTCAAATTCCTCCACTGACTCCAGCGGAAACTTGATGATAACCACCTGGCTGTAAAAGTCGCCAGAGGGAAGCATGCTGTGTGATCAAGTTTCTCCAACAGGCTAAAGTCCTCATTTCCAGCTAGCATGCGTTTGTGTTTCCGGGGCCTTCCAGACAGAACAAATCTTTAGCCAGATACCTGCAATCTTACACACACACACACACACAAAACCCCTTTCTAAATTTTTTTATTATTTGTTTATTTTTACCTATTTTATATCCACATTTGCTTTTTTAAAAAATAATTCACTTACTTTTATTTTATGTACATTGGTGTCCTGCAGAATTGGGATGAACTGGAATTACAGATAGCTGTGAGCTGTCATGTAGATGCTAGGAATTGAACCAGGTCCTTTGGAAGAGCAGCCAGTGTTGCTGACCGCCGAGCCCTCCAGCTCCTACTTTTGTTTTATGAAGCAGGGTCTTATGTATCCAAGGCTATCCTCAAATTTACTGCATTGCTGAGGATCACCCTGAGCTCCTGATCCTTCTGCTCTATTTCCTGGGTGCTAGGAGGACAAGCCTGCGCATCCCCAGGGTGTGTAGGGATCAAACCCAGGGCCCCATGCCTGCTAGGCAAGCACTGTACGATGGAGCCCCAGCCCGGGCTTGCTGTTGCTCATTTTCGCTATTTTAGGTATAGCCTGCATAGAGTGAGGGAGAAGGACAGCGAGCATGCAGCTGTGTAGATGGGGACACCCAAGTGTTGCTCCGTTCTCTAAGTGTTTCCTTTAGGATCCATCTTCTATCTAAACCGAGAGGCATTCAGGTTCCCTCCCCTTAAGTGAGGGTTTGTTTTTCTCTTCTTTTCTTTTTCATTCCCCCCTGAGACAGGGTTTCTTTCTCTGTGTAGCCTTGGCTGTCCTGGACTTGCTTTGTAGACCTGTCTGGCCTCGAACTCACAGAGATCCTCCTGCCTCTACCTCCCAGAGGGCTGGGTTTACAGGCGTGTGTCACCACACCCAGCTTACTTTATCCTTTCTATCAGTCCTCAAAGTACCACAGCCGAGCTATTCCCCGAAACTTGAAAATGCCACAGAGCAGACGGCATAATCATAAGGTAAACTTAAATCTCACGGTTGTCTGGTAGCCACGTGGTCACCTGAGTCCCTCCTGATCTGACTTTCTCCTTGGCTTCTGGATGGGGCACTGGCTTCGCCATGTGGCACCATGCCTGTCATCTTCAACTTTCAACCAAGCACGGGCCCCTCAGAGTTCCTGCACCACAGATGTCCATAAGGGATGCCAATTAACATACAGGCAGAGCGAGGTATGCACATCCTGTACTACACAGACTGGTTGAACGTCCTTCAAAATTGCAGGTGTGGGCTGGGGAGATGACCCAGGAGATAAAAGTGCGTGCCGCATAGTCCTGACAGCCTGTGTTCCCTTCCCAGAACCCACAGTAACACAACTTCCAAAAGTCCAACATGGCACCCACACTCACACCAACGCGTTACCCCCCTATGCACACACTGAGAAAAGTAAATTAAAATTAAAAGTTGCAGATGCCCTGCTGGACCTGGACATGAGCACTGGAGCGATTTTTCTCTTCCTACAAACATTGCAACACCCCCACCCCTCCACCCTTCTAGTCCCCCAAAACAACTTCAGCTGGACACCATTTCTACTGGGATTCTCAATTTTGAGAACCCACCGAAAAGCAGGACCCAGGTCGCCTTGAGAGCTGGCATCTGTAGAAATTGTTCCTGGCCGTTTAGGCTAGGTGGTCTTCAGCGGAGCCTTCAAGAATGGGGGCAAAGGTCAAACTCCAAGGTCTCTTAGCTGCAGCTTGCCCTGCCCTCTCCTCCCCTTCCCCCCTCTTCCTATCCTTGGCTGGTTTTCCTTTCTCTCCTTCCTCCTCTCCTCCCTTTTTTCCTTCTTTCCCCTTCCTCCCATCAGGTCACTAGTTCATCTTTTTATTTCCCGTTTATGTTTTTGTTCTTTCATTTTTTTCATTTTTTTAAAACATAATAAACTTACATAATTTTTTTCATTAGTAAGAAAATATAATAAGAAATGGAAAGTCTCAAATGACAGTAGGGAAACTGAGCTTTGGCCCAGAGTCTCGTCTTGCTCATGGATGGTGCCTCATCTCTCTCCACAGATACTGTTTTTCCTATAACTCAAAAGATATATTTCATTACCTTTTGTTTTAATAGTGTGTGTGTGTTGGACAGAGGCTGACATCCAGTATCTTCCTTGGTTGTTATCTATCTTACTCCTTTTTCAAGATGGCCTCTCACTGAATCTGGCTCCCACTGACTCTGTTAGCCTGGCCGACTAACAGAGCGTCTTAGATCTACCACCTCCATGCTTTCAGCGCTGAGCTTGTCGTTGTATTCTGCTTGGTTTGGCTTTCACAGGGATCTGCATTTCCCTAGGCACCCGGCTCCGGTTTGAAGTGTCACTGTTTTCTACACTCTTTGTCAAGTGTGTCCTTGTCACCAGAGGCTAACCCAGTGAGGCCACCAGACTTTGGACTCAAAGCTTAACTATGAGATAAGTAAACCTTTCCTCTTTTTAAGTTTATTTGTCTCCAGAATTCTACCACAGTAATGCAGAGATAACTGACTCATTCTACTTCCCAGTTCTGTCAACTGAGATGAATTATCTCACCTTTGTGATCCTTAGATTTGTATCTTAAAAAATGGGAACACAATGCTTTTTACACGGGACAGCTGGAAAAGTTAGGTGAGACTTCCACCAAATCTTTTGTATTGGTGTCTTGCTTTTCAAATGCTTCCTCAGGGACTGACTATGCCTCATCTCCCTCCATAGATATTGTTTTACTTATAACTCAAAAGCATTTATTTTAGCGTGTAGTATGTTTGTGTTGCCACAGTGTGTGGAGGTGTGGGGGTCAGAGGGCATTTACACAGGTCCTAGCATGCACAGACTTCCAGGTTCAATCCCCTGTACCATAAAAATAAATAAGCAAATTATTAACTTCATCTCTTGAAGCCCTCCATTAACATCACCCAAAGCAACAATATTTGCAAAGTCAGGGACTGGTGTGCAACTTAATTTTTTCCTAAAACAATAGAGCAAATTCATAGTTAACTATGATCTTTTTGAGACAGGGTCCCACTGTGTTGTCTTGGTGGACCTGGAGCTTGTTATGTAGACCACGCTAGTCTCAAATTCATGGAGGTGTGCTTCAGCCTGCTGGGATTAGAGGCATGTGCCACTACGCATGGCAGGTTTCTAGAATTTTAAAGGTTCAAGTAGGTTCTACATATAACATCTTGTGTTTCGCCAAGGGATTCAGTACAGGCATGAAGTGTGTATTAAAAGCACCTCCCATAGGCTGGGTACCAATAAGGCACACTTCGGTTCATTCCGAGAAGCAAGTACAGAGACACGAGAGGATCCCAGCCACAGGAGGAGGGACAAAGGGAGGGAGGGGACAGCAAAGAACACCACGGGGGCACTTCAGTTGTCCTAAAGCAAGCAAAAGGGGACAAGGGTAGTTTTCCCCTTGTCTGTAGAAAACAGAGCAAAGGTCAGCAGGCAAGGGTAGGAAGACTTAGAGCACCGGAGGACTGTCTGCTGAACAGGCGGCACCGGGAGGAAGCGAGAGAAGCCAGATGAAGATAAAGGAAAGTATGCCTGTCTTGTGGAATAGTCTGGACTCTGTCCTGATGTCCACGGGAGTGAGAAGCAGGAGCTTTAGACCCGGGAGTCACGTGATCCATTGTGCAGCTGGAGATGATCTCAGGGGAGTGACTCTGCAGAAGTGGGGCACTAGCCATTTGTACCAAGTCTCCGCTTAAAGCTTCCTCCTCCTGTGTTTTCCCTGGTTCTTAACCAGGAGTTTCCAGGTGGAGCAGGCCATTCATTTCTTTAGAAACGAGCACCTTGTTCTGTTTGCACTATTTTGCCTCTCTCTCTCCAGGGTCTTTCTACATAGTCCTGGCTGTCCTCAAACTCACTATGTAGACCAGGCTGGCATCAAAATCAGAGAAATCTACCAACTCTTGCCTCCCAGGCACTGGGATCAATCAAAGGTATATGCTACCATTTCTGGCTAAATTTTAATCTTTACTTTTATTTTATGTGTATGGGTATTTTGCCTGCATACCTGTGTCTCTCTGCGCCGGGTATATGCAGTTTTGAGTTGTCAGGTGGTTGCTTGGGCTTGAACTCAGGGCCTCTGGAAGGGTAACCAAAGCTCCTAACCAGAGCCATCTCTCCAGCCCCACAAAGGAGCCTTGTCTTAATTGTCTGATATCCAAAGGGAGGTCATGGTGTTTGTTTCTGATAGCTTCAGGCCTGCTAATGCCTCTTCGTCACAGCTGCCTACAACAGTCTAAAGTTGGGGCTTAAAGTAACAACAGTCACTTCGTACCTTCCGGGGTTCCGGGAGTGAGTTGTGTTCAGCAAAATGGCGAGTTTGCAAAAGCTTGCAGTTAGATGGTGGCTGAGGCTAGAGTCCGTTCAAGGTCTTGTTTTGTCATGTGAACTACAGTTAACATGTGGCCTAGACTGATTCACCAGAAGCCACCTGGGGATCAACAGAAAATGTTTCAAGATACCTATGAGGCTGTGTCACTTTTTATGACCTAGCTTCAGAAATCACGTTCCTGGACCTGGTGACTTGACACACTTCTGTAATCCCAGCACTCAGGATGTGGAGGTAGGAGAATAATGAATTCAAGGTCAGCCTGAGCTACATAGAAAGAGTGTCACCCTCTCACATACCACCACCACCACCAACAACAACAACAACAACCACAGAGAAACCCCAATGCAGCTACTGTGGTTGAGTCTCTGCAGACAGAACCTACTGATCTGTGGGAAGTAGATCTATCTTTTGACAGACACATTCAGGCATGTTTTGAATCCACCGAAGCACTCTAGGGTCCCGAATCATTTACGTTCCTCTTTTGTGTCTTTTCAGGACCGCTATACCTTTCACTTGCCATAGCACCAGGCTCGGTTTATAATCCAGAATCCAGTCACCTACATTAAGTTCAAGTGCGCATGAAGATCCTGGCCTGTGATTTTTCATATCTTGAGTGTCATTTCTTTCAGTCTGAAGTCCTATAAGATCAGGACATAAGTCACAAGTCCCTTACATGCCCAGCATTCACTAGCAAGAGGTATCTATTATAGACCCTCACATTCAGCCATGAGAGGAAAGGCCCTTAGTCACTGATCCAGAGATGACCACATTCTGCCGGTTTGTGGAGCACAGTCCAGTGCTTGTGACAGGAATACTGCACAGCTAGGTGGACCTTACCACACAAAGTCTGCTCTGGCTTTCCATAATGACAAAGCTATGTCCATATACTGTACACGCGCATGCACATCTATACAGTGTTAAATACACTGGCTCTGGGGCCTGAAGGTCTGACATGAGGATTTCCAGAGCTTCCTTCTTCTTAGGACCAGTGAGGCAATCCTTCCTTTGGCACTCCTTTGTTGGTAAATACATTGCATCCCTCCCACCAAATTCACAAGGCATTCTGCGTGTGTGTCTTCATGTGCCTCTGTTTGCCTCTTGCTTCTCCCATTTCCACATTTCCCCATGTTGTAATGATGCAGATCACCCAAAGGAACTCAACGCATTCCTCAAAAACACTGTTTTTAAATCAAGATACACTGTGGGGCTAGAGGGTAGGATTTTGTGATGGTTTGAATGTCCCCCAAACGTCTTGGAAATGTTTTGTTTTTTGTTTTTGAGATAGGGTCTCTCTATGTAGCTCTGGCTGTCCTGGGGCTCACTATGTAGACCAGGCTGACTGTGAGCTCACAGAGATATACCTCCCAAGAGTCTTGGACATTTGAATACTTGGTCCCTGATTGGTGGCCATTTGGAGAGGATTAAAAGGTGTGACCTTTCTGTAGGAAGTATGCCGATGAGGGTGGGCTTTGAGGTTTCCAAGACTCATGTCATTTTCAGGCAGCTTCCTCTGCCTCCTGTTTGTGGTTTGAAATGTGTGAGCCTTCATCCTGCAGGGGCGCACTAGCTGCCTGACACCTGCTGCCTCCACTTCACCATAGCAGACTCTAACCCCTTTGGAACCATAAGTCCTAAATAAATTATTTTTTCTATAAACTGCCTTGGTTATGGTATTTCTCACATAAATAGAAAAGTAGCTAATAGAGACCTCAGCATATCTTTCTGTGGAGACAAAATTTGACTCATGACAGCTGTACTCAGTAAGATGGTTCCCATCCAATTCTTTCAAGCAACCATGGTCAAATGCTCACTCGGGCTGATGTCACCCCATCTTTTTCTTACATGTGATGCTGCTATCAGGTAGAATACTTCTTGAGCTCTTTCTTGAACTAGAAATCTCAAAGCAAGGCTGTCAAAGAGAAGAAAATCAGACTCCACCTCTCCAGGGCAGACTTACCAGAGAATTCAAAGATCTGTTTTTAAATCACTTCCTCTCTTTCCTAATCATTATTGCAGTTGTTAGCAAAGCCATTTTATAAAACTCTGACCAAGATATTCTCTTGGTTACAATTCTTTGTGTGTTTGTGTGTGTGTTATGTCCATAAATATATATGCATATGTATGCATGCATGAAACAAACCCAAACTTGACATGAGGTATCTTCCTCAATTTCTTTCTGTCTTATTGATGTGGACTCTGAAAACAGAGGTGCTCAATACAGCTGGTCTACACAGCCAACTTTCTCTCGAAATCTTTTTTTTTTTTTTTTTACTGTGTCTTGAGATTACAGGCAGCTGCCACATCTGCCTGGCTTTTTACATGGCTTCTGGGAATCTGAACTTTGGTCCTTACTTTTGCACAGCAAGAACTTTATCTACTAAGTAATCTCAGCCCACTACAATTCTTTAATAGTGTTTCACTGCTGATGAGATAGAAGTCAAACATTTGTTGTTGTTTCACTGTATAGATCAGGCTGGCTTTGAACTCAAAGTCCACCTGCCTCTGCCTCCACAGTGCTGGGATTAAAGGAGTGTGCTACCACATCTGGCTGGAAGCCAAACTCTGGAATATGACCTCTGAAGCTTGTGTTTCTGCTTTCCCATGGACCCCAAACTATCGAGACTGTCAGTGTGACATCTCCTTGGAAGTCATGGCACATAACTTTCATTTGAGGAAGTTTTCAGAGCAATACAATGAAATTGAAGCAGGCCTATGCAGACACCCAGAAAAGAGAGACTCCCATCCAAAAGACTATAAAACAACAAAAGTGACTGCATCAGAAGTGACCTTGTGACTTGAGCTTGGCAAAAGCATGTGTGTAGGGTTAGCCACAGAGACCATTCATCAGCTACCCCTCCAGTGATATCAGGAGAGAGGAGACCTGGTCCAAGGGTCCATTTTGAAATTCCTATAGTAAATATTAGCTATTTGGATCCACTGACTGAGTGACTCCATGCTCAGCTGCTCTGATAATGGGCTGGCTCCCAGGTGCTTTGGGTGGGAGAGAACATACTAAGTCTTAAGCAGTGCTTTTTTGGGGATTTGACTACTAAAACACACCCACGTCTCTCCACAGATGAATAAACTGAACTTCTAGCGTTCATCATCAGCCTCCTGTGGAAGTGGGTAGGAGGGAGCCAGTCTGATCTGCACTGTGCCTAATGGGCAGCGGCGGAATTCTGAGCCCATGGTGCCTGAGGAACTCCAAGGGTGAAACTTGAGAGAGGCAAGGGGAGGCAACCAGGATGGAAAATCTAAGAAAGAAGTTCCTCTCAGAACCTTGCAATCACTTCCTTCGGTTGTGACTCCTTGATCCTCCCTGCCTCACCCTAGTTTCAGCCTGGGGACACTCAGCAGGGCAGATGCCATGGTGCAGAATCATCTTTACCCACTGACAGCCTTGCTGTGGAGGTGAGGATGGCCTCTAGCTAAGGCTAAGACCTGCTCCAGTGGCCTCTAGTTAAAGAGAGACCAGAGAGTTGGGCTCCCAATGTGAACAAAAAGCAGGCAAACTTTCATGTCTCTTGGATGTCCCATGTCTCCAAGGACAGGGCAAAGAGCCCCGTGGCAACAAAGATTTCCACTGACTCACCAGAAGAATGAGTGTCGATGTTCCAAGTGTCCACACAGTAGGACTGTCCAGGCTAGAGCTCTGCACTCAGTCCCAACCACCAGACTGGCTAATAGGCAGGTTTCTCCCAGTGTAAAAACAAACACAACTCAAGAAATTAAACATCAACAAACAAAATAACCCAATTTAAAAAAATAAAGAGCTAAACAGATTTCTCAACAGAGGAATCTTGAATGGCCAAGATGCACTTAAAGAAATGCTCAAGGCGCTTAGTCATCAGGGAAATGCAAATCAAAATGACTCTGAGATTTCGTCTCATACCAGTCAGAATGGCTAAGATCAAAAACTCAAGTGACAACACATGCTGGCAAGGATGTGGAGAAAGGGGAACACTCCTCCATTGCTGGTTGGAGTGCAAACTTGTACAACCACTGTAGAAATCTATCTGACACTTTCTCCGAAAATTGGGAATAGCCGTACCTCAAGACCAGCTATAGCACTCCTGGGCATATAACTGAAAGATGCTCCACCATACCACAAGGATGTTTGCTCAGCTATGTTCATAGCAGTTTTACTCATAATACCCAGAATCTTGAAACAACTTGGATGTCCCTTAACCAAAAAAATAAATAAATAAATAAATAAAATGGATAAAGAAATTATGGTACATTTACACAATGGAATACTACTCAGCTATTTAAAAAAGGAAATCATGAAATTTGTAGGTAAATGGATGGAACTAGGAAAGATCATCCTGAGTGAGGTGCATCCAGAAAGATGCACATGATATGCACTCACTTACAAGCAGATTTTAGCCATATAATACAGGATAGACATACTACAATCCACAGACCCAAGAAAGTTAAGTAACAAGGAGGACCCAAGGGAAGATGCTTAAATCTCACTCAGAAGGGGAATTAGACAGCAGAAGTAGCCAAAGAGAGGGAACAAGACAGGGCCTAGCATAGCTGTCCTCTGAGTGGTTCCACCTAGCAGCAGATCGAAACAGATGTTGAGACACACAGCCGAACGTTGGGGGAAGCATAGGGAGTCTTGTGGAAAAGCGAAAGGAAAGGTAGAAGGACCTGGAGGTGCCAGGAGCTCCACAAGAAGGTCAAAAGAACCAACTAACCCAGGCCCAGAGAGGTTTGCGGAGACTGAAGCAGCAACCAAGGACCATGCATAGATTGGACCTAGTCCCCCTACACAGAGATAGCAAATGGGCAGCTCAGGCTTCATATGAGTTCCCTCGTAAGGGGTGCAGGGGCCATCTCTGACATGAATGCTGTTGCCTACTTTCTGATCACTCCACCCTGGCGGGGCTGCCTTGCCAGGCCACAGGGGAAGAGGGCATGCTCAGTCCTGATGCAACTTAATAAGCTGGGGTGGGTTGAGATGGGAGGGGTGCTCCCTTTATCATCTCCAGCTCAGCCTCTACTAACGGAGAAGTCCCCCAAGTTCAGCCATTGTTTGGCCCTGCCCAAAAGTCACTAAGAGGTGTGTAACTTGGTGGAAGTCCTTTATTTCTTCCATAGCTTGATTTGCTGAAGGTTGCCAATGACACAGAAAACTCTAGACCCCACTGGGTAGGATCTTGGGGTTCTGTAATGGACAGGGACATCATTCACAGAGGTGGGAGAGGTGGCCAGCTCTGCTTGAACCCACCACATCCAGTGTGAGTGAAATGATGTGTAAGGAGAGCTAATCTGGAATGAGATGAAAGGGGCCGCGGTTGCATATGTGAGCACACTAAATGCTATTGCGTTTTCTGTGTGAGTTACGCAAGGGGGCACGAGATGGGACTAGAGGACAGGGAGAGGTCTCAGACTTGCCATACATCTGTCCTGGCCAATGTCTTGGAACTCCTTTCAAATCAGTGGGGTAATGTGGCGAGGCAGGACCACATCAGGTTGGTCCCAGTTTGCTACTTGGAATTAATGTATCATGAAAGGAGTAAAGAATGTGGATAGGGCCAATTATAAAGTCAGCAGTGTTAGGAACACCAGCCAGCAGGCTCTTCACCCTGGGGACTTTCCATTTGTCCTGTGGTTCCTCCTCCATCCTTTGCCTCTCATCCCAGATCTATGCCAGCCATCTTGCCCCTAAATTAAAGCATCTCATGGAGTAGGCCTTGGTGGTTTGGAGGAAGAGACAGATGAGGGTTCTGAATTGAGTTCTGAATTACCACTGACCATCTGAGAGAACATGAGCAAGGTATTTTAGCCTCTGTGAGTCTCTGTTTCTGCAGATGGAGGCTGCACACCTGTCAAGAAGATGTCAAGAAGATGGAAGGTTCAGTGGGGGGTATTACCTGAGATGTATTTGGCAGGTAGCACATTCACATTCCACTGATGACAGTCACTTCTGAGTTTACTTAGTGTGTTTTGGTTTGGTTTTTCAAATGACGGTTGTTAATATCTATAATCTTAATGGGAATGGAGGAAGTAATTATAGCACAAATGTTTGAGGAAGTGTTCCTTCTGAAAAACTTAGTGCTAATGATACTGCATCAAGCCTATGCATGATGTCTTACATAGTCTGTTTCACAGGATCTAGAATCACCTTGGAGACCAAACTCTGCCACGTCTGGGAGGGATTATCTGGTTGGGCTACCTGAGGTGGGAAGAATCACCTGTGAGGGGCAGTGATTCCCTGGACTGGGGTTCCAGGCCTCACAGGAGACAGCTCTCAAGTCTCTCAGTGTCCTACTGCAGATTAGTGTGACTGGCAGCCACCTCCTGCTTCTGCCATCATGCCTTCCCCGCCACGATGTCCCATGTAACTGTGAGCAGAACTGTGTCCCGTGTAACTGTGAGCGGAACTGAACCCTTCCTTTGTTAGCTTGCGTTTGGTCAGGGATTTAGTCACAGCCGTGAGAAAAGTGACTAATTCACCATGTACAGGGCATTTGTCACGTCTCAGCCTGTTTGAGTACTTCACACAGACGGCTCGCTGTTGCCTGCCAGCCCTAGGAAGCAGGGTCCACTGCGATCGGACTCTACACAAGAGGAGAAGCAGCAAGAATGCTGCCCAGGGAGCAGGCTCAACACCACCGGAAGTGGTGGCTTCCTCAAGAACTGTTCCATGAGGAAACGTGAACGGATCTCTCCTGCCTCACACAGGGCACCAACGGCAAACCAAGCTACAGTTCCACTGAATTCCTGCTTGGGGGACCTGTGAGCTTACTGAGCTTATTTACAGAGCTTGTGCGACTCCAGCACAGTAGCCCAGTAAGAAGTCTCACCCCAGAATGGACAACGGTACCACCATAGCTACATAAAGTTCCCCTCCAGTTAGCCTCCCGCTGTCTGTTTACCCTAGCACTTCACCAGACTATAAAGCCCAGGCAATTAGGGCACAATCAGAGAGCTAGCTGGGAGTCCAGGAGGGAGCAGCTGAAATCGCAGGTGAAGTCGGATGACCCTCTCCACCCTGTCCTTCTGCGAGCCCATGGGAGAAGTCAACAGGCCTGATCCAGATCACGGGATGACGTCATGCAGGGAATTACAGCTGCTTAATGAAGATGACAGTGCTTACACTCGGAGGATAGCACTCAACAACAGTGGTGCATGTCTCTAATGCTGCACTTGGGAAGTGGAGGTAAGAAGATGAGGAGTTCAAGGTCAGCCTTGGCTATTTAGTGAGCTTGAGGAAGTCTGGGCACAAAACCAAAACAAAAACAGAAAAGCAAGTTCAACTCTCTATCCCTGTTGAGATGTTTATTTGTTGAAAAACATCTTTGTCCTGCTCTTATTTTTAAAAGAATGAGTTATTTAGGTGAATTTTAAAAATTACATTAAAAAGGTTTATTGTTTATTTTATGAGTACGGGTGGGTACTCATTGGATCCCCTGGAAATGGAGTCAATGGCAGCTGGGAATCAAACCTGGGGTCTCCCGGAAGAGCAGCAAGTATGCTTGACAGATGAGCCATTACTCCAGGCCCTTGAGATGAAACTGTTATACAATGAACTCCTATAAAGTGAAAATTTCAACAGCATTTATTATAGTCACAGTATTGTACAGCTACCACTTTGTCTAACTTAACAGCATTTCCTAGCTGAATGAGGTGGCACACTCCTGTAATCCCAAAAGCTCATGGAGGTAGAGGCAGGCGGATCTCTGTGAGTTTGAGGCCAGCCTGGTTTACAAAGCAAATCCAGGACAGCCAAGGCTATACAGAGAAACCCTGTCTCAAAAACAAAACAAAACAACAACAAAAAAATCCAAGCATTTCCTTTATACGTTAAACAGTTTCCTTCTATTAAAATCCACCCCAGACACTGAGACCTATAGATCTGTGTTCTGTCTCCAGACTAACCTGTTCAGGACATTGTATGTAATGGAACATATATGTAATTTCTTTTAGAGACAGGATCTTACTCTGTAGCTCAGCCTGGCTTAGAACTAATTATGTAGTCCAACAGGGCCTCAGATTCACAGTAATCCTCCTGCTTCAGCTTCCTGAGAGCTAGGATTGTGGGCATGAGCCAACATGCCCAGATCAATGTGTTATTATTAGTTGTTATTGTTTCTGTTTTTACATGCTTAGTGTAGTGATTCTCAGATTTCTCCACACCATAGCATGCATCGGCATCTTCACGATGGAGAAGTACTTTATCGTGGATGTAAAGAGCAACCTGTTTATCCCTTCATCAATTGATGGACACATTTGGGTTATTTCCTTTTCTTGTGTGTCACAGAGGTGAGCATGCATGTACATGTACCAGTTTGCACTTCTGTTCTCAGTTTGTTGGTGCTCACACGTAGGAAGAGGACTGTGGTGCTATGTGTCAAGTCCACATGAAGCATTTGAGAGGAATCATCAAACTGTTCTCAGGGTTTGAGTCACCCTCCAGTCCCTCCAGTAATATTCATCAACATGCTCAACAACACTGCCATTTATTTCTGTGATGCTAGAGCCTAACCCCACAGGCTTGTGCAAGCTAGGTAAACCCTCCATCACTAAGCTACATCCTGAGCCCCAATACTTATTCTTTCTGGTCTTGTTTTTTTTTTTTTCTTTTTTCTTTTTTAACATGATCTAATGGGTTTAGGAAGCAGTAGCTCACTGTGGCTAACTAATGACACTGAGTTCTCCTGGATGCCCCTTCTTATATTTTCTTTGGAGAGATGTCTACTCTAGTCCTGTGCCTACTTTCTTTCTTTTTTTTAAATTATTGATTAGTGTCTTCAGCTGTTTTATTGCTACAACAAAAAGCATACTAAGTTACAATCACATGAGGTTTATTTTGTTCATTGTTTTGGAAGCTGGGAAATCTGAAAGTTTAGTACCAACTCTGGCTTTTGTTCTGTGTGATGATATGGTTGGAGGTAACACCGTGAGAAACCTCACAGGGGAGTCAGAGACAGGATGGGAACTGAATTTCCCCGTTTACATCGGGAGCCTGTTTCTGTAATTACTAACCCACTCCACAACAGTGACACTAATCAGTTCACAAGGACATGATGTAATCACCTGTTTTTTTTTTCTGTTTTTGTTTTGTTTGTTTGTTTGTTTTTCAAGACAGGGTTTCTCTGTGTAGCCCTGGCTGTCCTGGACTTGCTTTACAGACCAGGCTGGCTTCAAACTCACAGAAATCTGCCTGCCTCTGCCGCCCTGTGTGCTGGTATTACGGCATGGTCCAAGTGGTACCAGGCTCTGAGGCACCAGGCTAATCACCTCTTAAGGTGCCAACTCTTAATATCTACAAAGAAATCCAATTTCAGTGTGAGTTTTGATTGGGAAATTCAAACCATAACATGTTATGATTTTTCTTTAGACAGAACTCCCGACTTAGCATAGGGGGATGTTCAGATAAAGCCATCATAACTTGAACACAACAGAGAACCAAAATGCATGGCATATCTTTAATGTAGCCATCACACAAAGAGGTGCTGATTATTTAGCCAGGTGTTCAGCTTCCTGCCTTGTCTGTAACTGGCCCCCAGACCCTAGAACAACCGATACCATGATGGAGGCACAATTCAGGCCCTAAAACTCAGCAAGTAGACAGTATCACCAGCCAAATAAAAAACAAAGACCAAATCCATCAAAGTCCACAGTTCTGGGAAGGTCTCTAAAAGTACTAACCTTGCTTTTTAGTTCTGCTTCTGGTTAACTGTTTTTGTTAACTGAAGTATGTCAACCCAGGACATGATTTTTGTGCTTAAAAGCTCACCCTGAGAAAGACTCAGGACTACATTGGGATTCCAAACACTCAAAATAGTCGCCAGCCAGCTAATAAAGACTTTCTGTTTGGCTTAAACCCATGTCTGAGCAGTCTTCTCTGGTGAATACCGCACAGTGCTGACAGCATTGTGAGGATATTATTTTGGATGTTGCTTGCCAATGAAAACATCACAATTCAAAACTTGTGATGGAGTCCTTCTCAATACAAGTCCCAGCTTGCCAGTTTCTTAGATACTAAACCCTGGCCAGATATACAGGTAGACAGTTACTTTTCTATTGCTGTCATAAAATACCATGACCAAGGTGATCTACAAAGAAAGAGTTTATTTGGAGCTATGGTTCCAGCGAGATAATAGTCGATGGTGGAGAAGCAATAGCAGACAGCTAAAGCAGCAGCTGAGAGCTTACATCTCTATCCAAAAACCAAGAGAGCTTGCTCAAAATGGTACATGTCCTTTGAAACATGAGAGCACCCTTTCCCTAAGTAATATACTTTCTCCTTCCACACCTCCCACTCCTCCACCAATAGTCAGCCACCAAGTGGGCTGCAATTACTCAAATGCCAGAGACTTATGGAGAACATCACACTAAAACCACCATAATTTGCAAACATTTTCTCCCATGCATAGATTCTTTTCACTTCTCTGATAATGTCCTTTTAATTTGTTTTTTCTTTTTAAAAAGAAATCTGATATTTCCTATATTTCTCAGGCTGGTCTTGAACTCATGGTAATCCTTCTGCCTCAGTCTTTCAAGTGCTAGGATTGATGACAGCCGCCACCATCACACCTAGCTTGGTAATGACTTTTGATGCATAACCGATTTCATATCTGATCAAGTCCAGTTGACCCAATTTCTCTTTCCTTTGCTGTGCATTTGATGTCACAGACCAAAATCCTTACCAGATCCAAGGTCATAGCATTTTATCCACGGTTTCTGCTAAGACTTCTATGGCTTTAGCTGTTCAGAGTGTTGATTCATTTTGAGATAATTTTTTATTCAATTATTTTGTATGTGGAAACTCAGTTACCCCAGCACCAGTTATTACAGAAATTCCTCCCCCAGTGAACAGTCTCCCTGTATGATTTCCATCTCTCTGGAGGAGGCATGACAACGTGGAGAAAAGCTGGTGACTGCTCTCTTGGTCTAGACACAGGGGAGATGCAGAGATAGGCTGCTCAGCACGTCAGAGGACACTGGAGGGAGTTTCCAGTGCTGCAGGACTTCCTGTACATGCAAAGAGTGTTGGTTGATGCCTTCATCAATGGTAATTTGAGTGGCACTGTTAAAATGACTTGAGTCATAAAATACGTAAGATGACTAGATGATGCAAACTATTATGATAATATCGAGATTCAATAGTTGGAGCTCATGCATGTGACAGGGGACGTGGCGTAATTTCCCATCACTTGAACAGATTACTTCCTTTATTTGCTTTTCTAATACTTCTGAATGCAAAACATTGTTCAAGCTGGTAATTGAGCTGGCATTGTTCTGTATGCACCTTCTTGCTGTGGCCTGTAACGTATTCTTGTCTCTACTTTATAGATGTGAAGACAGAGGCAAAAATAAGTTAATATTCTTGCTTCCGGCAGCTCTCTTTTGTTAATCTATGTAAATGTATAAAATGTATATATTTTAGGAAGCTTCTATAGTAACACATTTCCAAGTTTAAGGTGTATTTCTAAGAGGTAGAAGAAGCTGAGGGAAGTGCTCCCTGCCTGTGATCCTAGCACATAAGTGGTCAAGCAAGAAGATGACCCATAGTTTGAGGACAGCCTGGGACACATAGTGAGTTCCAGGCCAGCCCCAGGCAGTAGTGATACACTCCTTTAATCTCAGCACTCTGGAGGCAGAGGCAGAGGCAGGCAGATCTCCATGAATTTGGGGCCATCCTGGTCTACAGGGTGAGTTCCAGGACAGCCAAGGATATAGAGAGAAACCCTGTCTTGAAAAGCCAAAAATTCACATCCTCCCAGGAGCCTACCCTGTCGCAGGCCTCCACCTTGACAAAGAGATGTCTCCCCCCTAGTTTCTCTTCTTGTTCCCAGCCCTCTCACCTCCCACCCCATGCTCCCCACATTTGACCCACATCCTTATTTCCCTCCCCATTCTATCTCCTGCCCAGTTCCTTCTCTTCATCCACTTCTGCAATCTATTCTATTTCCCCTTCCAAGTGACATTTTAGCACCCTCCCTTCGGTCCTCCTTGTTGCTTAGCTTCTTTGGGTCTATGGATTGTAGTATGGTTATCCTTCATACTACAGACAACATAAGCAGGTCTAATATCTGCTTATAAGTAAGTATATACCATGTGCATCTTTCTGGGTCTGGGTTACCTTTCTCAGATGATCTTTTCTAGTTCTATCCATTTGCCTGCAAATTTCATGATTTCCTTGTTTTTAATAGCTGAGCAGTATTCCATTGCATAATTGTACTACAAGTTCTTTATCCATTGTTTGGTTGAGGGACATCTAGGTTGTTTCCAATTTCTGGCTATTACAACTAAAACCGATAGTGGTTAAGCAAATGTCCTTGTTGTATGGTGGAACGTCTTTTGGGTATATGCTCAGGAGAAGTATAGTTGGGTCTCGAGGTAAAATTATTCCCAATTTTCTGAGAAAGCACCAGATTTATTTTCAGAGTGGTTGCACATGTTTGCACTCCCACCAGCAGTGGAGGAGGGTTCCCCTTCTCCACATCCTTACCAGCATGTGCTATCACTTGAGTTTCTGAAATTAGACATTCTGACTGGTGTCAGATGGAATCTTAGAGTTGTTTTGGTTTGTATTTCTCTGATGGGTAAGGACATGGAGCATTTCTTTAAGTGCTCCTAAGCCATTTGAGATTTCTCTGTTGTGAATTCTCTGGGTGTGACTCTGGCTGAGACTCCCAATGCGGTTGGGGGAGAGAGTGGGAGATTACGAAGATTGAAGTGACCGCCTCCTAGCCAGGCAGAGCTTGTGGAAGGAGGGGAACAACAACCCACTGACAAAACCTGTGATCCAAAAATTACCCTGTCTGCAAGAAGTGCAGAGATAAAGAGGCAACAAAGATTGAGGGAAAGTCCATACAATAATTGGCCCAACCTGAGACCCACCCCACGGCTGAGAGCCAGCCCCCTGTTGGGCAGCTCACAACCACTTGTAACTCTGGCCCCCAGGGGATCTGACAACTTCTTCTGGATTCCACAGGCACTTGCACACACATGCAACCCTCCCCCAACATACACAGATTTTAAAATAAAATAAATATTAAGAAGGAAGTTGTTATAAGTGGAAAAGGAGAGTTAAATGAAAAGCTGTAGGATGCAGTATTTATTGCCTCTCCCTTCTTTTTCCATCCATCACTGTGGTTGGTGGCTAGTCTTCACTTAACAGGATACAGAACTACCTAGGAGACACATTTCTTAGTGTATCTGTAGCCAGAGGGGTTTAAATAAGGTAGAAACAACTACCCTGACATGATCCATGGGCTGTGGTCCCAGACTGAGTCAAAGAAGAGAGCTGAGCACCAGCACTCTGCTTTTCTCCTTCTCCATAGGATGCAGTGCGACCAGCTGCCTCACTCTCCTGCCTCCGGTTGCCTTCCCATCACCGCAGACTGTAACCTTAATACGTGAGCCAAAACAAGCTCTTATTTAGGTTGCACGTGCTGGGTATTCATGTCATAGCAGAGAAAAGTCGCTGATGTAATCTCCAAAGAAAGAAAGCATAAACCCTGTTAGCAATGACAGGCCTGACTCTGGAGGATCACAGAAAGTTTTGTGCTTTCCTGACCTTCAGGTTTTCCTATCATTTGTATGTTATTTTTATATGATAAATAGTAAGTGTGTGATATATGTTTATCATATATACGGACAAATACAATATAAATTTGCATGTGAATGCAAAAATAAGATAAAGCTTGAGTTTCTTAGCTGTTTTTAGAAAATTAAATCTGAGGTCTTCAGTCAAGTGTGTTTTCCTAAGAGGAAGCTTGTTGTTTTCAACATATAGAGGCCTTTTCCCTAGCCCACCCAGGGAGATGAGAGCAGATGGCATCCAGGCTCTGAGACCTCTCTCCTCACGTCTCACAATCACAATCTCTTATGTCATCAGGGACTTGTGGTCCACGTGTCTCATGGCAGCTACAGAGCAGACTCTAAGGAGCCCAGCAAGCAGGGAAAGTGCCTTGCACGGGACTCCACCGAGTGTAGAGTGTTTAGCTGACAGGTGGTAGAACTCTTGGACTTCCAGGTCTCCCGTGGATTCAGTATGGAAGTCTAGCCATAAACTCTGCACCCTTCATTTACCTGTTCAGATAGGAGAGGTCTGGCAGTATTTTTAAAGGCGCGCCTCAAGGTGGGGTGTTACCCTTTTGTGCTTTCTGTGTGCCCGTATTTAGCACTAGAGAGATAGCATTGGTCAAATCTCTACTCTTATCATCATGGAAGGCACTGCTATCTCTAAGCATCAGAGGACCGCAGCCACACAGCTTGATTTGGGGACAGGCAGGAGCATGCTCCTGTCATCTTTAGATATGGTCTGTGACCTAACTTAGGCCAGCTGCCCATCTCTCTGCCTCCACTTCTGCATTTCAAATGTAGAAACAATAAACTCTATAAATCAGGTTGCTTTGAACACCGAGATTCACAGACACATGGCCCAGTCCACAGCACAGTGTGGCTGTGTTTGGACGTTTTGTTGCTATAACCAAATTCCTGAGGGAAACAGTTTAGGAGGCAGGAGTGATTATTGTCCATGGTCGCAGAATTTAATCTATGGTTGCCTGGCTCCATTGTTGTGGGCTTGAGGTAGAAATGAATACCATGGCAACAGGGGCATACATCAGAGGCTGCTTAGGTCCTAGTGCCCAGAAAACAGAGAAAGACAGGAATGGGGTGGGGCAAGATACAACCTTCCAGTGCATGCCACCAGCGACCCACCCCCTCACATAGACCCCAAATCTCAATAATGCCATCATATTATGAATTCATCAAAGGCAAATAAATTGGTAATGCCAGAGCCCTCTGGATCCGATCACTTCCCCAATGTTTGTCACCTGGAAACCAAGATCCCAAAGCTTGTGCTTTCAGGGAAATCTCAGATTCAAAGGACAGCGGCAGCTCCAGAGCCACCTCTTCTCCTGGCATCTTCCTGGAGAGCCCACCAGAAATAAACAGGAGACACTTTAGGATCTCAAAACACATTCTTCAATAAAGGAGGGACTCGTAGGATCCCACCTCTACCTCAGGAGCTGCTGATGTCGATGGGCAAGAGGTGGGAAGAGACAAAATCAGTTTTCTTTAAGGGTTTGATCCATGGTAAGTTCCCCAAGCTCCCATGGATATAGACTCCACGCATATGGACAGCACTAATTGGACTCAGTGGCTTATTTATAAAAAGAAATGAGAAAGGAAGGAAGGAAGGAAAGAAGGAAGGAAAGGAGAGAGAGAAACACAGAGAATATGAAGTAGGAAGGAAAATGGAAGGGGTGGTCTGCAAAGAGGAAGAGTAGGGAAGTGGCAGCAGGCATGATTTAAACATTGTATATATGTATGAAATTACCAAAGAATAAATTAAAATCACTCCTCAGGGCTCACGAGATGGCTCAGTGAGTGGGTAAAGTGCTTCTGGCACAAATGTGAGGACCTGAGTTCAATCCCTAGCATCCACATAAAAGCGAGTGGTCCCTGACCAGCCAGCCTTGCTGAACTGGTGAGTTCCAGGTTCATTGAGACACCCTGACTCAAAAAATAAGGTGGAGAGTGCTTGGAAATGATACCAAACATCCTCCCTCAGCCTACACCTCTCTTTCTTTCTTTCTCTCTCTCTCTCACACACACTTGCATGCACACAGGTCTCAATGCAGTAATTCCTTTTTTGTGTACGTATACCTAGGAACTCCTAGAATGATTGTTTCAAGACACAGCTGCTGAAAGCATCTATTGGCATGTTGCTTGCACTAACAACAGATACAAAGATGATATTTAATACATGGAATTAGGAGCACTAAACGCAATGATTATCCCTGGTGGCCTTCCTCCCTGTCTTCCTCTCTCCCTCCCTCCTTCCTTTTCCTCCCATCCTCCCTTCCCTCTTCCTCCTTTTGTTCATATCCTTCTCATCCCTCTGTCTCTTCCTCCCCCCACCCCCATACATCTTTCCTCACAGCCTTAGTCCCCTGCATCTTTCCAGCCTTCTCCCTCTCTTCCTTCTGGTTTTGAATTTTGTTAGTATTAGTGTGCATGGATGTGTGTGAGCATGTGCTTGTGAGTGTGCATGTATGATGTGTGTGTGTGTGTGTGTGAGTGAGTGAATACCACACATGCCATGGTGTGAATGTGGAGGTCAGGGAACAAGTTTTGGGATTCCATTCTCTCCTTCCATAGAATGTTCCAGAGAATGAACTAAGGTCACCATGCCTGTGTGGCAAGTGCTTTTCCCACTGAGTCCTGTCACTGAGCCATTTCCTGTTCTTCCTAGCCTGGCCCTAAGAAGAGGCTGAGTTCTAACAGCCTCTAAGCCACTAAGGAAGTCTTTGATGATGCTGGGCAGATTAATCATGCTGTGACTGCTGGTGAGAAATGCTTTAAAATAATGAAGAGCTGTCCAACCTTGCAGCGCTGTGATTCCCAGTTACACGCCCAGCTCTATGGCATTTGTTCTTCCACTGTTGGCCACGATGTCCCCAAGGACGCTCTTGCAGACCTCTCAGTGGGAAGGTAGGAATGTACAGTCGACCAACCTTTCTGCAATTATGGGCTGAGGTGCAGGACAGTGGTAGAGTATGTGTTTTGCATGCACAGGCATGTGGACTGGATCCTTAGCGCCACAGAAAGAAAGCAGGAAAATACATAGTTGACATTGTAGTCACTTCCAGTATGTTTTCTTTCTCCCACTATCCTATCAAGCTAGGAGTGTGCTTCTCAGTGTTGTTTTAGTTTGGTTTTTGTTTTGTGTTGTTTTGTTTTGAGGGGATTGTCAACTTGACAGAAGATGGGGACATCTGGGAAGAGGGGACACCAATAGAAAAAAATGCTTCCATCAGTGGCCTGTAGGCAAGTCTGTGGGAGATTTTCTTGATTAATGATTGGGCCCTGCCCACTATGGGTGGGACCCTGGGCAGATGGTCCTGGGTTAGAGTTTTTAACAAAGAAGCTGAGCAGTCAAGCCGGCAGCATTCTTCTGTGGTTCTGCTTCAGTTCGTGACTGCAGACTATTGCCCTGGTTTCCCTTAGTGATGGACTGTGATTGAGACACTTATGCAAATAAGTCCTTTTGTTTCTTTTTTTTTCTTTTTTCTTCTTTGTTTTGTTTTTCTTTTCTTCCTTTCTTTTTCTTTTTTCTTCACAGCAATTGGAAGGAAATTAGGACGGAAAATGGAACTGGGGAGTGGGTTATTGCTCTGACACTCATGTTGTTTTCAGAGGACTGTGGGAATGTTTGTAGCTTTGGGCTAGAAAAACGCCTTGAGTACTCAAAGCCCAATGGGCTCTTCTGTGGAAACATGGACAATAAGAATGTTGAGAGTAATACAGATGATGAATGCTTGGCTAGTAGTTTCAGAGGGAAGCAAAGACTTTATCATTGCCATTCACGTGATTGATTTGAACTCCGGTGGGTTCTGGTCATTTGGAGCTGAAAAAAGTTAGGTGTGATTAGCAAGAGATTAGCACCACTGAAGTGAAACCTTTGTTTTACCAGGGCAATTTGAGCTGGTTTTGAGTTCTTAGCTGGAGCTAAGAACTTAGTTGTGATTAGTAAGAGACTGACATCATTGAGGTGAAATACACTGAGGAGTATTTCTTTAGGGGCAGCACACAGACGGTTGCTTCAAAGGGGTCAGGGCTGCATCTCAAGATGGTAGCTGAATTTGGCAATATGAAAGAGTCTCCCAACTGGTACTAATTTAGCTGCACAGAGGCTGCAGAATTGAAGGACTTATGGAGTGTTGGCACTATGAGAGGCGAGGGGAGGCCTCAGCTGCTGTGAAGACTACAAGAAGGATATTGGCTGTGCCAGGACTGTGGGATGCCCACCAAGGAGAGAGGTGTGCAGTGGAGATGTCTGAGTCTGTGAAGCCAGCTGTGTGAGCTGAATGGAGATGTCTGAGTCTGTGAGTCTAGCTGTGTGAGCTGTCGGTGGCAGAGCTGAAGAAGTGCTGCTGCTGAAGGCCTTCAGAGCCCAGAAGATCAGGAGCGACTCCCAGACATCGACCACTGAAGGTTTTGTTTATCTGTTTGTTTTTTTTGTTTGTTTATTTGTCTTTTATTTTCCTTTCATTGTTGGACTTTGGTTTACGTTGAATGGATTGATTGTGCCCTAGTTCTTTCCCCTTGGAACTAGAAAGTGTGCAATTTGTGTTGGATTTTACAGGGACCCATGCTAAGTTATGAGCATTTGGGTATTTTCAAGAGACACTAGTCTTTTTTAATGCATCTATACATCTGGTCTTCATGTTGTTTATGCTTTCACACCTGGTTCCTATAGAGACCAGGAGAGCATCAGCTCTCCTGGAGCTGGAGTTAGAGACAGTTGTGAGCTGCCACGTGGGTGCTGGGGATGAAACTTGGGTTTTCTGGAAAAGCAGAGCCATCTCTCCCCTGTGTTTACATTTTTGAAAGACTATGAGCTTTAAAAGTTATACCTTAGAAGAGAGTTTCCAGGTGGTCTGGGGGCAGGTGGGGAGGTGAACAGGAGGGATCAGGTTGGGTAGGGAGAAAGAGAGGGAGAGATGATTGGCCGTCTTCTATAACTAGGCTAGGCTTCCAGTGGTGGGACTAGGATAGCAATCCAGCCACAAAACCTTCAAGGCCTCTCACCTGTCCTGCCTACAAGATGTGCTGGTGCAGCAGTGGCTCAGAGCTTATGAGAGTGACTAACCAATGACTAGTTTAACTTGGGACCCACACCAGGAGAGGGAGCCCATGCCTTATACTGCCCAAATGGCCAGGAACTGGAAGCTAGATTGGCCAGAGACCTAGGGTAGAGCCAAATGCAACTGGCCAATAAATAAATATCAGGAGAACATGGCCCATAGAACCAACTAAGCAGGGCTCATAGGGGCTCACAGATACTGAAGCAGCAATCATGGAGCCTGTGTGGTTCTGCACTAGGTCCTCTGCGTATATGTTGTGGTTGTTTAGCTTAGGGATTTTGAGGGACTCCTAACAATGGGAGTGGTGCTGTCTCTAACTCTTTTGCCTGTTCTTAGGACCCTTTTCTCCTACTGGGTTGCCTAGTACAGCTTTGATATGAAGATTTGTGCCTAGTCTTGTATATCTTGCAATGCCATGTTCGCTTGATAGCCGTGAGAGGCCTGCTTTTTTTCTGAAGGGAAATGGAGGAATAGTGGATCTAAGGAAGAAGAAGGTAGGGGTGGGGAAAATTGGTGGGAGCGGAGGGTGGGGAGGCTGAGGTCGAGATGTATTGTGTGAGAGAAGAACAAATAACAAGAAGAGAAAGGTTATGCCTTATTTTATACTGTGATGTTAACATAAGATGGGGGATAAATGAGAAAAGAAAGATTATGGTTTTAGCAGAACTGAATTTGTATGTGCTTGGGGATCAGTTTTGCTGGCTAGTTATTTGTCAGCTTGACACAAAGTAGGGACATCTGAGAAGAGGAAACCTCAACTGACAAAACTCTCCCAGCAGGTATGCTAACAGGTGAGTCTATGGGGGCATTTTCTTGATTAACGACTAGCATGAAAACCACCCGTTGGCAGGTGGCCCTGGGTTGTATTAAAAAGTAAGCTGAATGAGTCATGGAGGACAATCCAGTAAGCAGCACTCTTCTGGGAGTCTCCTGTCTGGAGATCCCTGCCTTGAGCTCCTGCCCTGGGTTCCCTTCTATGACAGATTATAAACAGGCAGCTAAGATATATCTTTACCTCCCTATGTTGTTTTTCTTTTTTCTTTGTCAGTGTTTTGTTTGGTTTGGTTTGGTTGGTTTGGTTTTGCATCAATAGGAAGAAACTAGGATAAGGAGCAACTTAAAAATGTTCTTGCTTTAATCGCCCAGCAATGACATGAAAGAGACAAAGTAAATACCAAAGAACATGAAGGCCTGACTAATGATCAAAGTATGTTCCATTCTCTTAAATTATTCTGGGGAGGTTTGCCAACTAAAGTAACAAAAAAGTAACAGGTGAAAAGACACACAATTTTTATGACCATGTTTAGGACTCAAGAAAATGTTTTAGGGTCTAGAAAGATTATTTTTAAGTTGATGAATACAGGATATGAAGGAGAATGACTTAGGTACAAAACTCACCTAGACAAGGTAGATAGTATTTAGACTCACCTAGAGAGGATAGCAACTTTTTCCAGGCTGCCAAATACAAAGGAGCTCAACATTTTGAATGTAACTTTTACATATGGTTTTCCTGATTGCTTCATATCTGTTCTTACTGTATGTAGTTTATTATAAGTAGATAAAGTCCATATGGAAAAAGAAGTGAACTCAGGTAGTAAAAACAGAGTCTTAAGTACCATTTTAAGGAAGGAAGGGGGGGTTGTACCTCAAGGAAGGACAAATCATGGGCAGTAACTAGAAAACCTTGAGGTATCAGTGAAAGCAAAAAGGTTTGGGAAAGTTTTTTGTTTTGTTTTGTTTTGTTTTGTTTTGTTCGTTTTGCTGGGAATTAAACCAGGGGCCCTGCACAAGCCTTTGCTCAGGAGTCCAGACCTTAAATCTGTTTATTTTGGTGAGGTTGGCTAATGCAGGCTCAACTCTAAACTGTCTCTTTCTGAGAGCACCTCAAGGGGGAAAATCTGCCTTACTTTTAGGCAGAGAAATGAAAGGCAGAACTTTCGTCTGGAACTATTGATTCTTAAGAATTATGTGCCTAAGTAGCATGCTCATGTGGCACAATCTGGTCTATGTAAGATAAAGAAGCCCCAGTTTGCCCACTGACCCCAGAAGAAGGAAAGGCACACTGAGCCCACCTGGCCCCCTGTACCCACAGGTGGGAACTGCATGCACAGAGCCCAGCCTGGAGCCACTGAACCACATCTACCCCACAGGTGCCGGGCATCGTGCCTCAAGCTCTTGCTGCTGTTACTCAGAATCACTGCAGCGATGGCTGATTCATCTGCGAGGTGTGGGAAGTGTGTATCTTGATTTTCAATGATATTATGATCATCAGTGACATTCACCCAATGTCTCAGATTTCAAAACTCCAGGAATGCAGTTGTGGTCACATTCACACAGAAGGCTGACTTACGATGGTTTCTTCATACCAGAGGAAAACACCTTCCCAGAAGAGATGGTCCTAAGATGTACTGACTGAAATTCTGCTAGATGACCGCTCCAAGTCGGTTCAGCTCCCTTGAATGGACTCAGGATGGCCGTGGGTGGAAACAGCGAAGTTAACATGAATGACCAGAAGAGGAGTTGAATTGCACCATATGGGACAGCACAAACATTTATTTACTTGAAAAGATCTATCACACACCTGTAGAAAGGTCCACACTGAACCAGATGCAGCACTATGGCAATGGCTTTGACAAAGGGAATGGGGACAAAAGATGTTTTCTGTCTCCTTTGGGCTCAGGAGTGAACTACAAAGTATGCTCAGGTCCCAGAGAGTCACAGCTTAGTGAAACTGCTTGTTTGATTTTTTTTTTTTGAGAAGCTTCTAGAATGGCTGGTTTAAGAAAAGATCCTCTGATAACAACAGTAATAAACTCATGCTGTTCTTCAGCCTTTAGGGCCTATGGCTGGGTCTGGGCTCCAGGGCCCCAGTGCCTACCTCACCTCTACCGTTGATGGCCCTCAGATCTGTCAAGCCACTTGAGAGTATCTGGATTCCAGTCAGGGGCAGGGGTTAAGAGATTTTGCATAGGACATTGTTGTCCCCTTGCTGATCCAAGTCTGCACACAGCTAATGTTGATGTGGGGCTTCACAGGTCTCCTGATGCATTGGGTATCACTGGGGACCCTGCTAACAGGTGTGACAAAAAGCAAGCTGAGGAAGACGGCTTTATTTTCTCTTACAGTACGAGGGACACAGTCCATCATGGACAGGAAGGCATGGCTGCAGGAGCCTGAGGCAGTGGGCCCCGTGGCACCTGTAGGCAGGAAGCAGAGTGAGATACAAGCCAGAGTTCAACTCACTTTCCCCATTCAACTCCATCCAGAACCGCAGCCCGGGGTGGGGGGTGTTGCTTGCAGGTAGGTTGGATCTTCCCACCCCCACGAAGTTGATCTAAAAACTCCCTCTGCTATGCACAGAGGTTAGGTGATTCTAGACCGAGCCCGCTTGACAGTTAATGTTAACCATGCACAGTGACGTGGAAAGCAGCAGCTTGTCGGAGGGAGCATTCAAGCAGAACTGGCTTCTAACTCGTGGTGGAGAGGAAATGGCTGCAGGCAGAGCATCTGGAATGGGAAGGGAAGTGACAGTAATGTTTTTTCTGAGTAGCGGACTTGAGGATAGCTTGGGGTTGAAGAGTGAGATCAGGAAGTGGCCTGGATGCTGGCCCCAGGGTTGTGTGATGGGTAAGAGGGGATGCTCAAATTCTCGTAAGGCTTTTCCGGGATCCAGGCAGATATCTCCTAAGTCCTCATATGTACAATTTTTTTTTCTTACACGCATGGGTGTTTGTATTCGTTTACAAAGCCTGCAAAATCAAAACGTCACTGGGTGGCTTGAGCAACGGGAATTTATGGTTCCACGGAGCTGGAAACTCATCAAGGGTGAACACACTCCTCCACCTCCTTCATCTGTTTCCCTTGAGGGTGGGAGTCATGCACCTCTCCTTTGGAGCCGTGCAGAGGGCAGCTGTGGACATGGGCTTCACATGCCCTCCTCACTTTAAAAGCACACTGATTCAGCGTGTGCAGAGAAGTAGTCTTGGTGTGTCCCATGACAGGGGTGGAGAGGTGTGTGTATTAGAGGGAGAGAGGGGAGAGACTGGTTTTGTTTGACTTCAGAAAGGGTCTATTTAGCAGAACCCTAGCCTGCACTGACTGGCACGGTTCTCGTCTGTGCTCTCCCAGCAAGACGTTCTGCCTGGTTCAGTGGCTCAGTCGCAAGAGGTGGCGTGGAATGTGAGCCTGACAGTTCTGGAAAATCAATCTGAAGCATCTTTGTAGAGTGAAGAGAAAGCATAAAATAAGAGCTGTCTTGGCAGAGTCAGCTGGTTTCTCTATGCTGTTTCCCAGGAGAGGCGCAACCTTTGAGGCTTCTGTGTCCCAGACCCGCCCCTCAAGCATAATCCTACTTTCTCTAAGTGACTCTTAGAAGCTGATTGTCACTCTGAGAGATGTCACCAGGGCCACATTCAGCTTCCCGGACCATGAAGGGGAGCAGCTAACCTTGGGTGGCCGCAACTCTCTAGCTTCTATCTGCAGTTTCCAGAAGGCAAGTCCGGGCCTGTGGAGAGCCTGTCTGCTGAGCTCATGCATGGCCGAGTTTCTGGGCCATCCTGACCACCTGGAACACTGCTGGCCCCCTCATCAATAGGAGCTTGACTGAGTCCTCCCCGTCCCTACCTTCCACTGTCCCTGCAGTGCTGTGTGCATAGTCCCACCTCCAGGCCTGTGGCCAGGAATTCTCACCAGGTGACCTCCCCTTCCATCTACCTCGTCAAAGTCCTGCCCACCTGCCAAGGCTCAGTCCTCCTCTTTAACAAATTTGCATTTAGTCGCCACACTCATTGCTTAATATCTTGAAACATCTGTTGTATTGGCATGATAGTGAAGTTGAAATATATTTAAATGACACTCAGACGTATATTGAAATATTGAAATCTCTCTCTCTCTCTCTTTTTTTTTTTTTTTGAGACAGGGTTTTTCTGTGTAGCCTTGGCTGTCCTGGACATGCTCTGTAGACCAGGCTGGCCTCGGACTTACAGCAACCCCCCTGCCTCTTCCTCCCCGAGTCCTGGGGTTACAGGCATATGCCACTACACCTGGCTGTTTTTCTCTTGCCTACAATCAAGTTTTCCTTTTGAGTGTGCACTCTATGGGCATCAATAATGGCAGGTGGTTGCATAAGATGGAAACACTATTTAGTCCAACGTAATGAACCAATAGGTTCCTTCGGAAAATGCTTACTTAGTCTCTTCAAGTCAAATGCCATCACTCTCAGAATGTGCCACCAAACCTCTCATTCCTCTGGAAGTTGATATGATGCTGGGCTCTGAGAGATGGAATAGAGATATTGTCCAGCCACTAGGGCAGCCTGTCATGTCAGCCCCTACTTCAGGCAATGTGCTACCTTGCTCTGGCCATTCTCAGCAGATTCCCCTCACTGACTGGTCCTGCTTCCAGCTTCGTTAGTGCTTACAGATTCCTATGGACACAGCTGCTGCTACAGTGCAGGAAGCCAACACCTTTATCTTTCCCCCCCCATGTCTCCCCAGGACACATGCAGATGCCTGTCAGAGAATCATATGTGGTAGTTTGAATAAGGAATATACTCCACAGGTCATGCATTTAAAGACTTGGTCCCCAGTTGGTGATGCTGTTTGGGAAGGTTATGGGACCTTTAGAAGATGGTGCCTTACTGGAGGAAGTATGTCACGTGGGGTCGTTTCTGAGGCATTGTAACCTTGACCCACTTTCCAATTTGCTCTCTGTGCTTCCTGTGTATGGATGGAGAGGCGATCTCTCAGCTTCCTGCTACCTGGTACCATGCCTGCCCTACCATTGTGGATTCTTACTCTGGCACCCCACACAACAAAGAACCACCCAGCCCAAATACCAACAGCAACAGTGTGGTTCACAGGTTCAGGTATTTGAGTACTCGGGTCTTCAGCTGATAGTGCTGTTTGTCAAGGTGATATGGCATTGCTGAAGGATACAGTATGTCACGGGGCGGGGTGAGCCTTGAAAATCCATAGCCTCATCCCATTTCTGGCCCACTGTCTCACATTGAAGATGTGACCTCCCAGCCTCCTTACTATCACTTACTGCCTTACCTTTCTTCCATGGTGTACTCTTATCCCCTGGAATCGTAAGCTAAAATAAACTCTTTCTTCCATAAGTTGCTTTTGATCATGGTGTTCTATCACAGCAACAGAAAGGTAACTAATGAAGACGAGGTTAAGAAACTGCTCCTATGTCCATGAGCAACTGGACATAGGATATTCTTGCAAGGGTGTGGCCCACTGAATGGTGTAGCTATGAGTTGTCAGTAGCCTAAGGTCCCAGCATATAGGGAATGGGTGTGTTTGCCCTCAACAGAGCCTCCAAGCAGAGCTGAGTGCCTTGTATGGCTCCTCATATTTCTCATCCTAACAGCACTAGCAAACAGCACTCATGGCACTTTCTTGTGGGCTAAACACACACGCACACACACACATGCACGCACAATCTCACTTAAACCTTGTGAGATGCTCGAGAGGTGGACTTCTTTCATCCTATTTTATAGCACAAGAAGATGAAGCTCAAGGAGGGTTAATCCCAGCATTACTGAATAAGTGACAGGACCAGTATTACTGGACCCCTACGTCTGGCTCTTTTGTAAATGGCTCAGATAGTTTTTGCTCACATGAGAGCAACAGACCTGGGAGGAAGTGGGTAAACTGGAGGGTTAACCTAAAATTCAAGGAAATACTCTTTTCAGTGCCGAAGACCTAACAGAGTGTGAGGCTGGGCCAACACCTCAGCTGAGGCTTAGGATTCTCAGAAGGGTGCTTCCTGCCACCTTCGAATCCACAGGTGTCAGTGGATAGCAAGGACAATCCCTTTTCTGTAGGGGGTTGTTTTGTTTGTTGGAGGTGGGGAGGCTCCTAAGGAGAACACCTGGACCTTAGCGCTTTGTATAATGACCATGAACAAGAAAAGAAGCCACTTCCTGGTAGTCAACTGTAGAAAAATAATTTTATTTACTACTGTAAGTAAAGTAGTGCAAAGAGTAGTTAGAACCCACAGTATTGCATTACTGCTTTATTTACTACTGTAGCAGCATACAGTACCCAGACATTCTGTTCTTCCTTGCCCTCTTACACACACTCACACCAGACAGACACAGGCAGGCATAAGGAGTGGTCATGAACCTATGAGCTAACAGCTTGTTTTTTCCTTCATATTCCATTGCTGCCACCAGTCTATTCTAACAGTGATTCATGGGAAAGAAGACTACACTTAAATACTAAAGATTTTCTAGATGTTATTGCACGGATTGTGATGGAAACATAAACGACATCCAATAATGTAATCAAATGATTTGGAAGCACTACAACTCTAGGAAAACCCACAGGGTGGGAGTGGGAAGTGTAAACCAATGTACAAAGCTATTGCCTTCCCTGTCTAGGCTGTTTTGTTTGTTTCGAGGCGCCTTCTAACTGCTGGGTTTGGGACGCAGAGAGCAATCTGTCAGTTGGGCTTTCAGGAAGCAGGATGTGGCAAACAGAGGCACTGAAGCAGCATTGGCCTTGGAGAGGAGCTCCTGTTCTCTGGCAAAAGTGGATGATCAAAGATTAAGACTTTTTAAAATGCCTCTCCATGGATGGGAATATAGATGCTCCACAAGATGGACGGTGGATCCCAGAACAATCACCAGGGATGAAAGTCCCATGCCTCAGCTCACCTCCCTGTATGCCCCTGTTTTCAAGGTGATCCTTGAATTTGTTTAATAACCATAGTCTGCTCTGGGTACATCCTTACTTAAACATAAACAAAAAGACACCAAGTGCAAAACCGGCATCCAGTTCGCAAAACTTTTAAGGTATTTATCAGTATAACTCCTCGCTCCAGACTTCCCAAACCAGCCATTGAAAGGACAGTCTCTCAGCTGGAGAGACCTGGGTTGCTCAGTTCACCCACGAGGCTCAGGATTGTTAGCCATCATAGGTGGGGCGTGGTCAGAGGCATCTGGAACTGGAGGCACAGCTGGACTTGGGGTAGATGAGGTGGAGTCTGCCAAGACCCAGGCTGGTGCTGGAGAGGAGCCACTGGCTGCAGAGACACATGGAAACAGAGTTGAACATTTGAGAGGCCGTGAAGGGTTCCTACCCTCACCCAGGATCTAGCAAGCAGGAGGCGTACTCCTTGGCTGGGGCCCCAGCTCTGGGTAGATAGACAAACTTGGACTCATTATCTAGGTTCTTTGAACTTTGGTGTCCCCTTCTATAAAACACCAGGTTGAAATAGATGTGTAAAGATCTCTGGTGGTTCTCATGGCCTGGGGTTCTAAATCACTGCCTGTCTGCAAGGATTTCCTGGCAAAAAAAAAGTTGCTAGAATCAGTTTCATGAGCTGTGGGCCTTGTCCCACATTCTACCCATGACGTTGATAGACTACAAACCATAAATAATGCCAAACAATCAGAGGAGGCCTGGTTTTATTTACATTCTTATGTCGTTTAAATGGTGTGTCAAATTCAGCCCAAGGTATTTTATTTAAATAATTGCACAAAATGATTGAAAAAAACATATATCTTTTACAGAGAACGACCCGGATTTTAGAGGAACTTATATCAAGTTTTTGTCAGTAGTTTTCTTTTCTTTCCTTTTTTCTTTTTCTCTTCTCTTCTCTCTCTTTCTGTTTTGTATTTTATGTATATGAGTGTTTTGTCTGCATGTACATTGTGTACCACTTGAGTGCCTGGTGCCGGAAGAGGGCCCTGGAGTCCCTGAAACTGTAGTTACAGAAAGTTGTGAACAGCCGTGTGAGTGCGGGGAGTTAAACCCAGATCTTCAGCAAAGGCAGCCAGTGCTCTGAAAAATAGAGCCATCTCTCCAGCCCCCATGGTAGTGTGTGTGTGTGCTTCTTCCCAAGGACAGTGGCGCTGCTGGTGACGTTTCCACTTGTCACACCTACCCAGGAGTGGGGATGAGATGATGGCATCTAGTGAGTAGAACCAAGAATCATGTTAAGCCTCCTGCAGGAGCCCCAGCATCCCCACAGCGGTGAGTGACCAGCTCTAAGGGTCATCTGTGCTGGAACTTGCAAAGCCTGCTTTAGGCATTAAAACCTCGAAGTGCCCCAGCTAAGACTTTGGGCTCTGACCTTTAAAAGCTGTGTGACATTGGGTAAGTTATCTGCATGCTCCCACCTCCAAAAAATGGAGAAAATGGATGTGTCTGTCTCTGTGACTCGTTCCAAGGGTTAAATGAGAAAAATGTACTTGGAATGTTTAGAACAGCATTTGACAGGCCTAAGTATGCGGGAAACGTTCCTGGGTTACTGGGGAAATGTGTTAAGGTTTGTTCATTTCAGGTACAGGGCTTATGGGACTGACAAAAGAGTTGAAACATTTGTTTTCTGGATGCCTGCCATCCCCATTTGAGGCCCCAGCACAAACACAGCATCAACTTAAAAGTCAGCAAGCCCCATAGTTGAACAGAACTGATGTTTACCAGCCGGGTAACCTTGAGCCAGCTCTTAACTATGAGCCTTAGTTTCTTTAGCTATAAAAATGGGGATATACGTTTGAGGCCAGCCTGGTCTACAAAGCGAGTTCCAGGACAGCCAGGGCTACACACAGAGAAACCTTGTCTCAAAAAAACAAAATACAACAAAACAAAAATGGGAATAGTAACATCCAGAGCTGCATGATAAATGGTTAGCTCAGTGGCCAAAGTCTGTGCAAACACGGGCTAGTTTACCAGTGAGCAGTGAGCTTAATTAAACTCAGTAGTATGTTAGCCTTAGTAATTTTGTAGAAAGTGGGGTAATTTTCATTTTTTCTTTTCGGTTTTGCACTTCTTTATCTAACACACACATGTATGAATGTTTGCATGTGCCAGCCACACATGTGGAGGTTAGGTTGCAGAAGCCATTTCTCTTCTGCTACATGGGTCCAGGGATCAAATACAGGTTTTCAGGATTGGCAGGAAGCATCTTTAGTTACCGAGCCAAGCCACGTCTAAAGGCCATTCTGAAATGTATGTACTATACAAAGGCCACCTTCTGCCAACAAAACAACTCTTCAATGGCTCCATGTCTGTGGGTGGCCATCCCCAAGGGCCCCTGCAAGAAGATGGGGCATGAGCCTCCTAGAAGGTTGGCTTTTCTCTCTATGGACAGGGCTTCTCTTTAGGGCCTCTTCCAGCATCCACAGGAGGTATAGAATCAGAGACTAGGGGAGAGGTCAGGGTGCTGTGGAATGGTGGAATATCAATAGGGCAATTAAAGTCTTAGAGACAGGTGACCAAGTGATGTGGGTCAAAGACCACTGTGCCACGGTCAGGTGGCCCAGGCCTGGCGCTATCTTTGCCCGCAGTGGTCTATCCCTGGGCAAGATACGGGCTTGTGGATGTCTCTAATATGTTAGAATCCCTGGTTCTTCCACAGAAGGGCCTGGAGTGCCTGGTGTCTGGAGCCCCTTTTGCCGAAGGATTTGCCTTCCCAGTGACCCTCGTGAAAGTTAACATAACACGAAGGGATGGACTTCAAAAGCTCAGGGAATGGCTAAGTCACCATGGTAACAAGATAAACCAGCAATTGGTTTTCTGATTAAAACAAAAAGTGCTAATGTGTAAATGTAGAAAGAATGCCTAATTAGCGCCGCCACCACTTGATCCCCCTGGACGGGACAACAATGAACGCCGGCTGCTTCACAGCAAGTTTGTTATTATCTTTGTGAGGGCTGCCTCCCTTCCCTGGGGGCTGCAATCACTGCCCGAGCCCTCCTACTGCATGTCCTAATTTTAAAGTGGCCCCTTTGTCTCTGCTCACCTGGAATGCATGCTAATTTTATTACGGGGCTAGAATCAAGGTAACCAGGAATATCATTGTGCTGCTTTAAAAAAAATTGCAGAGTATATTCCAAAGCCAAAGAGAAATGATTTGTGGATTACTTGCTGGCTGGGGGATCGTTTTATGTACATTAGCGAGAATAATCAGGAGCTGGTACACACAGGACCTGGGGCCAATGGCAGTCGCTGCCTGTTTTTGTGTGGCTCATGATCTAAGAATGGTTTTTACACCTTTAAATGGGAGAACAAAAATCAAAACAAGAATAAGATTTCGTGACGTGTGAAAGCATTTGAAATACAAATGTGTCCACAGTACAGTTTTATTAGGGGCCGAGCCACAATGGCTGCTTCAGCTTTCCAGGGACAGAGTGGAAAAGCCAAAGCAATTATTGTCTAACTCCTTACCGAGAAAGCGCTGCTGGGGTGTAGCTCGGTTGGAAGTGCAATTACATAACATGTATGAAGCCCTTTGTTCCATCCTCAGCACCACATAAACTGGATGTAGAGATGCTGGACTATAAGCTGAGCATTTGGGAGGGAGAGGCAGGAGGATCAGAAGTTCAAGGTCATGCTCTACTACATGGCAAGCGTGAGGCTAGCAAAGGTTATTCAAGACTCTGACTAGAAAGCAAAACAGAAGTATGATGACCCCTGTTACAGACGTTGCTTCTACTTGGCTGTCAGTAGATCGGCTGTGGGCTACAACAAACACTAGGACAGCATGCTTTGAGGTGTCAGGCCACTGGTAGGAATGAGGCGCAAGGAGGTGGCTCTAGAAATCTCACACTATGTATGAATTAGTCCTCAGGAGGCCACAGAGGCCAAGACAGGTACGGGGTTCCTGTCACTAGACTGGTTCTAAGTGCGGGTGCTGGTCGGTGCCTAGAGTTGGGGGCTAGGAGGGATGGGGAAGATTCTTTGCTATGGAATCTCTGGCCTCAAGGCTATGAGCTTTCTTCAGGAGCACTTTGGGTAGTACTTCACTGCACTTTTAGCAGAAACCTCATCAGCTGGAAATGGAAGGAACAGGAACAGAGGAGACAAAGGTTTAATTAATCTCACTTAGATCATCTTATGTTATGAAAACAAAACAAAACAAAAACCTAGGCTAACCACAGCCCAAAAGGCTGAGTCAGCATACACAGACTGTGTGGGGACAGGATGGCAGGGGCTTAGACTACCTAGTCATCTCTGGGAGATGGGAGCTCCACAGAGCTGCGTGTCCTTCAGACATCACGTTTAGAGTTGTGCTGAAGATGGAGGATTTCTTTGATCGGAAATGAACGGGACCAGATGGGTTTTAGAGTTCAGACCCAGGGCTGAGGTTAGACTATGCATAATGAGGCATCTTATGGCCTCAAGTCAAAATGTGAAATTCATGGTTTTGTATATAAACCTTCTATATGCATAGACTGAAAGGTAATTTTGTGTGATCTTTTTAGTGTCCCTGACTGCTGACTGCAGCTTGTTACATACTCAGGTGTGGAACTTTCATCTTTGAGGCTTCACGCCGGTGCTCAGCTTTCAGGGTTTAAGAACTCAGGATTTAGAGTCTTTCTGAGTCTGTGACTTCAAGTATCAATTTTTCAAAAGGAGGACTCTTTCTTTGAAATGGCACTTCTGTTTTCTCTTTTCATTCTTTTTTCACCTCCCTTCAGGCAGGCAGCCAGGCTCCAGGATATTTGCAGCAGGCACAGGTGGACGTGGCTCTGGACTCACTTGACTTTGGGATATTTTGGGGTTTCAAAATGGCTGCTGCTTCATTAAAGTAATTATGCTTGGTGTCCTTGGTGGGGAGGGGGAGGAGAGTGTTTTGGAAACACTCTCAAATGCAGTGAAATAAAGCTCTTCTGGAGTCTGAGAGAGGGACTGAAGTGAACTGTCTGTGGATTGTTCTAGCAAAATGCCCCCTCCTTTCCCCTCGAGCAATCTGAACCTGGAAGGCTCCAAGGAAAATGCTAATGGTTCTGTGGTTAGATGAAGGTGCATAAGCAGGTGACCCGCCCAGAAGCTGTACAGGCCTGGAGCAAAGCAGTTCTGCTCTCAGAGCCATGGCAATCAAGTAACTCTGGAGACCTTATTACCCGAGAAGTACTGATCTCCTGAAAGATGCAGCTGCCTTGAGGAAGGCCATAAACAAATTTCCTCAGTGGCAGGGCTTGTTTCCTGCCTTGTTACATGGGTTGGATTTCTTAATACCTTTGTTTAAATGTGTTTGAAGTAACAGTCCCACAGCATATATAGCAAAAGCATGCCAGTTTCAGTTAACTATTACAGAGGCAAAACACTTAAGTATGATTGCCTCCTTGTGGCAGATTCTCTAATTGCAGGCAAAATGCCCCACAGGATGGTACGGACTCTGACAGTTACCAGATTATATACACCAAGTCACCTCATTTGGTTCTCTCAGCTGCAGACAGAAACAGGCAAAATACTCTTTCCTTCATTTTACAGAAGAGCAAACAGAGGCACAAGCAAACTTCTGCCTTGCTGAGCATTGTCCCACAAGTAACAGCAGCCTACAATCTTAGCAGGTCCCTTCCCCACTGCTGGCAGGGCTAACTCCTGTCCTGCACTACTGAACATGGGCCTGTTTCATATGACAAAGGCTGTGGCATGTTGAATATATATCACAGAACATCATACAAACTTGGGAGAAAAAAAATGAGGCTAGCTGGAACTGAACACACAACAGATATAAACAGCTTGCTGATAAACCGTTAACATTTCAAATCAATTGATTTAAAAAAAAATCAAAAAACCTGAAATGAATAAGAACCCCAGCTCTAGTGCAGGCTGTTTGGGGGAGGCTCCCTGCTCTCAAGCCCTTGCATTCCTTATTGACTATTGACTAGCACCCAGAGTGAATTACTGTGGCCATTTCATGCCCTGTCTGCCACAAGTACCAGTCATCCACACCTCTATTTCCTGTGGTGCAAGGAAGGGACATGTGGGCTCTGTCAGCTCACCAAGGAGATAGCAGTGACAGAAGCTTTGGCCACCAGGAAGCCAACTCTTCTGTGCCCCTATCCCCTGCCCATCACCCCTTCAGTCACCCGGCTCTCCTGGGGTGACCAATTTTATTTCAAAATGGCTGGCACATTTTCACTCTGGATAAGGTCTTTAGACACCGAGAGTGAAAGAGATGCTTCTGCTCTCAGCATGAGTTCTCCTAGGGTTGGCGGGACTGCTGTGGACAGGCACATTCTAGAAGCATGTGAGCCTTTCCTTTTTACTCCTGCCACTCCTGGGCCACGCCTGTTTTACAGAATGGCAGTGTGGGCATTGCCCAGAGGCTTGCTACAAGTGTCTAATTTAGGCTCACTTGGATCTGATTCCTGCATGATTTGTATGCCAGTAAAACTAAGAAGCAGTGGGCTAGAATTTACATACAGAAACATTATTTTGTAGTAAGTTATTTTCTTTTAATTATCCTTTACAGTGCTCTTAAGGAAAATACGTGTGTGGGCAGGTTAATTATGAATTTTATTTCAAGATGCTAAAACCAATTAGGAACCATTCCTACTGTGAAAGGGGCAATTAGTTTGAGATAGTCTACAGCATTTCAAAGTATTGAGATTTTTGAAAGCAAGTTTGGATTGTGCGTCGCACAGCCCCCTGGGCCTTGTTTCCTTAGTGGGACAGGTTACTTCTCCTCTCTGGACTCAGTTTCTTCAGCTGTAACATGCCCCAAGTAGAATTAAGTTCTTTTAAAGATCTTTTCCCAACACAATCTACTATGGTTATCAAGAAGAAAAGAGAGAGCATACTGTAAAAAACAAATGAAAACGTTTGAAAAGTGAGGGGAAGACATTTGACAGAATGACCCAAAGAGAGACAGGAAGAGAAAATATATATGAAATATGAAAGAGAGGGAGGGACAGGGAGACAAGGATGCAGAGGGACTGCTGATGAAGACTGGAAGGCAAGGAGAAGCCAGTGTCTGAAGAGAGCGCTCCCACCCACCCATGAATTTTCATGGCTACCAGCTGGCATAAAACCATCAAGTCAATTTTCAGCAACCCTAACAGAACTGCATTCATAATAGTCATAACAGTATTTCTACAGAGTAAAAATGACAAAGATAATTTGAAATGGAAAACACTGACAAGATGCAAAATAAATGTGCTCTACCTGGTAACAAATTCAGGGACGAGACAGAATTTGCCCTAGGGAGATTTATGCAGGGGCAGAGGACGAGGCCTCAATCTGGCAGGCCTTCAGAGGACAGCCAGTACTTCCTTGGGTAAATGAGAGAAAGATGACCCTGCATTTGCCTGTGAGAGACACTGCTTTCACTCTTGATTATCTGTTACACAAATAACGGCCATTCGAACACTCAGATGCCAGCCCGCCTCCAATTTACCCATTTCTAAGTGTCTCTGTTGGTCTCTGTGATATATTTCCTTTTCTTGTTGCCATTCAAGATGGTGGAAATATGTCACTTTCCACCAAGAGACGTTTGCAGGGTTGAGTCTCTGCTACATGTGAAATACTAATATGAATGGTAGGACTTGGGCCATCCTTTAACCCTAGGGAGACAAATAAAATGGCTAACATTCATTGAGAGGGTTTTCTGTGCCACTCAAGTAAAACAGCTCTCATTTAACTACAGTTGGCATTAGGTTAAGTGTCTCATATGCACTTTTTAACTATCCCCCCTCATTTTACATCCCTTGGAAGTTATGTTAGACTCTGTTGATGGATGAGAAATGGGAGATCAGAAAGGTTGAGTAACTTGGATTAAGTCACACAGCTAATGAGTAGCCAAGTCTGGAGTCTAAGCCCAAGCAGAAGTGATGAGTGTACTTATTCCATTAACGACTTACTTATGCTAGCTTGAAAAATAACCGTGTCCGGCAAGAACCAAAGTGGACTCTCCTCCGTGTCTACGCAGGGCTAAGTATGCTCATGCATTATGAGTGTTAGTTTATTCTCTTACACCTTCAACTGCATATCTGGAATGAGTGGGTATACTTTATATAGCAGCCGGGTTCAAAATGAGGTTTTCAAGTGTATGTAGTTCCTTTTTTTTTTTAAGCTCAAAAGATAGACAGACAAAACCCCAACTAATTTACTTTGAGAACTGTAATAGTCTGAGGTTCCCTGACAGCCAGGGACCGTGAGACACTGTAAGGACTCCTTTGTACCATGCATGATCATGTTAAAGAAATAGAAGCATGAACAAGATTATGAGCAGAGGGCATGGCACTTGCTGGGAGGAGGAAAAGGCCGCCCCTCTCCCCTTCCCTCCTGCTTTACCTGAGGCACACTGGAAGTGAAGCACCATCCAGGCGATCGCCACAGACAGCAGGAAGGTTCCCAGGAAGTAGATCTGCAGACATTTGGAGCATGTGTCAGATGACTGCGGGAGGTCAGGGCCTCGGGCAGGGCTGGGGGAAGATACTCACCAAGGCAGAGTGCAGGACGGTACCCCAGAGAAGTCGCAGGTGAAGGTAAAGCCAGGCCAGGGAGCAGGGGCTGAGGGACTCCTCGTTACTGAGACTCCAGCACCTGTGAGCCAAGCCCGGGCTCTGTGTGGTGTCACTGGTGGCTTTGCTGACACCAGTCATCACCAGTCCTACATACCACGTGTGTTTGCTTTTGCATACCCAAACTCCCTCAAGATAGTGACAGAGAATGAAGCTAATTGATTCTAAGTGCTTCGGGCCTGGCCTGGTTTGTGGAGATCCTAGTAGAAACTTTTAACTTCTACCTCATTCCTAAGGAAGACCGCAGGATCTACCCAACCAGTATTTCTGAGTGTCTATCCAAAGTCCAGGTGTAGGATAGCTTCCTTATCTTCTAAAAAAGTGAGCTAGTCAGGTGTGCAATTTTTTTTCCACTCTTATGGAAAGTCTTGGTCAGCACTTGAACTTCAGATCTTGAACATTCTATGATGAACCTGAGGCTCAATGGAAAGGGAGAGCATTTGGGCTTAGCTGAAGGCTCTCTGACAGAAGCAATTCTGGAGACATTCTCTAGCACTTGATATCACATAATCGGGGTGATGCTAGCTTGAATTAAGCTCAAAGCATCACTCACTCCAAAGAATTAGAGCATCTTGGCGCTCACCTTTCGTACAGTTCCCGGAGTATGGAGGTGTTACTGGGATATAGTGATGGGTCAATTTCCAAGAACTCCAGAATGTGGTGAGGGATGACAGCACCTTCCTCTATCAGTGCAGCCAGGTTGAAAAATCCCTAAAAAAAAAAAAATTAAAAAAGCAGAGCCGGGCTCAGTAACTCTTGGAATAAAACCCAGACACACGCCCTTCCATCACGATGTAAACTTTTACAACCTCCGATTTTTTTTTCACAGTCTCTAGAGCCAGATGGTTTTGTTGTATTCATTGATGAATTGTTTCCCTAAATATATGCATCTGAGAAATTTATTTGCAGGAGAGGGGGGAGGTTCTCAAAGAATGCTACATACAGCCCATCTGCTCAAATGCCAGGAAAGTGAGACACCTTTTCCACTCCAAATCCCATACAGAACTTGGGGGAATGAGTCCTTGCATCATGAACAAAGCCAAAATGCTGAGTTAAGTTCATTGCTTAAGGATCATGCCCTTGATCACCATCAGCCTACTGGACACCTGATAAACAATATATGAGCACATACTTGAGATGTTCTGGGTAAGTATGGAAACCCTCCCATGATTCCTCTTGGTGCAAACCTCGGCTATGGGGTATTTTCCTTCCTCTTTCTTCTATACTTCACTTCTTACCCTCGGATCAGGACCTATCCTTTGGTCTATGTAGCTCTACTAAAAGAATGTCATTCAAGAGCCTGATGGTGAAGATGTATCTAAAAATGTGGGTATTATTAAACTAGCAGAATGAAATAATCCTTCCAGCATGAGGCTATGTGGCCAGACCAAGATTCCCCCTAATATTAAAGTGGCCTTTACTATTAGAAATCCACAAATAAAAACTGGTGTGGCCTTTCAAAAATACCTAGTCATCTTTTAATGGCCTCCCTTTGACCTTGTCTTTCAATGGTTGCTGATAATAATTTACAGGCCACAAACATGTTGTATATACCAGACTCCCCACCAGTCCATGCAGCAACCATGGTTGACACAATAGCAGCTGGCATGTGAGTACCTGCTGTGTGGGAGGCAGTGTTCTGCTTTACACATAATCACTACATCTCAAAACAGGGATCAACATTGGAACTATCACCTCCTTATCTGACAGATTAAGAAACTTGGGGCAGTGAAGTTAAGGGATGCTCTCAAGGTCACCCAGCTAGAAAAATGGCAGAGCAGGGATTCAAATGCAAGAGCACAGGATCCAGAGATTCCACTCAACCTCCAGCACACTGCCAAATAGCCTCAGAGATGAGTATAAAGCGTCTGTCAGACAAATGCACACATTCGGCAGAATACACTCCATTTTTCTCTCTCTGAAAGAAAGGCACTCTTAAAGCCTTAAGTGTTAGAAAAAAAGAGCGAAAGTGCTTATAAAATTGTAAGGACTCTGATCAATGGGAAAATAAGATCAAAATAAGTGGCAACTAGGCGGGGAGAACAAGCATTTGTATGCGGCGCAGTGGCGTAAGGTTCATTATCGAGTAGGCGAATATATAAAGAACTAATTATGACTTGAGTTTTAAAAAATATCAAAGGACCAATAGATAACCAGGCAGAGAGCAAGAGTAAAGAAACCACATAAAAAGATATGATGAGTATTCATCATCAACAAATGCAGATGAAATAGTCCTTTTTACTAGTAATTATGTAAAAGCAATTTAAAAAGAGAATCAAGTGTCATCCTGTAGTTACTCAGTTAACAGAGTTAAACTATCCGTGTTGACAAGGTTTCTGTCATCGCCCTCTGCTTATCTACTGCTCACAGAGATAATGGCTGGAAAATATAAACCAGCAATATCCTATTGTGTAGTCATAAAACCATTGACACTCTGTGACTCAACAGCAGGCTTTCTCAGCATAAAATGAGTATTCAAATGAAGGGGGAAAGGTTGAAGACCCGAGAGTGCTCATTACAGCGTAAGAGGAGGCACTCCCCAGCTCCTCCTTGGGAGACTGTCAATCCCAAGAAAGCAAGAATATAGTGTTGTTGCTGTTTTGCTTTGTTTTTTTCTCGCCTTTTATTCTCAACACTGAACTGTACATAACACAGTAGGACTGGCTTAATACCTGTTTAACCAATAGGTTGCCAAATAAAAGACTAAGCATTCATCAATGAGAACCAATGAAAGAGACTGTACAATAGCATGTACACAGTGTATCAACTGAGTGTTAAGATTGTTTTCAAGGTAGCACCCACCCTGGAGATGATGTAACAGACACAACTGCTGGGCAGAGTCTGGAGGGAACATGAAGACATTGTGAAGAAGAGAAAAGCCCTAGTCCAGAGAGATGCCTCAGTGTCTAAAAGAGCTTACCACCAAGCCTGATGACTTGAGTCATTCCCCAGGACCCACATGGGGGAAAGGAGAGGATTGTCTCTCAAAGTTGTCCTCTGACCTCTGCATGCATAATATGGCATGCTTGCCCCTTACCCCCTAAACACACAAATCAACAAATAAGTGTGAAAAAAGAATAAATAAAAGACCCTGCCATGGAACTTTCAATATGCTTATTGATTTTAGATTTTTGCCTTTTAAGATTAAATAATACTGGCTTTGAAACATAGTTTTCCTAAAACATACCAAAAAATTGAAAGCCAATTTATCAGACTTAATCATAAATGATGGCTGAAAACCAAGGGAGATCTGGAAGAAATAATAATTGACAGACCATGTTCACTTAGCATACTTGACATGTGATCGGAGCTTTATAGCAAACACCTCATTTAATACATCCCCTTGGGGGAAGGGCTTTAATGAGCCCAGTTCATAGATGAGAAAATGGAGACCTAAGTGAGGGTTCATCATGTACACGTAACTGAGTGGGAGAGCTATGGGATTCTTTAACCTGGGCACAGAGCTGTACTGATACAATGCCTCTATGAAAGAAAAGAAGGCTGAGGCAGAATCGACTTTCCAGCTTTGCTCTGTGACTACACACCAGCCAGCCACTCAACAAGCAGGCAGCAACCTTCCCATCCTTCGAGGTAGAAGAGAACCTGAGACCTTCACATAACTCCAATTAGGAAGCCAAAAGGAGATGAGAAAAGAAAAGGTGTATGGTTGAGACACAGCTAGCAACTGTTGCAGATAAGATCTCCTGAAAATCCTGGGCAAACTTTTGAAAGAAAAGCAAGATGCTTGAACAGTTCTGAGCTATCTCCCTAAGATATTCATGAATTAGAAATGCAAAAATATTAACTTTGCAGAAATCACCAGTTGTGGATTCCCCTACAGGGTCATGTGCTTGAGAACTTGGTCCCCAGCTGGCAGGGCGCTTTGGGAAGGTTGTAGAACCTCTAGCGGTTGGAGCTTTCCTGGAGGGAGTGGGCCGCTGGGGGCTGGTCTTCATATTCTGGAGACTAGCCTCACTTCCGTGACAAGGCAGGTTCTCCAACAGGCCTTTCCTTCTTCTTGTCACATAGAACCAAAAGCCAAAACCCTTTCCCTATGAGTTTCTTTTGGTCAGGGTATTTTATCACACCAGGTAGCTAAAATAAGCTTGCACTGATAAGGCATTCTGACTGCATGCATTCCTGGTATGATGCTCATTCCTGGTATGACAAGGGCCTTCCTGTGCAGCCTAAGCTGGTCTGAAACTCACAATCCTCCTGCGCTTGCCTCCTAGGTGCTGGAAGAACTTACTATGCTTCCACAGGTATTCTTGCCCCACATATGTAACCTTAATGTATTCATAAGGAAAAAACAACAATGAAAAACAGACTCAAAGAGAGGGTCATTCTACAAACTATCTAACCAGGACTCTTCAGAAGTTTGGTTATGAAGACATAGAAGGACTGAAGAACCACCACAGATTGGGGATTGGAAAGAAAGGTAACATGTACAAGTCATGTGGCATCCTGCTTGTGGTCCTAGAACAGAAAAGGGACACTGGTGAACTGTAAATCAAGACTGGAGTTAGGCATACTGCCCCATTGTCAATGTCTTCATTCAACAGGGCCATGCAGCTGTAAGAGATAATCAGTAGGGAAGCTGGATGAATAGTGCTGGGAACTCTCTGGATTCTTTGTATAACCTTTCTTTAAGCCTGATATTCAAATGAAAAGATAAGGTTCCAAAAAGGTCATTGGGATCAAGTCCTATCACTCAAGACTTGACTCAGTGTGTGGGCAAACCACTTAGTCCTGTGGTCTCACCTCTAGGGTCTTAAGTTTCTACACCATGAATTAGTATTATAGAATGTGGTAGAAATAATGTAGTTTCCAACAGAGGCTTACAATCAGTTATTTGACCTTGAGTGAGTTATTACCTTGACCTTTCACTGGGTAAAGCACAGTGTGGAAATTCCAGCCCTGTGGGATTGGCGTGAGACTGGCATGGGGGAGGGGTGGGGAACACAGCCAGTGCTCTGTCAAGATTTGCCTCATAGAACTGTGGGGAAGTGTGTGTGGCAATGACATCCAGCCAAGCTCCTGAAGCTCCTCAAGGCTGGTAGGTCCTAGGCCTTGAGAGACAGTTGCCGTGCTTACCTGGGAGTCTCCATCCAGGGCTGCTTGGGCGTACATCTGCACAGAGAGCTCCAGATCTTGGGACTGATTTTCGTGGCCATAGTAGTAAAGGTCTCCCATTTTCAAATATGCTGCAGAACAGACACGATGTATCTACTTGTCAAATGGTTTTATTCCCAGGGGTGTCTAATTTGTTCCCCATAGGTTGGGAGAGTATATATGCCTATTTTGAGTGACATTGTAATATAACCTTGTCATCAAAAATTTCATGATCTAGAAACCATGCAATCAAGTTGCAGGAAAAAAATATTGCAGAAAATGTCATAATGATGAATTGGTGTGGTGGCACACACCTTTAACCCCAGCATTTAGGAAGCAGAAGCAAGAAGATCTCTGTGAGTTCAAGCCCAGCCCTGTCTACATAGTAAACTCCAGGAGAGTCAGAAATAGTGACTATACTGTCACTATTACTGAGACACTGTATTAAACAAATAACAAAACAAACCCCAAAAAGGTCATAATATTCTAAGAAAGTTTATGGTTCCAATTTTGACTATATTTTATGCAATCTTGGTCCACATGTTGATACCCTTATTTTAGACCAACATATTAAATCACTGGTGTTTCCTGTTATAATAGTTTACATGTGCTTGTAAAACACTGTTCTAGTTTTAATTGTTAACCTCTAACTGTAAAATTGACACAACCTAAAGCCATCTGAAAGGAAAACCTCAGCTGAAGAATAGCCTGGGTCAGATTGGCCTGTGGGCATATCTGTGAAGAGCTGTTTTTATTACTAATTGATGCAGGAGTGCCTAGTCCACCGTGGCTGACACCATCCTTAGGCAGGAGGTTCTGGGCTATATAAGAAAGTCCATAAAATAAACATAAGCCATCAAATTAGGGAGCACCAGAGAACAAACCGGTAAGCAGCATTCCTCCATGGTTTCTATCTCCAGGATCCTGCCTTGAGCACCCACCACGACTTATCCCCTTGATAGAATGTGACCTGGACGTATATGGCAAATAAACATTTGTATCCCCAAGCTGCATTTAGCCAGGGTGTTTCTATTATGGCAATAGAAAGCAGAACAGATATCTTTACATTTCCCTTGATGAAAGTCTATGCCCAGAGCTCATCCATCTATAGACATATTGTATTCCCCCATTGGCTCCCTGAACAGATCTACTTGGGAGAACCTCCATCAACTCATGAGCTGAGGTTGTCTCTGACTCTGTGTCACAGTTGCAGTACTGTGGCCTGTCCTGCGCCATTTTGACTGTTTCAGCCTTGTAATTCACCTGCTTAGGTGTGTAGCTATAACTCAACGCCGAAAGAGAAAAGCAGACTCCATCTCTGGAGGCTGCACAGAGGACTTTCACCATTGGAATTGGGTGCCAGTGTTGGAAGGGCACTAAAGGGTGAATGGGAAATAGGAGATGACTCGGGGATCAGTACTTAGAAAGCAAATGTCTTCCCTGGGGTACAAGAAGGTGGTAAAAAAAAAAAAAGATGGATGTGATACTGTCAGGGCTTCATGGACTTGTGAGAGCTGAGACCAAAGACGAGAGAGTTGCCTGGTGGGGGCAGATGCCCACAGAAGGGCTCCTGCCAGAAGCTATGGGCAAAGAGAAGATAAAACCCAGGAGGCAAGCCTGGGCTTCTCCCTTCCTCCCATGAGGCAGTCTTCCAACAGTGCCTCAGGTAGTAGACTTTCACCCAAGTGCCCTGAAAAAAGGAGTCTGGGTACTGTATTTCCTGGAGGCTGGCCTCTCTCCAGAGACCAGAACAGAGGGCCCAGGAGCCCCTCTGTGGGCACCAAGACAAAGGGTAAGTCCAGGGCACTGCAACACAACAGCAGTCTCTTTAGGGATGTCTTGGTTTGGAAGAAGATGTTGGTTTGCAGGAAGTACACAGCAGGAAGCTGACAGCAGTTTAGCTGTGACCTTAATAGCAGACATTTTTCACTCTCTTCCCTAATTGTTTAGAAATATCACACTCCACATCAAACTGTTAGATGGTTGCTGTTAGTACAGATTAAAACCTCCCCAGCACCCCTGTTTAGCACCTGTTTTGCTATACATACCAAATGAAGGAGCATCGATTTGAAAAACAGAGAAATTATAGTATCGCCAAACACAATTAATGCCCAAGAATCTTCCAGCCAGGTCCTAGAAGGGAAAGGGGAGAGAGAGTTCATTCACTAATATTTCGGCCCAGTGACTAATTTTGCCTCTGTAAAACTCAATTCATTATCTTTAACCTCGGAGCTTCTACTGAGAGAAGAATAGAATACATTACTTACTGGCCGCTCCTCGCAGATGTGTGCTAAATTTGTCTGTGACACTTCAATTCCAGTTTCTGCTGCTAAAACATAATACAGCAAAGCTTCGTGCCTAAAAATAGATGATTAATAATAAATTTCATATAGTGGCTCTTACTAATACTCAGAGAGCTTTATATTCAAACATAAGAGGGCACAAAAATAAGCAGTTTTTTAAAACCACAAAATCATGAGGTTTTTTTCCCCCCCTTAAATAAATACTGTTGTTAAAAATACTGCCTGCACTGATTTATTTTTCCTTAAAAGCTGAAGGGACAGATGAAGCCAGAGCTACTTGATACAACAGCTACCTCTACTGGCTGAATGGCATGTGGCCATGCAGGCTGGGGACTGTCAGCAGGCTCTAGGTTCTTGAAGCCTTCCTTCATCATTTAGGATGAGGGGTATTAAGAAAAGTCCCTGAGCTTTACAGCCCTCTGTTTCTTGAAAGGCTTTCTAGGGCTTAGGGTTCTGAACAAGCTTAATTAAGTTGGGCTTTTGTTATGCATTAGAAGTTTGGCAAAGGAAAGTGGTTTACAAGTGCTTGGCAGTAGTGGTCAAAATGTACAACAAAATAAACGTTGAACACAGCCAATAACTGCCTAGGATTTAGATATGGCCCCACACCCGCTGACAGAGGGAAGGCAAGAGAACGCAGTGGCCCTGCAGGATGAGACAATCGTGGCAACCCAAGATGCACCAATAATATGTTTACAGCATGGCCCTACATGTCTTGTCTGTGGGGTTCACTATAAAGGGAAGAATCAGAACTATATACAAAGACTTTATCATCAGGGAGTTCACGGGAGGGCTGCTCATATGAACCAGGAGAAAGAAAGCAGGAGACAACATCTGCCAGCTCAGATGTGGCCGCTCAGAATACTGTCACAAGATAGTGCAGTGCTGCATGTCCACAGTCCCGGCCCTTGAAAGGCAGGAGCAGGGCGGTTCAGAGCTCAGGGTCATTCGTGGATGCCTAGTATATTGGAGGTCAGTCTGGGCTACATGCTACATGAGACCTTGTCTAAAACAAAACAAAACAAAACAAAACAAAACAAAACAAAACAAAACGCTGGGTTTGGGGGTTGAGCCCCAATTGGTAAAGTGCTTGCCTACCATATACAGAGGTCTGAGGAAAAACAAACAAACAAACATGCACATATAGAAGACAAAACTCTTCTGGTAGTGCTAACTTATCATGCTCTCATTTGGTGAGAGTACATGTAATTTTTATTTTCTTCTTTTTAACTACCTGCTTCCTTAATTATGCATATGATCCAGTTTATGAGTAAAAATGAATCATAAGTAGTTGTTCCCAAAGCTTATTTTTTCACTCGGAGCGGTTGATTTTGGTAATGCTTTCCTCGTTTTAGCTCCACTTAGGAAGTGGAGAATATGGGTGAGACAAAACCAGGCAAACAGTCCAAAGTCATCTCTGCTAAACAGCTATGGGGGAGCAGCTACGGAGGATCATGTCTCCAGACCTTAAAGAGGTGTTTGGAGATCAAACTAGGACACTCAGACCTTCAGCCAGACATAGGTGGGCCACGGGCCCTATGGCTACAAAAGGAGCCAATTCTCAGCCTATGAAAGACCCAAAACAGCAGCCCATTAGCTGTGGTTCGTGCTAAGGAGAGCTGAGGTCAGCTAAGCAGTGTCCCCTGCAAAGACAAGTAACAAGCCCACACCTGTACGGTAGATACCACACAGACTCCAACAAACAAACTCAGGTAGCAAATTCCTCAGAACAGGCAGGCCCCAGAGAGCATGTCAGTGGGACCCAGCAGAAAGCTACCTCCTTCTACAACAAGGTTGTTCTTACATATTCTCTGTCTGTCTGTCTGTCTGTCTGTCTGTCTGTCTGTCTGTCTGTCTGACTGACTGACTGACTGTGTCTTCTTTTTGAGATGGGGTTTCATGTATCTGTACCCCAGGCTGGCCTGAACTTGCTCTGTAGCTGAAGATAACTTTGCATTACTATTTTCACTTGTTAGATACTGGAATTACAGGCGTGTGCTACCCCCACTGGTGCTGGGGCTTTATGTACGCTAGGCAAGTACTCTACCGAGTTACACCTTTCGACCGAAGGTCTCAAGATCTCAGTTCTTTCAGAGTTAAATGGGTTGTACTCATGCCTCAGTCTCCACCCAAAATGCACAAGGGCCAGGTGACGCATGCCTTTAGTCCCGGCACTCAAGAGGAGAGCGAGGCTGGAGGATCTCTGTGAGTTTGAGGTCAGCATGGTCTACATGGAGAGCTCCAGAGCAGCCAGGACCACATAGAGAGAGATCCTGCCTCAAAAATGAACGAACGAACGAACGAACGAATGAATGAATGAATGATTTAAAAGCACACAAAGGAAAGACACGATACTGGTTTACAGCCCAAGGTCAAGATCTGGGCCTTGAAGAAATGAAATGCGGCTCACACGAAAACATAAATGCTGACAGCTTCTCTTGAACAAGAGAAACATCATCTGGCTGTGAGAACTGGGGCGTGAGAGGTGAGTGTGAGACTGACATTCTCCGTAAGAGCAGTCACTAGGAGAAAGCTTACAATGACAGCGCCTCATCTCTCCGGTTACCTTGGTGATTGGGGACAAGAGAGTCTTCTGTTGTCCAATTATGATATAAACCAAGAGGAAAGTTTACAGGATTCTAAAGCATCCCCATCAAGGAAGAACTGAGCCCCATCAAAACGAGATGTCCAAAAGCATCTATGTCAGTTTCAGTGCTCAACAGAGATTCACCTCATCTACTGTCTGCCAGAATCAATCACCCGATGTCTGCATGGCTGATGTCATCGCATTTCCTACTGAATATTGACATCTACAGGGGAAGAGACATTCCAGACCAACCTTCCCCACATATCAAAGCTTCGGAAGGGCAGAAGAGATGGCTCAGTGTAGAGGGGCTTGCTGTGGACACGTGAGAACCTGAGTTCAGACTCTCTGTGCCGACATAAAAAGCCAGGCATGACAGCATGTGTTTGTAACTCCGGAACTGGTGAGGACTGAGATGAGAGGGGGCAGATACAGGCAGATCTCAGGGGCTTGCTGGGCAGCCAGCCCAGCTGAAATGATGAGTTCCAGGTTCAGCAGGACCCTGCCAACAAATAAGATGAGGAACAAAAGAGGAAAAAAATCCCCAAGTCACCTGTTGTCTCCCCATAACACCACACACACAGACTTCTGAGACACAGACTTTCCCGTAGGTCACCTCCTAGCATTCACTTGACTATGTCAACAGAAATCACGTGAAAGTATTATTTACAGATTTTCTTCTCGCGCATTCTAGAACAAACATTTGCTCAGAATTTGCCCAGAAGCTGGAAGGCAGACTTCAATACTTTCCTGTTCTTCTGTGAAGTCCCTCAAGGTTGAGAAGGACAGCTAGTATTCCCATGCACAGTTGCCCAACTCTTTCGTGACAGTCACTGGGACAGAGATGGCGAACAGGCACAAACAAGAAGGGATTCATGGAGAATGGACTGAGACACATTCTTCCAACTCTGACCTGGCATAAAACGTCTCTAGCACTTTCCTGATGATGCATCTTCATAACAGCTTATTTGGCCACCTGCTGTGAATGGTGAGCTGAAGCACCTCTGAGCGGTTTCTCAAACAATTATACTATTTCCTCTGTGCTCTTTTGTGCTAATGTCTGAAGCAGCTCAGACAAGAAAGATGAGGGGTGGGGAGAAACGCCTGACGCTGAGCCTCTCCTGTGGAACTCATTGCTGCATTAGGAAAAGGTGACGCTTTTTCATCCTCAGCTTGGCACGCTTCTTTGTCTCACAGCAAGCCAGCTGTACACTGGCTAATCTCTAGGGTTAAGTATTTGGGGTACGCTGAAGACAAAGAGCAGTGAAACTCACAGTGGGAAGATAAACTATGCACAAATAAGGTGGACAGAAATGAAACATGACAGGTGGCCCACCCTTGCTAACTCCTTCTAGTGTCCGAGGACCGCCTCCGGCATGACAGTATTATCTTCTGAGTTATGCCAATGCAGCAAAAGTCCCTTTCTCCACCATGGTCCTCTCTTAAATAATCCCACATAAATCTTAGAACAACAGAAAAAGCCACAAGCACATCAAACTGACACATGTAATTTAGAAATAACGTCCAGAGGCTGGAGACATTGATGGATGCCTTAGTTCTATTACAGCAAAATAGAAGGTGCCTCACAGTCGGGGGCTGGG
>CM053765.1:74245293-74265563 GCA_028658305.1 Pachyuromys duprasi | reverse complement strand
GAGAGAAGAATCTAAAAGCGAACAAGAGGTGGGTGCATAAAATGATCTGGCAAGAGGTATTTCCAGGGGCTCCGGTGGTGGTATTACAATTCAGTCTGGGAGGGCCCTGTAGGAGTTTTAGCAGCACAGGACGAGAGCCAAGCTCATTGTCTCTCCTTCCTCCCCCTTTCCCTCTTCCTATCTTTTCTTCCCTTCCTCCCTCCCTCCTTTCATGCTTTTGTCCTTCCCTAGGTAACCCTGGCTGGCCTGGCACTCACAGAGATCTACCTGCTTCTGCCTCCTGAGTCTTGGGATTACCACCACCCTCAGCTCTCTCTCTCTTCCCCTCTCTTCTCTTTTCTTCCTTCCTTGACTTCACTAAGTTGCCCAGGCTGTCCTCGAACTGACTGTGCAGCCTGGGCTGGCCTTGAACCTGAGAACCTTCTGACTCAGTGGTGAGGTCCAAGGCATGCACTGCTACCCTCGGTTCATGATTATTTTCTTAGGTAGAGAAGACCTTGCTGCTCTTTACTGTTAGTTTCTGAGCTCATGTCCATGTCATACTATTTTGTGTGGGTCTCTGCTAGGTAAATAAAGGAGAACCAGTCAACTGATTCAAGCCACATCTTCAATTCAAATGCTTGGCTCCCTTAACTTGGATTCTGAACTAGCCCTCTTTCCATTCTTGTCGCCAATTAAGTAAAACGTAGATGCTTTGTCACTCATAATCCCATCAAACAGAGTGTCTCTGGCTTTACTATATTTTATTCAAGAGTTGCTCTTGAATAAAAGAGTTGCAAATGGAATGGCTTAAATTTTTCCAGTCTTACTTTTTTTTTTTCTTTTACTTCTGCTCCTGAAGTTTCCTTTGCTAGAAACTCTGCTCCCTGCCTGGCTAAGAGAACACTCTATCCATCCTTCAAAGCTGTGTTTTCCTTAATCCTCCCATCAAGGCTGTCCAAGCCTCCGGAGCCTGGTAGCATCTTCTCCTCATCCAAAATTTCAAAGACAATGCCACTATCCTTCATCTATTTGTCTTGTTAATTCACTTAGTAGTTTCTGAACGCTTCCCGGGTGCTCCTGGGTGCAGGGCACTGTGACAAACTGATGAGCTAGGAACAGGCATGCCCCCTGATGGACAAAGGGAGAAAGGAGTCGGGCAGGATTCCAGGATAAAAGGAATGACCAGTGCAGAGGCCTGGAGTTGCACTAAACATAAGCCATGGGAGAAAACACACATGCAAGAGGAGGGTCAATGAACAGTCCCTAAGTGTGACTATTACCGTCCTTGCCGTCAGTGGTGACGTGGCCTACATTTAGGCACTATATCTATTTTTTTCTCTAAATAATGGTTTTTATGTTTTGAAAGTTCTGTACAGTTGGGTGTTTTAAACTTTTATTATTTTTAACTGTGTGTGTGTGTCCGTCTATGCAGTAATGTGCACACGAGTACAGGTACCCTCAAAGGCCAGAGGTATGACATTCCTCTGGAATTGGTTGTGTGCTATCTGCTGTGGGTGCCTGGAGGTGAACTCAGGTCCTCAGGAGGTGTCCTGCATACCCTTATCCACTTAGCTACCCCTCAAGCCTACTGCAGTGACTCTTAACAGAACCAGAAATGCGCACACAGGGCAGTACACACCCACATTCTCTTCTCTTGACACCCACAGTGTGTGCAAGAGAACTCGTACTATGGCTGAGTTTCAAGAAAGCAGACAAACCTGGCACATTCCTATTCGTATAACCCTCCATGGCAAGCTTTAAAATGTGTGAGCTGAAGTGCTTTGTGAAGTTTAATTCAAAAGCAGGCAAGGAAACAAAGCCATCAGCAGACCCTCTGTGTGGAAACACAGGCAGCAGACATCTGAGGGTGCGTCTCCAGGCCTCAAGGTGTTTGCAGACACCTTCCTCTTTGAGGAAAACACCACAAAAGAACACTTTGATAACTGGGTGTTTAGTTCACCCTAAGAAGCCTGTGAGAAGAAGAACTGGGAGTTTGAAAGCGAAGTTACAGATTTGAGAGAGGGTTTTTGTTTGTTTGTTTGTTTAGACAGGGTTTTGCTATGTAGCCTTGGCTAGCCTGGAACTCACTATGGAGACCTGGCTGGCCTTGAACTTTCTGTGATCTTCCTGCCTCAGTCTTCCAGAGTGCTGGGACTAAAGGTCTGCACCACTGCTCCCAGCCCTGGGGCTGAGATTCTTAGGAAACAAGATATAACACAGCACAGATGTGTCGAGGCATGTACACAGCTGGGGCTAGTCATTTCACTTAAAGAAACTTCTTCCCGATCATGCGTGGGGAAGCTATTGATAATGAGCTGTCCCAGGATGACAAAACAAACATTTGTATTTGGTGCTTTTTCAAGAGCCTCATTTCCCAGCATGCTTTGATTTAAGATCCTTGCTCACTGATCTGTTGGTTTAGCCATGGACCAAAAGGGGAAATGGCATCCTTTTGGGCCTATGCTTTTATTTTTAATTAAGGTTCATGATCTATTCTAGGTCTGGTCTAATGTCTTTGAGGCAGTGGACCGAGGGGATTTCTGATGATTTGCATATCCATTTTCGTTATTATGGAAATACCCAGATCATTTAGGCAATAAACCAGCTAAGAAAATGTGGCCCGAGGGAGAAAAGATAGAGTGCTAGACTCCACAGAAGAAAGCAAAATGGGGGGGAAGGCAGATGGCGCTTGAAAGCTGCCTGCCAATTTATAAGATCTCCAAACAGTGACAGGGTTTGCAAGAGTCCGAATAGTATCTCATCTCTTCAGGACAGAATGGGTTGTCTGAGCAAAGCTCAGAAAAGGGGCATCTGACAACTCTGGGTTCCTAGGTACAGTCCACTATTTGTGAAGGGGAAGGGCAGAGCTGTGACCTAACAGACTGGTGTGTCTTTCACCCACCAAGCAGTCACCTGGCAGGGTAAAGAGGACTCTCACGAGGTGCTGCCCATGTAGTCTCCAACTCTACAGCCAAGAAAAACAGGTTTGGAGGAGAGAGAAGTCAGTGTATGTGTGTGTCTCTCAACTTGATGAATGTGGACACTCCCGCCCTAGAGAACTAATTTTTGTGTATAATTAAACATGGAAATGCAATGTTTTCCAATCAGCAGCCAATCAGTCTGTGTGACTCTGAATCTCATTACTGGAAGACTGTGATCTCCCTGCAAATTGCTCTTTTGGTTGCATTTTAAGATTCGTTCTTCCAAGACTACTTTGACAGGTTGAACATGAAGGGCTGAGGAAGTTTACTCTGTGGGCCCCAAGCTTACCACAAACCCTCCAGGTAGGCGTTGAGGCCTTTGCGAATGACATGTCCCAAGTATCCATTTTTCTCGGCCACATGCTTTGCCCATCTGAAAAAGAAAGGAAAGAGAAGGGAAATGATGCAGACTGCAGGAGATTAAATAATCACCTTTCCTCACATGATCTCCATAAATCCCACTTGGGGAATATTTTCTTGTTTGAATTTTTATAAAGCAACAAAATCAGAACAGAATATTAAGAAGGTAAAGAGGACGCATTTTGAGAGCTCTGTTCAATGTCCTCATTTGGGAATGCTGAGCAGCAGTCTGCTATGGAAACAAAGACACACAGAACACATAATGTAACATTCTCCTGACAGAGAGACATCTCCGCCAAGGACTCTATAACTGCTCCTATTAAAATAAGTTTACCGGAATTATCAGAGGGACAGTGGCTTCGTGTGTGTCAGACCCTGGAGTCAAACCCTGGCACCACAAAGAGTAAATAAACAAGTAAATACATTTACTGATACATGGTGTGGCGCTTAAGGTTTCTTTATTTTTTCATCTGCACCCTAATGTGTCCTAGAGGGGTTTATTAATGATGAATTAATGTGTTGTAATATTTAGATTTAAATCACTAAAAATATACTATATAAAAGTTTGCCGAGTGTGGTGGATACACCTTCAATCTCAACACTTAGGAGTGAAAACAGGAAAATTTTTTCTGAGTTTGATGCCAGGTTGCTCTGCATGGTGAGCTTCAGGACAGCCAGAACCACATCAAAAATATAAAAGTGAGTAGGTGCAAGTTAATAAAAGGGGAACATAGAATCACTTATAAAACAATTGATTAATACAAAAAGGTTAATAAAAGATAGGAAATGAAGCAGGATAAACAGGAAATAAGAAAATAATATATCTTATAGGTTTATTTACTTTATTTGGTGTGTATGAGTGTTTGCCTTTGCCTATGTATGTACCATGTACATGCCTGGCGCTCTCTGAAGGTCAGGAGAAGGGACTAAATTCCCTAAAACTGGAGTTATAGATGTCTGTGAGTCCCCAGGGTGTCCTCTGTAAGAGCAATAAGTGGTCTTAACCCACCAAGCCATCTCCCCAGCCCTAAAATAGTAGATTTTAAAACCAAGTGTATCTACAATTGCATTGAATACAAATGGGCTACATATGCCAATTAAAAACTAAAATTGTCAGGCAGGATAAGTTCTATATAAAACTCAATTTATGATGCTTATAAGAGCTATACATAAAGAAAAAGGTAATGCAGTAAGGGACAGAGAAAGAATTAAATGGAGACTAAGGCAGTGCCCACTAATATAGATAAAAAAATAAACACTATAAAATTATAGAAGAGTCCACTTGAAAAGCAAAATAACTCTATGCGATCCAATTACATAAGTTCAAATTACACTATGTGATCCAATTACATAAGTTCAAGGTATACAGTACAAAACTGACATAATATAAGGAAGTTAAATCTATATACAGAGAGAGTTCTAACACATTTCTTTCAGTAAATGACTTAACAAGCAGAAACAGAAAAGCCAGAAGGAATACACAAGGTCTGAACAATGTAATCCACAAACTCAATGTAGGGTGTATGGATGTATGCAGACACTGCACCCAACGAGTTTAGAAGAGATTGTTTTGAAGGCATCTAACAAAACTGTCCACACACTGCTCACCAGCCATGCTTCAGTGAGTTCCCAAGGGCGGTGGTCACTAAGAATATGCTCTCTGATCATCAGAGACAAAAGACTACTAAAAAAAATCTACACGGTGTGAATGTTCACCCCAAACACCCTACAGAACAACGACAAAAGACTTCAAATTAGCCGAGGTTTTATCACTAAGGTAAGGTCAGAATGGATTTGATCCCAAATGTCTTTAGAAAAACATCCTTTTAGAGAGCAAGGTTACAGGTGAGATGTAGCCAAGGGCAGAGTCTATCATGTTTCTTTTTTTTCTTAACTTTGTAGGTCGCAGACAGTTTTTCTTTGTTTGATTTGTAACCTGTTATAAATGCAAAATGTTTGCAGAGCCCTGCAGAGCAGGCATTAAACCACATTGCATCCATGAGCTCCAGTGGGCCAGATTTTGAAAAGCATTTTGGGTAGGCTAAACTTTAAAAATGTGCCTCCTTGGTGGCTGGAGAAACAGGTCAGTGGTTTGATCTTGCCGCTGAACCTGGTTCTGGCCACAGGAGGCCCACAGCTGTGCCCTCTTTTGACCAGTGTGGGCACTGCATTCACACAGTGCACAGATACACATGCAAAGCAAAGCACACATACACATGAAATAAAAATAAATAGATCCTTTTTTAAAACATGCCTCCTCCTTACCAATCTTCAGGAAGTTATTGCAAGATATATTCCAACAAAACATTGGAAAGAAGAGAACTGAGAAAAACAAGGTGCAGCCTGGGGAACCAAAACACTGCCAAAAACAGATAGAGGGAAGGAGAAAACCCAACACGGGACAAAGTCAGTCTCCGAATGACAACACTGCTCCCCCCAAAGGCTCCAAGAAAAATACTACCGAGAAGATAAACTTGACAGAACACACTATGTGTCTGGGCATGCCGAGAGAGGATCTCAGTGGCAGGAGAATTTGATCAAGAATAATAATAATTTAAAAAAGACAGGACTGGAAAGATGGCTCCACAGTGAAGAGCGCTGGCTGCTCTTCCAGAGGATGTGGGTTTGATAACCAGCACCCAAGTGTGGCTCACAACCATCTGTAACTCCAATTCTAGGGTATCTAACACCCTCTTCTGGCCTCCTTTGGCACCAGGCATACACATGGTATGCAGACATATGTTCAGGCAAAACACCCGTGCACATAAAATAATAAAGTTAAATTAAAATAAATAACTATTTTTTAAAGACTATGGAAAATGACACACATGTGTAAGAATAAAAGTAATACTTCCTCAATAGAAGCCCATACAAGAAAGAAAAGCTAGGGTAGTGTGATTCATGTCTTAGTCATATTAATTCAAATCCGACGCTATTCTAACCAAGACACAAAGCTTATGGGGAAGCCTCGGAGTGGTCGGTCCTGGGAGGTGGCAGAGAAAGAAAAGTATGTCTTTGTTCTCTCCGGAAGCATCACTGGACAAGGCCTGTGATGAAACTGCTAAAACAGCGCGGAGAGCTTGCTGCTTAGAGGCGGAGGCCAGGAAAGAAGAACTAGAAGGCAGACGCTGACTTAGTCTCTAGACCAGGACCTGAGGGGGAGTGGGGGCAGTGACTGCTTGTTTTGTCCTACTGAATTTTTTAATTAAAAAATTTTAAAGTGTTTCACCTGTCAATTATTTGGTTTTCTCTCACATTTTAACTGTATGTGCTTTAATTTTATGGCTGTTTTACCTGCATGTATGTTTACACAACACATGTACCTGGTACCTGGAGGTTAAAAGGGGGAATTGAGACCTGTAGAGTTGGACCTATAAATGGCTGTGAGCTGCGGTGTGGGCGTTAGGACCTGGACTCGGGTCCTGTGGAAGGGCAGCGATCGCTCTTGGCCTCTCAGCCATCTCTCCAGGCCCAATTATTTGGTTTTCTTTTTCCTTTTAAATCTACATGCATGTGTAAATGATAAAAGTAAACACTGGATTTTTAAAAGTGCAAAGAGAGATAAAGAAATAGACAGAAAGGAGAGGGAAGTGAGAAGAGGAAAGGAATGAGGGAGGGCAGGAGGGAGAAAAGAAGGGAAGGAGAGAGGAAAGGAAAAAGGGAAAGATCCTTTTTGTCCGGCAAGGTGAACAGAGGACATGGCTTCTCAATGGAAGGCGACATTTAGCAGACTCTTACACAACAGCTTTCTCAGGATCTCTGGGGAAGGTCTCCAGGTTGCCCGTGATGTAGTAAAGAGAACACCACAATGTCCCTTCGATATGGCCCCCTTGGGCAGCTTTGTGGAAGTATTCACCAGCTAGTGTCTGTAAAGAGAGGTGAGCAAAGTCCTTGTCATTACTGCAGAGTCCTCCTGGCCACAGGAGCTTTGGCAGAGCCAGGGTCGGGAGGTATCCCAAGCACCACATTATCACAGGCTTACACTTTCTCATACTTTAAAGTAAACCAGGTCAAGAAATAGCTCCAAAAAGACAGTTCATCCCAGAGACCTGGGAAAGACAATCTCTCCGAGAGCTCTTCTGTTGATTTTGTTTACCCAATAAAGAAGACACCATGTAACCAGGAGTGTGTTGCCGCCTCATTGGGTCCTCACAAAACCCCTACATGCTTGATGGAGGGGTGTGACAGGAGTCACACCGGGTGACAACTCAAGCATTTGCTTTCCTAACCTCACTTAATACCTTTCTTTACGCTCATGCACAAAAATGGCATTCTAGTGGCAAAGTGAGAATTAGAATGTGACAGGGAATGAATCTACACTCACAGATGTGTGGGAGGGCTACCAGACATTTTGCAATGCATAAAAATATCAGCATTAGCGCAGTCAGGGAGAGGTGGAGGGAAAGAAGAAAACAAACGTGTGTGTGTGTGTGTGTGTGTGTGTACACTGACTCCCACTGATCACCATTGTTTTTCAGAAGTCGGTGAACTATTGTTTTTTTGTTTTGTTTTGTTTCTTTGCCTTTTAACTTCTTTTTAATTTTTTTTTGCTTATTTATTACAACTTATTGACTTTGTATCTCAGCTGCAGCCCCCTTCCTCATTCCTTCCCAATCCCACCCTCCCTCCCTCATCTCTTCCCATGCCCCTCTCTAAGTCCACTGATAGGAGAGGTCTTCCTCCCCTTCCATCTGACCCTAGCCTATCAGGTCTCATCAGGAGTGGCTGCAATGTCCTCCTCTGTGGACTGGTAAGGCTGCTCCTCCCTCAGGGGAAGGTGATCAAAGAGCCAGACCATGAGTTCATGTCAGAGACTGTCCCTGTTCCCCTTATTAGGGAGCCCATTTGGACACTGAGCTGCCTTGGTTGGAGTATCAGTCTCAGAAAATACCCCTGGGCTCAGATTTTGTTTCTTAAAAGCTTCACAGGCAGGAAGGGCATGGAATCGAATCCCAGGACCCTTTCTGACAATCTGTATGGCCTTGTTCTCTCCAAGTCTCTTTTGTCGTTTGTTTTCAACTGTAAAATCTACACGAGAACTTGTCTTAATTTTTTGTAAATAACACAAGTGGCTCCTGACACTTCCTAGTGGAGAGTGTAGCGTGGGATGCATGAGAAGAGGGGTTCTGAAGGTTAGACTAGAGTCTTACAATGAACACTTCGCAATCCACTCTGATACCCCTTGCCAAATCTAGGGCAGCCGTACTATTGTCCATCCCAACATCCGCCATCTCCATTCGTAATCTCAGTAAATGTCATCACTGACTCCTCCCCATTCTCATAGCCCCAGGCCAACCCATCAGCACCCATCTTCAACATATCTCTGGTAGCCAATGACATATAGCCCTGGCTTCTTGCTGTTCATCTCACATGGATTCAGGCTCAACCTCCTATCCTACCCTTGTCTCCTTCCTAGTCACAGTCACTAGGGCCCAAAAGAGGTCTTTTGAAAGCATGCCCCTGTCACCCAAATAGGCCCCTACTTCATGACTGTTATTGGTGGCTTCCTATCTCCCTCAGCACAGAAGTCAAGTCTCACCAGGTCCAGTTCAGGGACCTCCTTGACCTCTCCTCCCACTTGTCCCCCATCTCTCTCTCTCAGCCTTCCTGCTGGTCTTCTAGCATGTCAAGCCTGCATCCTTCTAGGGGTCTTAATTTGTCCTCACTATTGTTTGCTTCTGGATTGCTCTCTTAAATATCCATAAGATCCTTTAGAAGCCTTTACAATGTCACCTAACCAGAGAAGGCTTTCCTGGCCCCCTCCTAAAACAGCATCCTCAGTCCCTTCCCCTTTGTCCCCCTCATCAGGGCAGAGCCTGCTGTGTCTAGTGTTGTTCCCCCAGAGCCTTTAGTGTGTCTGGCAGAGGGAGCTACATGTCACAGTTCTGAGTTATGATTCCCATCAGCAGTGTGACCATGAAAAGAGAGGGTTCCCATATGACACCAAGGATCAGGTCCCAGTTTAAATTAATCATATGGTTCTAGTGACTCAGAGATCTGGAAGCCTATTGTATAAGGTAGACACAGTCATAGCTGATGCTTCAGAGGACAGGATGCACGGCTCTATACTTCTGAAGTACATGACACTTGAAGAAGTGTCCTGTAAACACCAAACACCGCCTCTGCTCTTTGCTTTGTGACTTTGGTCACACCTGGCAACTCTATCCACACTTGTCCCTTTTTGCTCCTTAGAAGGTCAGTCTCCCTGAACTTCCTCTCGCTCTCCCATGGTGGACCATTTTCCTTTCGGTCCTCTCCTCAGCCCTCCCTTCTCTACAAAGACTCAGTGGCTGCTCTGGTTCTGCTCCCTGAAATACTTAAATCATCTCCCACATAGCTAAAGGCATCTTTTCCTCAAGGCCATCATGCTTTCCTCACTAGACGATGGGGTTCTTGAGGGTGGGCACACGCCTCACTCTTACATCCCTCCGCACTGCGGTTCCTAGTCCAGCCTGGGCACTTACCATACTTTCCCCATGATTCACAGCTAGCCACTGGCCAGGTTCACTCACCAGATTCCTTCCGGGAACTCCTGGGAAAATGCCATCCAAATACAGGACCCCAAGATTGTAAGATGCATCTGGGTTCCCCATTTCTTCTGCTTTCAACCAGTACTTTGCTGCTTTGGCATAATTTTTCCTGAATTTGTGGTAATACCATCCGAGGCCATTGACAGCCTGATGCAATCCCTGAATTTTAGAATAAGAGGAAAGTTATTATTATTTTTATTATTATTATTTTAATGAAATCGAAAGACATCTGGAAGCAGTTGCTGCAGCAGCATTTTCCAGTCTTCCCTTTCTCTTTTCTGAGGGGCAGATGGCACTAAAGAAAAGCTAACTGCTAGACAGCCCGGGCCTGCCTAAGAGACTTCCCTGGTGGTTTTGCCCGGCTGCTGCTGGGTATTCTGCCTTCCAGCTCAGTAGTGACGCTGGTCCCCAAACCATTGCTCAATGCCTATGGGCAGTTATGTAACACCCCTGCAAATGTCTCTCCTCGGGAAGGGCATTTTCCCAGCCCTTCAATTTCACGAGGACTGAGGACCAGGCTGCAGCGGATGTTTGAGCTTGACTCCCGCCCTGGCTGGGATGGTTTCTAGGTGACCCGCCTGCCCATCTGTTGACTTTCTCTGCCCTAAAGACCAACAAGCCTCCGTGGGCAGCAGCTGTGACAATCCACTCGCACAGCTTCGGTGCTTTGAGATGAGTTGGCATCCCCAGTTCTGAGGGGATTTGGGGTCTGCTAGGGGCTGTAGCAGCAGGGAAGGATGGAGGGGAAAGTTTCAAAGCTGAGTTGGTAATGTCAGCTCTCGGAAAGGGGCCGCTTGTGTCAACCTGTCCTCTGAGTCCTTGTACTTACTGAGTGCATTTCGTCAGGGACTCTCTCCTGCTCTCAGAGATCCTCAGACCGTGTCTCCCAGGACAAGAATAATCCCGAGGGAGCCTCCTGCCCTGCCCTAACACACCTGTGTGCACTTTGAGCTCTCGCTCCTTGTCTGACCTAAAGGACAGTCTGATTGTGGAAGCATATCATTTTAGCCACCCCTTTCATCGGGGGCTGGGTGGAGGGGAGACTGGCATCTTGGATATTATCCCCAGCACAAGATAGGCACTTAAGCAAGTGCCGTGAATGGAATGAAGGAAAGCTACACTCTGAATGCTGGTGCAAAACAGAACTGTGGACCCTGAAGGTGGAGAGCCACGCCAGCAGGCCACCAAGATACCCAGACTAAGAGTACCTCTTGTGCATAGTCAGCACCATGGCATCCACAGAAACATTCTTTTGAGCCTGGGACAATGAAAACTCCCTGTAAGCGCTGCAGACTCTGTCGAAACTTATAGACCAAGCCATTCTATTAAATGGCAACAGGAGTTTTGGGGACATGTTCATAGTAAGGAGGGATCCGAATGGCTTTTCATTGCTCGTTTGGAGAAGACACAGCTTGATTCAGATGCACCTGCCACACACTGAAAGCTAAGGCTTCTCTGGGAATTGTGCTGGGTTCAGTTCAGGAGCCCATGAGAAATCCCAGCATCCTGAAGGCAGAGCATCCTGAAGCTCCTAGGTGGGCAGCCTCACCGGCTGCTGGCCATCTCCCTGGCCTTTGAAGCCTTGGCTGGAGGCTGCCCATCAGATGACAACAGTCTCAGGGCTGAAACACTCTCGGGCCACTCAGCTGAGCTGTGTGCAGCATGCAAGGCCTCACTGTGTTGGCCTGGACCGAGCATCTGCCTGGTGCCCCAGATGAGTGGGCTTGTTTCTGGCCATCCCCTTCCCCTTATCATCTCCTCAACACCTTTCCCTTGAGGATTTCTTCCTTGTGGTTTTTTAAAGTACAAATTTAAGAATAAAGTGACTTGTGTTTTTTGTTTTAAAAGAAATCCTGTCATATTGCTTAGTACTCAGCCCCTGTCCTGGACATCTATTTAGCTAGAGCAACAGATTTACTTCTGTGTGCCTTCTAATTTCAAAAACCGAGTTGTAGGCAACCTTTCTCAACAGTCCCTGTAAAGTCCCTCACGGCCCTTAGTGAGTCCTTGCTGAATGAAAGTGTGAGAACCGCAGAGAACTTAAGGGCACAGAGACTCCAGGAAACTGCTTTGTAATCTGAAATAAAGCAGACTGAATAAGAATTCAGCTCTGGGGATCATGCGGGAGATAAAAAGATGCAAAATTCACATCTGTCCTGGACAACCCTCACACAGCCCCACTTGAGGATGCCCTGGACACAGTACCCTCAGTGACCATCACTGAGCTGCCTTCCTGTTTCTGTGCATCCCTTGTGTTAGGTCAGTAGCAGGCAGGCATGCACATAACAAGCAGGATTGTGTACCCTGGCAGCACCTAGCTAGAGAACCCTACTTCAGCTTCCTGAACGCCGCTTCAACTTCCTGCTCTAATGGGCAGGATGCTCTGAGCTCCCCCAAGAAAAAGAGTAGGGGAGAAAAATTAGCATGGTTACTTTTAGAAGCCTTGAGAACAAAAGACTAGCCACGGACCAAAAAGAGTATCCTGATGAAGTGGAGAACCGTTTGCATATTTATACACAGGTGCATGTGGGAGTGTGTGAGAACTAGTGTGCATGCATTTGGGCTTGAGGCATGTGTGTGCACACATGCATCTTCTTTCAAGTGATTTTATGGCCTCCATTCTTCAGGGTTCTATTGAAAGCAGCTGACTGAAGATACTGATGAAATATAAATAGTGACAAATGCAAAATAATTCATAAAGCTCTGACCTTGGTGGTGACCTTTGTAAGCAGCCCATTATCAAAGCACAAGAGGCAAATGGGAATTGGTCAGAACAGGGTTAATGTTCCAGGAAATTAGGCTTTGGTTTTCCTAATTCAATAGCCTTTCTCCTCATTCAATTTCAAGAAGCCCCAGTGCTTGTTATCAGGGCAGCTTGTGATTATAATTTTAGTCTTCAAACAAAATCAGCCCGATTCCATTGTTGGTAAGGCGCATTCAGCCTTTGAACGGTGCTGTCCTCATTGTGGCGAGATTATGTGTGTGTTACAACTTAAAAATGACTAGTCGCTGCACTGGGGGACCCCTCCCCACCTCACTTTCACCTCAGCTTTGTGGAAGAAAGCTGGCCATTTGCTCACACAGCTTTCTGAAAGTGTGGGCGTGTGAGGAGCTGTTTCCTCCAGACAATTTGCATGGGTTACCTTGGAAGCAGCTTTCTTCATGAGCTCTAGGGCGAGCCGTCTGTTCTTTTTAACTCCTTGACCCTAAACATTGACAAACAGAAATGATTAGGAGGAAAAATAAACCCCGAATCCTCACAAGCATCACACAGAGACACCAACATCCAATATAAAAATGCTTGCAAATAAACCCTCAACCTTAAAAACAAAAACAAGAAAAAAAAACCTCTCATAATCTTAGGTGCTTCTAGACACAGCAGTATTGCAAGATATCATTGTTGTCACCATCATCATCATCTTGCTCATGTTTGGGGAACAGAAACGAGCCTCAGTTTCCCAGTTCATCAGGGACAGGAACCCACTCATCATGGAGTGGCCTGTGTTCCTCCCACTGAGTACATGCTGGGGAGAAGCTGTGAAGCAGGCTGGATGGATTTGGTCGTGCTGGGTGCGTTCCTCTGGGACTCCCTAATTTGATACCCAGCTAAAACAGGTTACCTCTGGTGAACAGTCAAGAGTTATTGGCCCAGGTCCCCTGCATACAATACTGTGGCTTCTGAGTGAGTTTGAGAGTGTGCTGAAAAGGAGATAGTTCCCAGAGAGGCCAGCTGCTGGCCTCTAAGGCAACTTACAGAAACCAACAAGTTTCTTTCTAGCACATGTGAGCTCTCCAGAAGAGGTAGCTCATCCTCTGTGTACAGAAATGGACTTTGGAGTTCTTGTTGCAAAAAGGACCTAGCTAAGGGATCTAGAGGACTATGTAAGGGAAATGGTGGGGTCCAAAAGTAGAGAGGGAAAGGGTCCCTGAGGCCTTGACACAGGTCTGATAGGAGGAGGGAAGCCAACTGAAAAATCCCTGTTGCTCCAAATTTATCCATAATCATGGGCCCCTCCCACTCTCCCAAAGCCCCAGGGGATCTTCCTCAACTTAGACAAGACTTGTGGCATCACATGCTAGGACCATGGAGAGAACTTTCTTTGCGTGAATGTGACTATCTGCTGTTTGCTCGGCTCTGTAAGAACTGGAGGTGGTAATCAACATACCATGCAGTCATGGGACAGCAAACCCATCACCACATCTCACCATTGTAGCAACCCTACAGGGGAGACATTGACATTCCCTTCCACCCCAGACTTCCCAGAAACATGTGATAGATGAGAGCAGGAGGCAGGATTTGAACCCAAGCAAGCAGACTAAACCTCTGACTGCCATACTGTACTTTCTACTGTGCATTTTGGTTTTATTCTGAGAAAGGATAATGAGTCCTAACTTCCTGCATGGTATAAGAAAGGCACAATGATGATTAGTTCTATGTTTTTTAGGATCTCCAATAAAAATGGGAATCAAGCTAAAGGTTAGATTCTACCCAAGTTTTCTACTGGACCTTGACTTATCTATTTAATAGATTGGAAGCAAAGGGTAGGCCAAAAATATTTTTCAGAATTATGCCTGTGCTGGATAGTTTTATGTCAACTTGACACAAGCTAAAGTCATACAAGAGGAAGGAACCTCAATAAAAACAATGCCTCAGGCGAGGTGAGCGCTGGGTGGGGGTTGGGAGTACTGAGGCAGGCCAACTCTGTGAGTTTGAGGCCAGCATGGTCTACAAAGCAAGTTCCAGGACAGCCAGGGCTACACAGGGAAACCCAAACAAAACAAACAAACAAAATGCCTTCATTAGATCTGGCTGTAAGGCATTTTCTTAATTAGTGATCAATAGAGGAGGGCCCAGACTCCAGACCATTGTGGGTGGTGCCATCTCTGGGCTGCTGGTCCTGGGTGGTAGAAGGAAGCAGGCTGCGCAAACCACGAGGAACGAGTCAGTAAGCAGCACCCTTCCATGGTTTCTACATTCACTGCTGTCTCCTATTATAACTTCCTCCAATGATGAACAGTAACATAGATGTATAGGCCAAATAAACCCTTCCCTACCCAACTTGCTTTTACTCATGGTGTTTGATCACAACAATAAAAACCCTAACTAAGACAAGTTGGTACCAGGAGTGGGATGTTGCTGGGACACACTGACCATGTCGTTTGGGGGAGGATTGTGGGAGGATTTTGGAACTTTATTCAAGAAAAGCCATTGAGTTTTCAATACTTGGTGAGCTGTTCAATGGGAGCTTGGAATATAAGAATATTGAGAGCAATGCAGAAGATAGAAGCCTGGCTTGTGAAGCTTCAGAGGGAAGTTTAAAGACTCTATCGGGGCCATTTGTTATTTTGAATTAAGATTCCGTGGTTCTAGTTAGCTGGGGCTGAAGAATCAGCTCTAATTAACAAGATACCACAACTACAAAGTAAAACCTTTGCTGTGTTGGGATACTCAGTGCTGGTTAGCTGGAGCTGAGAAATTAGTGGTGATTAGGATGAGACCAGCATTGTTGAGGTGAAGTCTTCTGGGAAGTGTTTCATCAGAGTCAGCACACAAAAGCTGTGTTCCAGAAGCGTCCAAGGCTCTACCTCATGCTGGCAGCCAAAATTGGGAATATAAAACTCACTCAGGTGGTATGGGTTTTGAAGGCATAAAGGGGTCATAGAAAGCAGCTGAGGCTTGGCACCAGGAAGAGAACCCAAGAGAGTCTACTGGTGAAACTGTAGCCTGCCTGCAACAGAAAGACCCCAGTATTTTGGAGATGCCAGTACCAAGGGTCAACCATCAAAGACAGCAGTATCAGTGGAGTGAAGCCAGCCAGAGCCTAGAAGACAGAGTATGTGTGCTGCAGAGGGCAGAGGTGGAGAAGTGACTCAAGCTTTTGAAGGAGCCCAGAAGATTATGATTAGATTCTAGATAGTTGGACATTGAGGTGTTTTTTTTAAACACTGCTGGAGTTTGGGTTTGCTTTGTTCAGAATGTGACTATGCTCTGGTTCTTCTCTCTTGAAGAAAGCATTTCATTTTTGGTTTTACAAGACCCCCACCGTTGAGAGACTTTGAATTTTATAAGACTTCGGATTTTAAAAGAGATAGGCTATTTTAAAAGCTGAACTTTTAATATATTGGAATTTGTAAAGACTGTAGGACTTTTAAAGTTTTAAAAATATTTTTAATGAGAGATTTTGGGAATGAACAAGAAAGAATAAGTTGTGGCTTAATAAGTGATGTGTTTGTATGTTAAGTTGACAAGGGATCAATTGTGTGAATAGTTCCCGTCAACTTGACACAAGCTAAAGTCATATGAGAGAAGGGAACCTCAATTAAGAAAATGCTTCCTCCTGCATCGACTTAATGTGCCTGGTTAGGTTGGTACCCATGAGGGATCTCACCCTTCTCTGAGGAGAAAAAGGAGAAGGGGAGAATGTGAGATAGGGGAGGGACTGGGAGGAGAGGTAGAGCTGCAATCAGGATGTAAAGTGAATAAATAAAAATTTAAAAATGCTTCCATAAGATCTGGCTGTAATCGAGCCTGTAAGGCATTTCTTAATTAGTAATTTATGAGGGAGGGCCCAGCCCACTGTGGGTGGCTCATCCCTATGCTGGTGGTCCTGGGTTCTATAAGAAAGCAGGCTGAGCAAGTCACAAGGAGCAAGCCAGCAGCACCCCTCCATGTGCCTGCTGTGTTTCATTTCCTGTCCGGACTTCCTCTGATGATGAACAGCAATATGGAAGTGTAAACTAAATCCTTTCCTCCCCAACTTGCTTTTAGTCATGATGTTTCATCACAGCAATAGAAACTTTAGCTAAGACAATGTCATTATGTTATTTAATTAGTGAGGAAGAGGAATGAGAACACAGGACACTTAGAAGAATGAGATCAGAAACATGATAACTTTTGGACCCTGAGAAGAATCAGAAAAAGTGGAACATCTAAACCTAATAGAACACAAGTGACAATTTCGGAGTTTTGGGTTCTTTAAAAAACAAACAAACAAACAGCAATATCACAAGAATATGCTTTTGGTTTAATACCAGGTGTGGGGATATGGAGCTGCTTCGAAGCAGCTGACTATGATTTGCCTCGTGCTCTAGCAGAGGTGTGATATTTGCCAGCTGCAGATAGTTTCTATGATTGTGGACATTTGGAATTTTGGAGACTTTTCAGAGGGCATATAAATGCTAGGGTCCTGAGAGTCAGGGTGGGTTGTTGTTTGGCTGCTGTTGGTCGAGGTTTGTTGAGCAGTCATGCACGAAAAAGAAGAAAGAAGAAATTAGATAGCCTGATGATGAAGATCAAACTTGCTCCAAGGAGCTCTACCCCTAGTCAGCAGGAAGTAGTCTAAGGATAATGATGTCCCCTTTCTGACCCCGACTGTATTCAGGGATCGCTTTCCTTTCCTCTCTGTCCTTTTATTTCTCTTATCTAGTGTTAGGGGGTTGAAAGGGTAGAAGGAAAAGGGTGGAGAAGGGAGGAAGAAAGAAGAACCCTCCAAGTGGCAAACAGTTACACACAAGGCTCATCTTCCTCAGTTTGTGTGTGGGGGGGGGTTGTTTTGTTTTGTTTTGAAGAAACAAAACAGGCCCCGAGAAATGGATTTATGCAAAGGCTCACAGAAGCACAGTATATCACTGAACCCTGATATTCCAATTTCCAGTATCCTTGCTATTTAATCCAGTGTTCTTGTCAGTTTAATCACATACCTTCTTACACAAAGACTGCACCATGTGCTAATATGATCAGTACCAGAAATTCTTAAAGGAGACCAAACACTGGCAGAGTGTGTGCCTGGAGAACAGGTTATGAATACACTGACAGAGGACAAACACGGAGTCAACGTCAAAACGTCAGGGTCAGGCGAACGCGAGGTAAGATACACTTGACTGCCTTGGATAAGCCATCCCCTCACTTTGGCTTCATCTTTTCATCTGGTATGACCGTGGCCTAAACAGCCAATGCATGCCATGGCCTTTATACCCAGAATGCCCAGAAATGCCCAGGAATGCCCATTGCCAAGAGAGGCCCTTCTATGTGAACTATACTTAAAAAGAGCTCCTTGCCACAGGTGAACTCTTCCCTGAGATGCTGAATGCTTCCTACATCCTACCCAGAGGGAACTTAGCCAGAAGTCAATAGCTCCGGGGTAACAAAAACAGCTTTAAGATGTGGGAATGAGACCCAAGGAAACATATCACCCACTGTCACACATGCACATATGCATATCCCGGTCTGCACCGACACATCCAGGTAGGCAAGAAACGACGCCTGACTCCTGTCTCTTTCTTCTCTGGACTTTGCACAGTGACTAGCCCCAACTGTGGTGGACAGGTTTCTCTCCTCAACACCATCTCTGTGCCCTGTCTTCCCCTCCAGTGTATGAGCCCTCTGAGGCCAGGGATGTGACTCATGCCTCCATCTGTCCCTCCACTGAGCACAGAGGCTGGCATGTGGCCGGCGCAGAATGGATGTGTATTAGATAAACACATTGGCATATGGAGAAGGTTCAAATAATTTCTGTTGATTTGGTGCCTGGAAAGAGAAGGTCTAGGCCTCAATTTGGAAACCATAACAACCATTAGGTTTTCAGGCTTCAATGGGGGTATAGAGGAGAGATCTGCAGCAATGTCATAGTTGTCAGTGAGTGAGTGAGTGGCCACAGCTGTGGATCTGGAGACAGGCCTGGCCAGGCACACGGGTGAATGTAGTTATTTGACGACATTCATTTTGAGGCATTGGCATAAGGAAGGTCCAAGGACTTCCTAACCAAAGCCAAAGTGTCCCCCCTTTCCAAGCTTAGGTCTGCAGCCTACCCAAAATGTACCTGTTCTAGTCTGACCTCTGAAACTAAGTAGGCTCAGGTCTGATTCATACTTGGATGAGAGACTGTTCTGAGATTAGTGGTTTGATACATCTGCATTTGGGTATACAGAACGCAGACCATAAAGCCAGCCTGCCTGGATCCCTGTTCCAGGTGCAAAATGCACTAGCTAGGTGACCATGGGTAAGTTACAGAACCTCTCTGTACTTCTGTTGCTCTGTATAAGACAATAAAATGACAAGTAACATCTCCCAGGCTGTGAGAATTCAATATGCTAGTTTACCCGACACAGGAAGCAAGCGCTCCGTTCTTCAGTGGGAACACGATTTTCTTTTAAAAGGCACACACACGTGTTACAGTCCTATTGTTTCATTCAGTCCATGGTCATGAGCATCATCCCAGACTACATAAGCTTCTTCAGGCATATCCACATGGGTGCGGGGGTGGGACTGTAATTCCCGTCTTCTGTCTCCTGGACTCTTTCCTGCCCTTCCTCCTTAGCTTGCAACCAGGTTCATTCCCCTGCCCCCGCTCCCATCATTGGGATTGTTGGGATCTGGCTCAAACATGCTCTGCTGAACTGGTGACAAACCTGCAGCTCTGTGGGGCTGGAGGCCATGTACCAAGCCATGAAATATGGGTGTCTCCTTCAGGATTCACAGGTGTCAACTCTAAGGTTGTCAATTAAAAGTCACCCAGTGAAGCGCTTCTGGCTCTTCCTTTTCAGCTGTGTCCCTCTCCATCCCAGGTGACAGCAGGTTGTTCCAAGACTGTCTGTTTGCCTGCACGCCCACAGGAGATAGCTCAGGATGTCTATTATCAGAACTGAGCAATTTTAGTCCCCATTAAGTGACTCTTACCTTGAATAACACGATGGCATAGTCATATATCAGCGCAGGATCCTCCGTCTCCAGGGCACCCTTAGCGTACCACTCGATGGCAGCCTCGGGGTTCTTGGCTACCCCTTGCTGTCCCCAGAAGAGCATCTGAGCCAATCGTTGCTTAAAGGCAACAGAGACTTAGAACAGTGAGTTTCCTGGGTTGTAAACAGGAGGATAAAGCTAGTGTAAAATGTTCTAGGTTGAATGGCCATCCAAAATGGGACATGTGTAGGAGCGCTTGAAGGTCCAGGGAATGTCTTAGAAGAGGGGACAGAGAGAATGCAGAAGAAGCAGTGAGGAGAGGTATGGAATGTTGTCTTCCAGGCATGGCGTGTGTGTGTGTGTGTGTTCATGTGTGCGCTTGTGCAGGTCTATAGATGACAGCTTTCAGGAGTTGGTTCTTTCACTATGTCAGTCCCAGTTTTCAAATTCAGATAAGCTAGGCCTCATGCTTGGTGGCAGGTACCCTTATCCACTGCGCCTCGTCACCAGGCCCCTGTGCACTCTTTTATTTATTTATATTTTAATTTTATTTTATGTGCATTACTGTGAAGGTGTCAGATCCCTTGGAACTGGATCAGGTACAGACAGATGTGAGTTTCCACATGGGTGCTGGGAATTGAACCCAGGTCCTTTAGAAGTGCAGGCAGTGCTCTTTACCACTGAGCCATCTCTCCAGCCCCTATTTTTTTAAGGTGTATTTATTACTTTATGCATGTG
>CM053765.1:74040205-74245193 GCA_028658305.1 Pachyuromys duprasi | reverse complement strand
GTGTGTGAGTGTGTGTGTGAGTGTGTGTGTGTGAGTGTGTGTGTGTGTGTGTGAGTGTGTGTGTGTGAGTGTGTGCGTGAGTGTGTGTGTGTGTGTGTGTGTGAGAGAGAGAGAGAGAGAGAGAGAGTGTGTGTGTGTGTGTGTGTACTGAGAAGTGAGCCTGGGGTCTCTGCAAGAACAGTCAGTGCTCCTCACTGCTGAGCTCCTGCCCAGCCCTCACTACACCTGCTCCCTGGATTCACGGCAGTTGTGACTACCTGCACATGATGCTATAAACACCCTGTCATGGAATGGGGAGAGGTCCACAGGTCCCCACCCTTCCTTACATTAACAGCTGATGGGGGTAGAGAGATATTATTTCCCATGGTGCCCACACTCCTGAAAACCACCCTGATAAAACGCGGTGGGCTTGCCCCGCCCCACGACTCCTCCCCTCCACCCCTCTCCTTTCCCTCCCTCTCTTACAACAGTAGAAGAGGACTAGTTGGGAAGAGGAAAGAGGTTAGTGGGAGGATGGAGGAGTAAATGAAATTGAAATACATTATGCATGTGTATGAAAATATCATAATGAAACTCAGAATAACTGATATATGCTAATAATAACATCTAACATGTTTTAGGTTGAGAGTAAAGAATTAAACATGCTATCTTAAAACAGGGACAGGGGAGGAGCCCGAAGGTGCATTTGCATAAGTATAAGGTACAACACAAATGTGTGCCCTTGCCTCCTGACAACTCCTAGCCTTCATCTCAGGATGGATCCAGCCACAGAGACAGGAGTGGGGACAGGAGATCAGTGCCACTGAGAAATGTCCTCAGACAGACCTCCTTGCTGATTGCTGTCAGAATGGGCAGGCAGTCCTTTAGGAGGCGGTGCTAGGAAAGTGGGGGGAGCTTCTTTGGACCATGTTCTGTGATCAGTATCAAGTCCATCATATTCCAGCCAGTTCTGGTTCTGGTACTGTATTCCCAGATCCACATGTGCACGTGAACACACACGCACGCACGCACGCACGCACGCATGCACCTCACTTTACCTAGTCCTCTCAAGTTTCCAGAAGCCTGTGCATATGGATTTGCTGAAGCAATGAAGTGTCCACTGTTAGGAAGATTAACATGAGCTCTGGAACGTGCCTCCCCCAACCCCCATGGCATTTCTAGAACTATACTACTCTCTATGAAAACAACAGCAGGCCACGGTTACAAAACCAAGGATGGGGGTCAGGGGCCCCACGTGGGTCCCTTATTGTCTTCCCTTCTTTCTGCCTCCATGCCCAGACCTTCAACATCCAGAAAAGAAAGTATCAACCAAAGTGCCGGGAAGATCCCTAGGGAGCGCTGGGAGACTTGTGCCCTGAGAAGGATGATTTATCAGTGCCTCTGACTCTTCTCCCATTTCTTTCCCTTTCCCAGCTCTGCTCTCCTGCCACTCCACAGTGCTGGGGGCTCCTCCCCAGACTTTAGTGCTCCCTAGGAGCACACATCAAATGCTAAACCTCTCCTTTGGGGAAAAAGGCTTCTGGTGAAGGTAGCCTCAGCAAGCTGCAGCCAAGGGTTTTCATCAGCCGTAAATCACACTCCTAAAACTCTACTCAAAGACATAAGATGTTCAAAGACAAGGCCAATCCTTCTGACTTGACACTCTGTAAATGGTTATTGTTCTTCTGGCTGAATGCACGGCCAATCTAATTTATTTTACACGCAAGATGCTCCTTGTTTTCTGTCTAATACACACACCAACAGGAGTCTTGGAGGACTATACTCCAGCCCCTTAAGCAAAAGAATGGCCATGTTCCATGCTCTGGGTAGCTCTCATTAGCAATGACGTAGCAATGAAGTGCTGTCTCCTAGCCTCCGACGAGCCAGGGCTGTGGCCAATGACGTTGGAAGTATGTGGAGAAGCCTTATCCACCTGGGCTCCAAGGCCGCCAGCAGAAGCTACAGCATCACTGCGCTAAGCCACTGGGGATGGGCAGGTTTTGTTACTGAAGCAAAACCTTATCTGAAATGACTGACAGAATCTCCAAGGTGGGCGTATTCGTACCTGCGCGGCCGCGTTGCCTCGGGTGGCTTCGTGCTTCAGCCACATAAAGACATCGCCGTCTTCTTTGGTTTGGACTTTGAGTATTTCATCATCTTTGAGTCTAATAGTTTCAACATATGCCTAAAAAGAAAGGAGGAACGGGAGGAGGGAAAGAGAGGACATTAACACCCAAATGCCATGAGCATGCACAGACATAGTATCTTCAAACCAGCAACTGTTCAAGCAAGACCCATATGAATAATTTAAATCTTAGGCGTGACTGCATGGTCACGGGAGTGAATTATTTTTAAACGAGTGTATACCACATACTGCATGTCTGCATTGATGTTTGTTCCTAATAGTTGTTTGGGAAAGCCAGGATTTTTTTTTTTTCCACTCACTCCCACTTCTCCAAGTTTGTCCAAAAGTCTGCTTTGTGCCATGGTCCTCAGAGTCAGCTCCCATTCCCAACAGCACCAAAAGAGGTAAATTGATACTATCTAGCTGTGATTTAATCTTTCCCAAAGCAGCATTAGCTGACATAACTAAACATGTTTATTTCACAGGCTCAGCTTGGGTTAGCTTCTGTTATATCGCCAATTTAGAAATCTACCCAGAAAAAAAAATTGAGCATGCTAAATTCTTTAAGAACTCAAGATTTAAGAATTGAGATCCTTATGCTCTAAAGATGAACCCCGGGGTGGGGTGGGGTGGGGGAGGGGAAGTTCACAGGGTGATTAGAATTTGCACACAGCCTGTCAGATATTTGACCACAGGCAGGTGTGAGAAATTGGGAGAGAAGCCTCAGGGAATGAGGAGAGAGGCCTGATTTCCCTTCTGATGGCCTTTGTTCATTGAGAAAATTATTCAGTCGCAGATTATGGTCTGTAGCTCAATTTCTCAGAGTGTCTCTCAGCTGCCACCTGTTCCAGGACCATGTGGGGCCAGGGTCTCTTTCAGGAGCGTTAGAGGACTGGGACTGAGGACTCCTGAGAGGCTCAGGACCCAGCACAATCCATTCCTGTTTGACATGGAAACAACAACCCTGGCTTCTTCCCTTTATTGAAACCAGCTATGTCTGTAGAATGTTTAACCAGTCTTCATAACAAAACTGTAACTCAATGCCCCTCTTCCCCCACCCCCACGCTTTTAGACAAAGTAACAAATGGAGGCTCCCGACAGGAAAACAGGGACCCAGCTCACATTGTCCTACCCTGAAAGCTGGGCTAGGAAGGACCCCACAGACACCCTCCACTCCTGCGATGTCACCCTCTGCTGGGAAGACCCTGCAGTCTCGGCTGGGAGAGAGTCTGCCCAAGTGATGGACTGGGTTTGCCTAGGGCAGGGGAGATGAGGCCTCAGCTGGCACCCCCAAGAACACTTTTATTTTCTGTAAGGAGCCTGGGTTTGGGCAGAAGCTTGCCCTGATAAAGAATTCTTTCATAAGACTCCCTGCACTCTGCAAAAAGTTTGGCAATGAATCTCAGCATACGTTCTGATACCCTGCTGGGTAGAGTCTTTCAGAGGCCCTCTGTGATAGGCTCCTGTCCTGTTCCCTGTTTTCTCCCTCTTCTGATGTTCATCTCATTTGCCTTTCTGAATGAAGATTGGGGTTCTGACTGGGGTCCTCCTTCTTGATTAGCTTCCTTAAGTGTACAGGTTTTAGTATGATGAGGAAACAGGAGCTCCACAAGGAGAGCAACAGAACCAAAAAATCTGGGCCCAGGGGTTTTTTCTGTGACTGATACTCCAAACAAGGACTATGCATGGAGATAACTTAGAACCCCTGCACAGAAGTTGCCCATGGCAGCTCAGTGTCCAAGAGGGTTCCCCAGTAATAGGAACAGGGACTGTCTCTGACATGAATTCATGGGCTGGCTCTTTGATCACCTCCCCCTAAGGGGGGAGCAGCCTTACCAGTCCATAGAGGAAGACAAAGAAGCCAGTCCTGATGAGACCTGATGGACTAGCATCAGATGGAAGGACCTACTCTATCATTGGACTGGGGGAGGGGCATAGGAGAAGAAGAGGGGGGAGGAGGGATTGTGAGGGGATGAGGGAAGGGGCTACAGCTGGGATACAAAGTGAATAAACTGTAATTAATTAAAAGAAAAAAAAGAATTCTAAGCTTTATGTTCACCTGGAGAATTCTGGTGTTTTGATTTTTGTTTTCTGTCATTGTTGTTTTGCTTTTGTCCTCTCTGTCATGACTTGAAAGAAAGACTAGTCACATAGCTTCTTGGGTCTCTGTGACGTTAGCAATGATGACATACCAGTGGCCCTTGTGAGTGATATGCCAGGCATGGTCCCATGCCTTACTCCCATGGATACCCACACCTGGGAACCTGATGAGCTGCACCCCATTTCAAACTTGTGGATGCTGTAGCTGTCGAGGTTGGCTGAACTGCTCAAGATCATATCATCAGTTCTTCAAATGTAGGAGTCCAATCTAGGCTGGCTCACTCTCATGCCTGGCCCTTGGTCTCCCTCGAAGGAGTGGTGCAGCTGGGAAGGAACAGGTGGTGGACTATTTCAGGGCCCCCTGCCCTCCCATACACAGTGGACTCTCTCTGTGGGCACTGTCAGCTGGGTCTTGGCCAAGACCATGTTTCTGAAGACTGAGGGCGGTAGTGGGGACTCAGGACCTGAGTAGCCATGCATAGCTGTGAGAAAGGAACAAATTTGCTTCTTGCTTCTTGCTCCGTGGCCCTTACATTCCTGCGTGTGTGCTGCCATTGAGCTTGGAAGCAAGAGAAAACTATCAGGACTATGCCCTTTTCCTCTCTGACACAGGGGACTCTGGTTCTGACTCACTAACTGAATGTGAGCCTTGGGCCAGTTGCTTTATTTAGATGCTTTTTTGCTACTAGAAAAGGTGGCTTAGTATAGTACCTCCCACCTCCAAAGCACTCAAGATGTGAGCCATTATTTTGCACAGTACAAAGAGCAAGATCTACGCTGAAATCTAGGCTCCGCTACTCATTTGCTGGGTGACTTTAGGTGACCAGCTCCTCTGACCTACCTCTTCTATAAGATGAAAATAATATAATGACCCCCATAGGTTTACAGGTCTCTTTGCTCATCTATAATCTATATACAAATTATGTGTACCTATAGTCCCAGCACTGGGGAGACAGAAACAGGAGGATCAGAAGTTCAAGGTCATCCTGGATAGTGAGTTTACTGCCAGCCTGGGCTACATGAAAAACAAAACAAAACAAAAAAACAGAAGGAATACAATTTGGAAAGCATGTATAAAGGTCAGACAAATTTTTCAGAGCTCATATCATGTGCTGAGCTCTGTTTAGTACATGGATGACTGATATATGCTACAACGGTGTGAGAGGCCGACAGCCAGGGTGCCCAGGTAGGAGTGAGAAATGGAGGCAAGAACAGCCCAAGGCTTCACCGCTAGCGCACACAGACTGGGAGTGATCCAGCCAAATCTGCCCAACCACACCCACCGTGTGCTGCTCCCAGGCAGGGAGGGGATGCCTCTCCTGATTCTGGGGTCCCCAAAGGGGCAGCTAGCACCAACATCAGGTGCCTGTGCCTGCTGTGAAAGGAGATGGCCTGCAAAAATCACATAAAGACAGGATGACCTTAAGAGGGCAGCTCAAAGTTTCTCATTCGTTCAAATAGCATGTTGAGGCCAGAGAAGGGGTGGAGTAGGGAGAAGTAGCCATGGTAGGGTGAGGCAGGTGTGCAGAGCTTGGGAGGTTATACTGCACTGCTCTGAGAAATTCCAAGGTTTCTGGAAAGTTCTTTAGCTGCTCTTTTCTTAAATCAGTGCCAGCAGAATGAGCAGCTCAGAACTGCACATCTTATATCACAGGGTTAAAGCCTGCTGCCAAGTCCCAGGAGGACCAGTGTCTCTGCCACACTCAGATCCCTGGACTAAGCGCCAGAGAGAGGCGCCACATTGTCCAGGAGAAGCTTCACCTCCTTTCCCTCTGCCCAGCCTGCAGGCTGCCAAGGGTACTGTTCCTGTTAAAAGGCTGTTGTCACTGGTTTCAGGGAAGGCCAGAGAGGGGAGGGCCAAGAAGGGGGGTGGAGAGAGAGAGACAGGAAGAGGGAAAGGGAGAAGAGAAAAATGATGTTGGGATACAAAGAGAGGAAGAGATGGAGAGAAATAGGAAAGGGTGGTGATGAGGAGAAAATAAGAGAAAGGAAGAGAGACCAGAACAAGAGAGGGAACAGAGAGAAAAGAAGGGGAAAGAAAGTGAGAGAGGAAGAAAGAGGGGAAGACAGATCTCAGGATGGGATGGCTTGCTGGGCTGCAGTTGGACAGCCTCAGCAGCCCCACATTCTCTGGAAATGCAGCCATTGGAGGCCTTGTGGGCTGCTGCCCAGGCAGCCTCAGAGAGCCAAGGAGATGCTGGCAAGAGGCTTCGCCAGCATCCTAGCCAACACACACCTGCTAACCATTGCTTAGTTCTAGCCGGTTGCGCTGCTGGTTCCCAGTTTGAGAGGGGTGCTTCTTAGGTGAGAACTAACATTTTTGTTTTAAAGTGAAGATGGGAAAGTATTGACTACAATGGTAGAGAATACGTAGAGTATGCTCATAGCCGGATGCTGCCGGGTGCTCGCCCTGGAAGCTCAGTCTGTTGAAGGAGCCAGTTCTACAACTACGAGTGGGCAATGGCAGAGATGTGCTTGGGTGCTGTGTGGGAGCTCCAACAAGGCTCTAGAGGATGCTGCCGCTGAGCATATGTAGAGTGGGAAGGCTCCAAAGAAAATTGCTTGGGGAGGAAAGCGCAAGCCGGACAAAGAGACTGGACAGGGCCAAGACTGTGAACAGTGTGATATGGCTAAGGCAGGGCTGCCAAGAGTTAGGGTGGGTAGAGGGCGGACGTGCCAATAAGAAATGCCTTATATGCTTCTCAAGTACATTACATCCTGTTTCCCCTCCTGCCCAGCTCCCCTCTCCCTCAGATCCACCACCCCATCTTCCTCCCTTCAGAAAAGAGCAGACCTCCCAGGGACATCAACCAAACACATCACAACAAGCTACAATGAGACCAGGTCCATACCATCACATCAAGGCTGGATGAGGCAACCCAGTAGGAGGAAAAGGGTCCCACACATAGGCAAAACAGTCAGGGACCCCACCACCACTGCTAACTTGCCATAGAAGGAGTCACGACTAATGCTCTATGCCACACAGTAGGGGAACAATGGCTGCCAACATTTAAAAAAAATAGTAGAGAGGATTTTAAATAACACCAACACACAGCGATGATATTACTTTGAAGTGATGCCATGCCAATTTCCCTGCTATCACCATTACATTGTATGTACTGAAATGCTGCATCATATCTGATCAATGCATCCAATTATATGTCAACCTAAATAAAGAGTTGACACACTGAAGCTGGACAGATGGCTCAGTGGTTAAGAGCACTGGCTTGCTCTTCTAGAGGACCTGAGTTCAATTCCCAGCACCCACAGAGCAGCTCACAACTGCCTGTTACTTCAGTTCCAGAGGATCCAACAAAAAACTAATGTGCATAAAATAAAAATAAACCTTACATGCCCTTTGGTAGAGCTGGGTACTGTGGGGTCAGTTCTTAATCCTGACCACACATTACAAGCATGACAGGAGCTCTTAATATACATATACATCCACAGACACACATACATACACACACATCCCACACACATACATGCATGCATACCTGTGTGTACATGAACACTCATATACATTCATGCATACCTACCATTCCACGTGTACACATGTGCATTGTTCACAAATGAACACACTCGTGCATATACAAACACACACACATACACACACAGCTCAGTATCCCACGGGGATTGGTTCTAGGACCCCTACAAGCAACGAAATCCTTGAATCTTGTCTCTTACCTAAAGCAATACGGTAATTGTGAGCCCAGAGCCTCAAGCATGTTTCAAATGCATTTGACCACTGTCCCACAATCCCAGCCCCTCCTCCATGCTCTAAGTCGTAGCTAGATTACTTATAATACTTAATATAATGTAAATATAAAATGGTTATTATGCTGTGTTTCTTAGGCAATAGTGAAAAGAGAAAAAGTCAATACATACTGAGGGTAGACACCTTGTCTTTTTGGAATGTTTTCAATCTCTGCTGTGCATCTGAAAGTGTGGCCTCTCAGGCAGAAAGTAAGCAGCAATATACACACATGTATTACTTTCTGTCTATGTGTGACCATACTCAGGGCTTCTAAGGGGTTGGGGCATCAACACTGGAGTTAGAGGAAACACAATCCTGCCCCTAAGATGTGTTATTGCAGTAGCTCAGGGGACAGATGATGAAGGACAGCAGGCAGGGATGGCAGCGACGGAGATGGGGAAGAGAGGAATGGGGGTGGTCATCAGGTAGGATGGGGGAGGGGGTCAAGGCTCTCCCATTTCCTAATGTGGCCATTGATGTCCTCTGGGGAGGGGTGAGCAGCAGAGGAAGGGAGACACTTATGGTAAGCTTCTTTTGTGACATAGATGAAAAGTAAGAAAGTTGTTAGGTGGAAATACAAATTGAGTACTATCAATATGCGAAGACAGTGTGGCCAGGGATGTGACTGAAGCCCTCCATTCCTCCCAGAAGCCTCAGAGAGAAAGGAAAGCCGTGACCAAGCTGAGAGAGAGATCTAAGAACTGGGCTGAAGGAAAAGAACTCATTTGCAATTTAAGTCACAGAACAGAGGGAAAGCTAGCTGTCCCTTCTAGTTTTACCTGCAGCAAAGTCCTGCTCATTCATGAGTGGGGAGCATAGTGAGAATCCTGATAAAGGACACAAAATGCTGTGCATCACGGAAGCAAAGAAGCAACGAGAATGAAGAAAGGCGTTATTGACAGATCCTTCGTTTGTTAATTAGAGGTCTGGCTTTGAGAGCTCCTCATTTGCTACATTATGCTGGTGAATTAATAGATACCTCAACAAAAGGACATTTAGCTGAGCGCATGACACCTGCTTCACCCCTCAAGAAGCCATTCATTATGAATCCTTAAGAAAATGACACAACTCCTCTAAGTGTATAATTCCTACCCACGATGGCTAATCATACGGCCTTTCAGCTGCAAGACACATCCTTTCTGTTCATCTCCTCTGGTTCTGACCAATTAAACATTTTCGTTCACAATCATAACACTTCACATGCCAAATCTCCAGAAGAAAAGGAGCTTGTCATCGACATAATGCTTTCTGCTGCTAATTGGTGCCGAATTCGAGTTCTTAAATGTGTGATCTATACATGCAGGATGTTATGAACATGTTTGGACTTGGTGGAAAGGTAAAGGCAGCTTTATTTTACAACTTGATTTTGTAAAAATGTTTTTTTTTTGCATGGCAATAGTTTTTTTTTTAACAAAAAGATGGATTAATTAATTGCTGCCTAGCCGAAGTCAAATTTTGCAAGTCACTGATATACACAGAGAGAATAGTCAGCTGTGAGTGACAAGTGTGTTGCAACTTTATTTGAAAAAAAAAAAAAGACTGATAACATCTAAAGCAATTCGAATGTCTCTATAGAGAAAGACGTTTTGTAATGACTTCTGTACTTGTCCTCCTCCTCTTCCTCCTTCTCCTACTCCTCTCTCTCTTCCTAACCTCTTCTCTTCATCTCTTCCTCCTTCTTGGGACAGAATCTCACAAATCCCAAACTGGCCTTGAACTTGCTATGTAGCTAAGGCTGATCTTGAATTCCTGATCCTCTTGTCTGCTCCTCTGGTGTGCTGAGATTACAGGCATATGCCACTATACCTGGTTTTATGCAGGGGATTGGACCTTGTGCGTGCTAGACAAGTGACCTACCAGCTGAGCTACATCGTTAGGCCATTCACTGAAGGTTTATCTCCCCGGGTGGTTTATTTCACAATAGTAGAGTGGCCACTGTAGATCTTTCTTTAATTTAATTTAATTTTCAGAAACCATCTATTTCCAAAGTATCAAACACCACTTTTCTGCACTGTGGGTTTCTGACTCAATCCCAGGGCAGTTTGGGTCCCAATTCGTCACGAAGCTTGAGATTCAACAATTCTGACGTAGGCAGGTCCGTCCCTCAGGCACACCTGCCCAACAGGCAGGGAAAAGCAAAGTTCATGGCAGAGATCACAGACAAATCCTGCCACTGAGCATCATACTGTCTGTGGTTACACAGACCCAAATGCCCCATTTATTTCCACATTTCCCTGGCAGAGATGCGGGGTGGGGGGGAGGAAGGGCAAAAAGGAAAGCCCTCTCAACCCTCAAAGCAAACTAGTTGCATTATCAACGTGAACCATCTCACACTCCTCTGTGACCCTGAAGTCAACCAGCCCACTGTCTCCTCCCACATGTGTAGGTGGGTCCATGCCTTCAAGGAGGTGTTCCTGCTCTTCTTACCCAGACACCTTCGCTGGCAGCCTTTTATTCTCATCCCCGAAAGAAGTCCGGAAGCAAACCATCAGTGAGCCTAATCTAACACATTACGCTTTTGCTTTTTTTTTTTTTTTTTGACAGATGTGAGCCACTGATTTCTTTGTCTAGTGAGTCAGCCAGATTGGGAAATATGCAAGAAGTAGGGGCTCTCGATAGTCCGCCTCATCCAGCCCTGAATGTGCCAAGGTGCCATCTTTAAGCATCCGCTGCCTGGGAGCATTGAGTAGAAGGAGACCCTTCTCAGCCATGCAGCACTGGGAACCTGGCTGGAGATAAACCTGGCTTCCGGGTGTGGTAGACCTTGCTCGCTCAGCATGTACGGATGGATAGGGTGCTGGGAGAGTAAGGACTCCTCTCGATCTGATTCCTTCCCCTCTAACATCTCTAGACCTCGCCCTCTCATATGGACAAAATGCTTTTGTTTCTGGTATGTTTTCTTTTTTTCCAAGGCCAAAATCTGCCTCAGGCACCAATCTCCCCTTCACGTACCAGTTTGGCCACTCATGGGCAGCTCACGGATGCAGGCTGATGCCTGCACTCAGCCTGGGAACCTGCACAAATGCAGGAAATGCGAGCGGAAGAGAGGGCGATAAAGCCTTCCTCTCTGTCAGAAGGCGCACAGCCTGGGAGAGCCGGCACATAACCCAGATGCAGGTCAGACAGCATCGCATTGCTTGGAGGCCCTGAGAGCCAGGCCGTAAGCACCCCAGACATCCCCGCTGTACCTGGTCTCCCTGCAGTGTGTGCTGGTCGAGGGGCGTCTTCGCAGCAACGTTGCTGTAGTAGGCATACGAGAGCTCCCAGTCCAGTGGGTACCTGTCGACACCCTGGTAGTGCTTGTACCCGAGGTTCATTGATGACAGCCTCTCGCTGCCCTGGCCTCCAACCAGACTGTATAGCATGCCCTGTTAGGAAGAAATTGATAATTGATAAAGCATTCACGAGACTGTAGATAAGGTTATGAAATCCCCTAAAGCTGAAAGGTCATGTGCTCTCTCTCTGTAATCCCAGCCAACTAGAAATGTTTATATATTAAAGCAAAAACCACACACACAAAGACAAGCATCCACACCCAGAGCTCAGAAATTAAAAGTGATCAGAGAATGTGCAGTGTTTTCTTGTGATAGCGGTGTCTGTCAACGTGACTGTGCTGGCAGGGACCCAGCAGCATTTCTCAGGGAGGCTGCTAGGCTGTTTCCAATGAGGCCTGGAGTCGGGAGGCTGAGTAAAGCAGATGGTCCTACCCGGGGTGGGTGGGGGGAGCGGTATCCCACTGAGAGCCTAAGGAGAACCAAAGGCAAAGGAAGGAGGATTCATCCCTTTTGGCTTCTTGCCTGCCTGCCTGAGCTGGGACCCCGGTCTTTTCCTGCCTGAGGAGTAGAATTGCCATGACCAGCTCTCCTGGCCATCAGTTTCTTCTGGCTTTGACTAGAAACCCACTGGCAGCAGCCTTCCTAGCCTCCCACTTGCAGATGGCAGAGCAGGGAACTTCTCAGACTCCACAATTGCATGAGCTGATTCTTCAGAGTAGATCTCTTCCTATATATAATCCCATTGGTTCTGTTTTTCTGGAGAACCCTGACTAATACACTGAGGAAAATGTGACTCTAGATGTTAGGCACATTGCATAATCAATTCGGATTCAAGACCCTAAGTAAAACTGTCTACCTTGGCATTTATTTTGATAGCAGAGGAGGTGAATATGGCAACAAGAGCTCCAAAGCTTTTTATTAGCTATAAAGTAACGTGAGGTGATGGCCTCCCCGTGAAGACCATTGCACTGTTCACGGAGGAGGTCCCTGATTTTGAAGGATGGTATTCCAGCATGCCCTGCTCAAAATGTCCCTTGGATGATTTACCAAAACATGAAAGCCATGAGCAGAAATGGAGAAGTGGGCTTTTTCCCTCCCTAAAAGCAGGTTATTGTATAGTTCCAAAGGCCAAGAAAAATTTTCCCCCGGGTGTAAAGATTTTTAGGGGGCTCCAAGGACCTGCAACGCATCCAGGGCCAGCAGGGGTGTCTCTCTGCACACATAGCCCAGGTGACAGGTGCTCCCGAGCCCATGAAATACGGCACCTGCAGCTGATCCTGAGGTCCATTCAATCCCGTTTCATAGAAGACAGTGAGGTAGTAGGATGCTTTATGGTATCCACAGCAGCTGGAATCCATCAGAAAGGGGACGGCAGAGCTAATTTGGTGGAGGCCATCAACGCCGGAGAGTCTCTTTACAGCTTTCTCGAATATCCTTGCACCGATTTCTAATACGGAGTCATTTTGGTTCCATGGCACTGTAAATAACACAATTCGCAGCACTCAGAATTAATTACCACGGGGCTGATGTGGCTGGAGAAGAAGGAAGGCAAGCCAATTAAATAACTTTGTTATTGACAAGGTGGGTCCTTCGGTACCTTGAAATATACTGCTCTCTGGGGATGTAAATTAAACCCTTTGGGGGAAGCTATGGTGTCAGTCTGTAAAAAAGCTTTTCCTCTGGCACTAAATGACAGCCTCGGATCCCAGGGAAAAGGATGTGCCTCTCATAGCTGAGAGTGATTCACTCAGTGTAATTCACTGCCCAATCAGGGCTGCTGAAACTTCCAGAGAGACTCTTTTTCGGAGAGGCGGAAGAAGAATGTGTTTTATCCCAGAAATAGTTCCTTGGTTCTGCTCCCAAAATTTGAGCAAGAGCATTTTATTTTGAGATGCTTCCTCATCATCTTTCGATCCCAGTTTTGCTTGTGGGTCTCTCGATATAATGAAAAGAATGAGTCAACTCTTACGGAAGGCTTACAAGACGCCAAACACAGGGTCAAGTATCCAACGCAAATGAGGCGATCGGATGGGCACAAGCTTAGATGGTTGATACTATTATTAGCTTCCTTCTCCTTCTTCACAGCAGGGGATTAAGGACTGAAGAAGCAAAATAACTTGTCTACAGTTACAAAGGCTGGCAAAGGGCTGGGCCAACCTTTGAACCCTGCTAGGCAGGTCACACAAACCAGAGTTCACACTCACCCCCTTGTGGATAGGCGAGCAGCTATGTTCACCAGGGCCCTCCTACCACAAATAGGGACTTGTCTGGTGTTGCTGTAATATGTGTGGTGCTTTCTCCTACAAAACCTCTCATAAATCTATATGCCGATCAATGTCCAAGGCAAGAGAGCAAGTGTGATGGCCCACAGGGCGACTGTTAGAATCTTCCAGAGCCTGTCTTTGCTATCCTTCTCTTTTATTTATTAATGAAGCCGAGAAATGCTTCCAGGACAGGCAAGGTACTGTTGTAGGTGCCATGCTACAAACGGTCACACAGGGTGGAAAGACGCTATTTACAGGAAACATAGGACCCAAGTTATATGTAAACAACACCAGCTTGAATGTTAAATTAAATGTCAGCCTTGACTTAAGTTTCACCTGCCTAAAAAGTGGGATTTCCAACATTTTTTATTCTCTTCATTGTAGTTTTTAAAAAGTAATTAAAAAATGTCCAGGAGGCAACGGATAAGTCATTTTGCTTAACACAGCAGTAAGGAATGAGTAGAGAAGTTTTTCCAGGAATGAGAGGTATGGCTTAAGTTTACTGAAGACTAATTTCTTTCCAGTGGTTCATTTTAAAAACAGGGGTCAGGGTGGGTTTAGTTGGTAAAGTACTTGCCACAAAGGCATGGGTAACTGAGTTTGATCCCTAGCAGCCACATAAAAAGCCAGGTATAGAGGCTTCTAAAACACCGGCTGGGTAGGCAGGGCCAGGAGATGCCCAGGCCTTGATAGTCAGCTAGCTAAGTGGAATTGGTTAGCCTCAGGCCAATGTGAGGGAACCCTGTCTTGACAAACAAGGGCATGATGTCTGCACCAGCACAATAATATCTGGAGTGGCCACTAGTCTCCACACACAGACATACACACAGCATGTGCGCATCTGCACATAGAGGTTCAAAAGTGTCTATGCAGACACACACACACATAGATCCAGAGCTGGAATCAGGAGAACTGATACATTTGTTTACAAGCTGCTGGTGGTCCCTGTAAAGCCCCAAAAGGCAGATACAGTCTGTGCCAGAACACTTCTGAAAGGTGAATAGACTCCCTGATCGAGCTGCATCTGTGTAGGCGCTGCAGACCCCAAACACCCAGAGCCACAGCAGTTGAAAAAGCCTATTGCCTTGAACAATAGCGTGCCTTTTCCAGATTCGCTGTGTTTGTTTACTTGCTTGCTTGCCTTTCTCTTGAAAGCTCTAACTGCTATGTAAGAAACATAACTATTTGTTTTAGCAAGACAAATCAAACAATGCAAATGGTATTAAATAAAACAGAAGTCTTCACTCCCCCAATCTGTCTTTTAGTGAAGAAAAAAAGCTGTTAAAAAACTTGGTACCTATGCTTGGAGACTTCTCCTCTGAATGCACAATAATTCATGTATGCATTTATTTACACATATACAATGTTCTCCCAGTGGCAATCTATGCCACTATAGGTTCTGATTCCATGTTTTAAATTTTTATTAAATTTTACTTATTTATTTGTGTGTGTGTGTGTGTGTGTGTGCAGAGGCGCGTGCATGCCGCAGCATGAATGCAGAGATGGGAGGACAACTCGGGGGAGTCAACTCCTTCCTTCCCCTATCTGGATCGCAGAGATCAAACTCAGGCCTTCAGGCTCTGTGATAAGCCCCTTGCTCACTAAGCCATCTCACCAGCCCAACTTCCTCTTTTAAATTAACTATTTGTCATTAATAGTTCTCCGTGGGTGTCAGAAGATCATTCTGTTTAATGCCCCACTAACGCAGAGGAAGAGCAGGATGATAGCTCAATTGGTAATGTGCCTGTACAAGCATGAGGCCCTGAATTCAGATGCCCAAAACACACATCACAAGCCAAACATTATGACATATGCCTGTAACCCAGGCTCGGGGCGAATACGACAGGTTGATCCCTGAAGCTCATTGGCCAGCTAGCATAACCTAATGCATAAGCTTTAGTTTTAATGAGAGTCCTGTCTAGAAGAAACAAAGGTGGAACCTGACTGAGGAAAGACACCAACGTTGACCTCAGGCCTTCACACACACTTGCGTGCACATGTACCCATCCTCCCACTAATGAACGAACGAACAAACGAACAAAGGAATGATAGTAATTGGGACACCACTTCTAGGATTCTCTCCAGTTCCTTAAATTCTCAGTCATCCAGGTTCCATGTACAACACGGCAGAGTGTTTGCACGTAACCACCGTACGTCTTCCTTGTGTGTACCCTCCTGCATACTCTATCAGGTGTGTCCCACCTGCAGCTTGTGGCCACATGTGGCCAAGAACAGCTATGAACTCAGCCCAACACAAAAGCTAAACTTACTTGAAACATTATGAGACATTATTTGCCTGTGGTTTTTGGTTTTTTTTTGTTTTGTTTCTTTGGCTTTTTTGTTTTGTTTTGTTTTGGGTTTTTTTTTTTTTCAACTCAACTGTGTGGTTCTAGAGCATGAACATTGTAGATGGCAACGCCCTGTTACACTGTGAATTGGCTGCTCACGCCCTTGAGTCTAAATTGTCTCTAGATTCCTTGTGTCCAGTACATTGGAAATGCTATGGAAGTGGTTGTTACACTGGACTGTAAGGACTAATAGTGAGAAAAATATGTCTGTAATGTGTTCATTACTGAGTTTTGTGGTTTTTTTTTTTTTCAGTCCTGGGGATTGACCTGGAACCCTCACATACACCAAGCATTGAGGACTACAGCTGCACCCTCGGTCAGCTGTTCTAAACGCCTTTGACCCCCCCCCCCGCCGGCAGTGCCCTGTGGCAGAGCCTACAGGCCAACCATACTGCATTTTACGGCTGAACCAAATTCTCTGTTCTTATACCCTTAGGTTGCTTCTTGTGATTTTGCCACAACCAACAATGCAGCGATGGGCAGCCCTGGACACTTTTCTCTGTTTTCCTGATGGGTTATGCCTCTCTAATAACAACCTTTTCCACCAGGACTCTGGTAATCTCATTTTGTTGGGTTTTCCCTTTGTCTGCTGAGGGAAGCACGCCGCACTACTAGACCAATCCCCTGACGAGAATGTGCTCCATGGATTCTGTGAGCATGATAGTACAGAGACGCTGAAAACAAACATAGATCCTACTGCTACTTATTCATGTATTCGGTTTTAAACACACGCTCATTTCAGATACCCCTGTGTGCACATTCCCAGCAAAGCGGCATCCTCATTATGGTTGACAATTCATCCTGGCCTCACCTCCCTGCCAAGTTCCTAACTAAGATGATGGGTTTGCCTGAGTACACAGGGATGCCAGCTTTGTGGGCTCAGAGGAGGGAAGGACTCCGAAAGAAATGAAACTCTAAATGAAACACCTGCCCCACTCACCCCTGGCACAGAACCCCAGAAATCATTATCAGGAGCACCCAGGTAGCTGAGGCTGCCGGAAAAGATGGAACAAACCTGGAATCCTCCAGGCTCAATTCTGGGCCCCCAAAGCTCTGCAGACTGAAAGGGCTTCCTCATTTCTTTTTTTATATTAGCATTCTTAACTCCCTCCCAGGAAAATATCGCCAATTGGTATTTTCTCTGTCCAAGATTCTAAACAATTTTCTGCACTAGTGAATTTAATAAAAAATAATAATGCTAAGGTAAAATTACTCATTTCACACATCTGTTAAAGTTTGAGTTGTAACTATTGTCTAAGATCAAAGCCACAGTGTCTTTGTCGATATTAAAGCCAGTTTAATGAAACTGTTAATTTCACCCATCTGGTTTAGCATATGCATTTTTTTTCTAGGCGATCTGTAACTGAAAACATGTCTTGTTTGTGGAGATTAATGGCATAATGAAGAAACAAACACACAGAATGGGAGATTATCATTTCTCTATTTTCATTTTCTTTTTGTACCAGAAGCTAAGGAATAGAAGCCATAGCCACCATGGCGTAAGCCCCGCCTTACAGAGAGCATGGCATGACCCATTTCACTCTTCATTCACATCAGAAGGTGTGTGCAGATGGGTAGAAGGGGCAAGTGGCAGACTCTGAGAGGACAGCCACCCATTCTGATGGAGAATTTAGAAGGAGAGAGGGACAGGGACATCAACAGAAAAGTCATTTGGCGTGTCAGGCTTCTGAATGGCAAAATAGAAGTTTGAAAGAGAAGTATAAGGAGGAAATAGCAGGCCGCTGTTCTAAGGAGCACTCTTCATCAAGTTTAGTGACTTAAAAAACACCCAGTGAGTTTCTCATTTGCATCCTGATCTGACTGAGGTCCTGATGGGCTCCAAGAAGCTTCAAGAAGCTGCTGCTTTAGTGCCAAAGCACAGCCTGTGTGACTGTCAGCACTGAGACCGCTAATAAAATCCATACCGTCTCTCTTTCTCCTTCCCTCTGATACAGTGGAAATGCTCTGGAAACGGGTGTTACTCTGTATTGTTTAGGAGCAAATAATGTTTGAACATGTTCACTACAGATGCAATTTTTTTCCTTGTTATTTTTATTTTTGAGTAGTGTTGATGATTGATCCAAGGGCCTCACATGTACTAAACATTTACCTCAGAGCTCCATCCATCCTGATTTTCTAAATATTTACATCCTTCTTTCCCTCCTTCCTTCTTTCCTTCCTTCTCTTCCTCTTCCTCTTTCTCTTTCCCCTGGCTTCTTCCCACCCCCCTTCTCCTTTTAGGATTCTTATTTTTCAGGTGGGAAAACTGTAACCTAGTTCTTTGTTTTCTTCCTCATCACCTCTGTACGAGTATATTTTAAAACCCAACAATACATGCTTCCAACTCCTAACAATAAAGGTGACGGCTCTCCAACAGCCAAGCATGGCTCTTAAGGGAAGGGCTACCCTGCCGTTACTGGGTCACAGAACTGCGTTTCCATCACATCCATGCTCTGAATTTTAGGGTGTTCGGGCGCACAGGGGAAGTGTTGACAAAATTAAAATCAAAGTAGCATTCTAGTGCAATCGCTTTCCCCTCGGCAGATTGTATGGAGACACTTCTTCTCTACATTGTGCTCCAAAGCCCGGGGCAAGAGGCCCTGTAGAAACCAGGCAGATGGTGTCAGCCCTGGGAGAGAAGCCCAGGCTTGGCCCTGGCCTAATCCCAACACACCATTTATTGGCAGCTTCTAAACTTCCTCTAGGCACTGGCACCAGCGGTGTGGGCTTAGTGGCACCCCTGCAGAATTGAGGGAGAGAAGACAGCCAATAGTTCCAGCCCGGGGCCGATAACCCCAGGGGCCCACAGTCATCACAGCAGCTTCGCTCATGCATCCCACCTGCCTTTATGATACCTGGTCCTAACTGTGGACCCCTGCCTAGCTAGATGTGAGCCTTCTTCACTGTCCCCAGCCCTCAGGCCTGGAGTCCAGACCCCAATGCCACCTGGAACCTTGCTGGTCCTGATACCAAAGCACTCTTCAAAGGGTTTTTTTTTTTTTTTATTTCAACCTGCTCAGTTTTGACAGGGATGGTGTAACAGGAGAATAAAAGAATGAAATGGCCGGAACAACTCTTAAATAATGAAAACCACGCAGGCTAAATTCTGCTGTTGTAGCATGAAAAAAAAGCCCAAATGCTAACAGGACCATTTCCATGCCCCAGCAACTTCCATCTTCCTAGAGAATTCAAGGCTCAGGAGACCACCTTAAGGCTGACCAATCCAAATGCCCTGTTGAAGTCCTGATCTGAGGATCTTGTATCGGATGCCACCCCAACACCCTGCACAGTGGGAACTTGGAGACAGAGCAGGGATAGATTTCAGAGACCAAGCAAGGCAATCGGGATGCAGAGCTCATCTCCAGAATGTAGAGAGCGGGAGGGTCTTAGGAGCATCTACATGCGCTGCAGCTGGGTACTCCAGGAGTGCTGCCATCTTTAATTCAAAGGCTTGCAGACTCTGTGAGGTGAAGAACAAGCCCTGTTATACATGAGAGTGAAGACACCATTGGGAACAGCTGAGTTTTACAGCATGTTAGCACATCAGCTGTCAACATTTAGCAAGCCTCCCCCACAGCGCCCCCCGGCACTTGGCCTAGAGCTGTGTAGGGGCTGGTTCCATTCTCAGTGTGGTTGCCCCGGGGCCTAGCACAGTGCCAGGAGGTACTCAATCTATGGGTCTTCCAAACTGGCTTTGCAATGTCCCTCAGGGACTATTTTACATTTGGGCGCCTGTACACCTCACCACCAGATTAGAGCCACAAGAGGAAGCAGGAAGGAGGAGGGCCGTGTTTCTGAAATCCTTTGGTATGCACGGAACTGACAAGACCCCAATTTTCTTTCACGAGCCTAGAGAGGGCCTGTAGTTCCAAGGACCAGAACAATGTTAGAGGCAAGATGGTAGCTAGAAAGAGGAAACAGGTTCATGACAAAAGAGAAAGGAGAAAATGCAGAAGGTAGAGGAGAAAACCCAGTGGACTCTGTCTGTCTGGGCTGGAGCCGTAGCTTTGCCGATGCAGACATCACTTTGGGTCTCCTTTGAGGTCATCATTCCTTCATTGACATGCTACCTCTTGAAAGGCCTGAGGATGGCAAGAACCCTGGGATCCCGGGGCACTGAGGCTCTTGGCTTCTCAAGACCTTCAGCTGAAAGGGTCTTCAAGACAGCAGGAAAAGCTGCTTGTCGTCTTGAACACCTGGAGTCCCCAGCACTTGGGAAGCTGAGGCAGAAGGCTGTCTGTGAGTTTGGGGATAATGTGGGCTATGTGCCAAGGCCCTGTTTCAAAAGGAGCAACTGGAGCCTAGCACTCCAGTCAGAGTGCTTGTTGCACAACCACGAAGAATCAAACTGTGTTTGGTCCCCAGAACCCATATTAAAAAGCCAGGCAGGGTAGTACATGCTTCTAATCCCAGCTCTGGGGAAGCAGATACTTGGAACTCACTGGCCAGTCAAACTAGACTTCTCCATGAGCCTCCAGCCCAGAGGGGGACTCTGTTTGATTAAACAAGGGGGATGGTGCCAGTGACCTCTGACCTCACACACATGTGTACACATACCCCATAGATAGACATGCACAAAATCTCCATGAATAAGCATAATCAAACACACACACACACACACACACACACACACACACACACACGCATGCACGAGAACATGCAAGTAAAGTTGAGGGACTGCCCCTGTATTTGAGGACTCTGAGCTACGCAGTGGAAGCAGACAAGCAAGCGCACTATCATAATACAGGAGAGTGGCAATTGTGCAAGGGGGCATGAAAGGAGGGGCTGTGGGCCTACAAAGGGCGTGAAGAGGTGGGCCGAGTTGGGACATGAAAGCTGCTTATCAGGAAGGAAGGAGAAAAGTGAGTCATGTTCATTGACTAGTTTAGGCACCAATGTGCTGGGCAGGATCGTGTGGAGAAGGTGTCTGTCACTAAGCATCTGGCCTGTCCCCAGAAGCTTTGCTGGCACTGTGGAGAACACTGGGCATAAAGGGATCACTCGAATGTTCCGTGCCACCACACACAAGCCAGTACCTGAGGAGATCAAAAGGGCACACAGAAGATCCAGCAGCCCTAAGTAAAGGCAGGGTCTATTCAGACAGGCCTGTCCCTTACACCCATGTGGACATTTTTTTCCATGACGTTCTTTCATAGACACTGTGTCATGCAACAATAGCATCACATTCTAGATTCCATTAAAACCAGACTTCCTACAGTATGTAAAATGCTGCCTAAAATTATCACCCTGAATACTTATAATGGTGACTACCGTCAAAATAAGTGTTGGTTCGGGTTGGAGAAACTGAATTCCCTGTGCGCCATTCGTAGGTACAGAAAAATAGTGTGGCCATTGTGAAAACTGCAGAGGTTCCTCAGGAAACCAAACAGAACTGCCACAACATCCAGTAATCCTATGGATAAATATATACCTCCAAAACCTTGAGAGGAAACATGGCTGAAGAGAGCCATTTGTATTCCCACGTTCAATGCAGCATTCATCATGACACCCAAGAGGTGGGACGCAAGTGTTCACTAATGGGTGGAGAAATCAAATGCGGCTGGGACACACAGTGGAAGACTGTTCACCATAACGAAAGGAAGATATTTTGGCACATTCTATACCGTTGGGTGAAGACATCATGTTAAGTTTAATAAGCCAAACCACAAAATGACCCAAGATAGATGGTCTATTTCTAGGGTCCATTTGAAATAGTGATGTTCAGAGCAGAATGGTAGTTTTCAGGGTCTGGGACAGATAGATGGGAATTTTTTTAAAAGTGTATAAACTCAGTTTTTCAAGACATAATGAGTATGGTGAGCTGATGCATAACATGCAAATAACAACGCCTCACTGCACAATGAAAAACTGTTGAAATGGCATTTTTTTATAGTAAGCACATTAGCATAGCCCTCAAAGAGTTAAGGTGTGATCCACAGCTGACCTCTCTAGGTGGGGACATACAGCCTGCACTATGCTCATCTCATTGGCCAATGGAATGGAAGCTCTCCCCACCCCTGCAAAGTTCCGCCTCTCTGCTGAAGTGTCAGCTTCGATAGGGAGGAGATGTGCCATCTAAAATCACAGTGCATTGTATGTGTGTGGGAGTCACTCTGGAGTCTGAAGTGTGTGTATGCAGAGGCCCAGAAGCAGAATGTTGGCCTTGTACATGAGGAGATGCTTCCAAGGAAAAAGGATTCCCCACAAGTAATCAGGAGTGCGGTCGTCTTGTCTCATCTTCTCTGTTTAACAAAGAAAAGGGAGGGCTGGAGAGATGGCTCAGCAGTTCAGAGCACTGACTACTACTCCAGAGGACCTGGGTTCGATTCCCAGCACCCACATGGATGGAGCCTCACAGATGTCTGTAACTTCAGTTCCAGATCCGATGCCCTCTTCTGCCTGCCTGGGTTCCAGGCATGCATGTGACATACATATATTCATATATAAACACACAAATAATAAAGTAAAAACAGGAATACTAATTCCACAAATTAATTTCTCTGAGGAAATAAAAGAACCTGTTGTTTACCTTTTCTTTTGGCTCAACTAACTCTTGTTTAAACCAGAGCTTTGCTGGGGATGTGACTCAGTGATTGCATGTTCATCTAGCACACACAAGGCCTGGGATCAATCCCCAGTGTAAGACAATTCAAACACCTTGTCTAAACATAACTTGAGCAGGCAAGATGGCTCAGGGTCAGGTGCTTACCCTGCAAGCCTGAACCAGAGTTTCATCCCCAGAACCCACATTAAGGAGGAAGGAAAAAAACCCACCTCACTTCACAAAGTTGTTTTCTGACCTCCATATGTGCGCTGTGAAATGAGCACCCACAAATGAGCATCCACGTCATTCACACAGAGAGAGAAAGAGAGAGACAAAATACCAGTCTTTCCTTATTCTTTCTTTCATTCTGGCTCACGAGGGCATTTAGCCAATGCCTGTTTAGTGAATAAAGGCATGAGGAGTTGAGAATGAGTTAAGAATACACTCAGCGAGAGCCTTATCTTTTGTACTATTCCAGTCCTACAGCAAGAGTTCCAAGCATCGCGTATCTGCCACTCAAGTCCATTTTCATAGCTTATCTCAGATGTGGAAAATGTGATACGCTGCACACACCGTCTGCTTTGCATTACTGTACGTGAAATGCTCAGGGCACAGCCCTTTTGTTTTGTTTTGTTTTGTTTTGTTTTGTTTTTAGAAAAAGAGGTTTGGTTTAAGGCACAGCTCTGGAAATTCTAGGGAATGTTGCTGGCATCGGCTTGGCCCTGGGAACCATGTCATAGTGGGAGCTTGTGCGAGTGAGAGATTCCATGTGGCCAAACAAGAGTCTAGGAAGAGAGTCCGTGTCTGGACTTACTCTTATCACTAATCCAGCCCTGTTCAGAGGTCCCATGAGAACAACCATAACCCCTTCTGAGGGCGGTGCCTGAAGGGTCCAAGAGACCTCCCACTAGTACTTCTTGTATGGTGTATTGTATACACACGTATGTGTTCGAGTGTTCACATGCACTTGTGTGCATATTGTATGGGAGCCAAAGGTTCTTTGATCTCCCCCTGCCCTCAGTTTGAGGCTGTGACATTTTCCAAACCTGGACCTCACCAACTCAGCAGGACTGCACGGTCAGGCAGCCCCCTGGATCCTCCCGACCCAGCCTTTCCAGCCCGTGGATTACAGGCATGTATCACCTCCTCTGTGCACGAGGGATCCAAACTCAGGTGCTCCTGCTTGCACAGCACTTCTCTAGGCCCTAACTCCCACCTCCAGAAACATCCCTTCCTCCCATAACACCACACTAGTGACCACATCTCTAACACATGAACTCTTGGGGGACAAGCCACATCCGAACCACGGGGAAGGGAGGTCTAATCTAGTCTACTGATCAATAAGACAAGACATGCCAGGACGACAGCACAGAGAGAATGCCCACACACTTCCTACAGATGACTTCTGAGGAGCGTGCTGGGGCTAGCCAGACACTGGTGGAAGGGTGAGCTTGTCAGAGATGGTACTCAAGAGACCAGGAATGCAAGCATACCAGCCTGACTGCTCTTCTTTTGATGAGGGACCATAGCAAAGGTCCATTAAACATGTAAACTGATTTTCTACCTTCAATTTTCAAAATCAAGCTTTCTGCATTTTTCTCAACCTTGTTAGGAAGCTGGGTACGAGACATGACACCGATTGCTCTCTCTTGGGTTATCCAGATGATGCTATTACAACCCCAAGCAAGGGCACCATGACAAGTAGAGAAGAATGTGACCATGTGTGTACCCTGCCGCTGCAGGAGGCTCCTGGGCCTTTCCAACCCAACCTAGAAAAACAGATGCCTCTGGTAGAATGGGGCAATAGATCCAGAAATTTTCCTTTTCTTCTTCTCCTGAGTCTCCCTGCTTCTCTGAGTCCCCCAGAGAAAGACAGAGGAGGCAGGCAGTAGCTGTGTGCCCTGAGGAGGCCAAGGCTGTGGCTTGGGAGAAGCAAAGAGCCTGGGAGCATCGCTTCCTGGTAAACTCATTTCTCCTGAAACCTGCATTTGACTGGCAAGTCCAACATAGTAGGTCCTAATGTAAAGTATCCAGCTTGGGGTGGCTGGGGGGCATGCGGGGAGGAGCTCATTCCTCTCCTGAGGGCCACACAGCCTGGCCTTGACCAGTGGAGCTTGCTAGATCTAGCTGTCCTTCGAGCTCATGATTTGAGTTTTTCATTTGATTCTATTTCCAGGCCTCCGTGGAGAATAAAATAGTCCTAAATTCAAATAAACAAAACCTTGAGCTATAGAAATAACACGAAAACATTTGTATTGAGAGTATTTTCTTAAAAAAGAATGTATTGTGAAAATTACTCGACGCTTCTCCCCACCAGTGAAACTATATTTAACTATGATCAGAAATCACAGACACGGGTTTTGGTACATGTGGCTGGAAGCAGCTTCAGCTCCTCAGTATTCTGCATGCTCTGCCTTTCTCCTTAGGTCTTTGTTAGGTGCGGGGCTATTCCACCAGCTCACAGGGATTCAGGGAACCTGGGCATCTCTTCTCAGTCATCAGAGCAGTTAGGGTGACGGGGCTTCTTGAGAACACAGGGACTGGTCAATGTCTAGGGGTGTTTTGAAAGAAGGGGTTGGGATGGTTGGTATTAGTGAGTAGAGGGGAACTATAACAGCTATGCACAGGAGGACCCCAAAACAAAGACCCTTCCAGCCCAAAAGAATACAGTATTGAAGAGGAGAGATGCTTCTCCAAAGAACTGAGTCCTGAGTCATTCTTGTTTCCAATGCTAGGATCAAAGCCTTGAGCATTCTAGACAGCGCTCTACCGCTGAGCTACATGCCCACTCCCAACTCCCAGTGTTTCCTATACATGCCAGCTCACTGAACCACGAGGGATGGAGTGCTTCAGGAGTCTCCAACCATCTCCTCCTCCACCACCACCACTACCTCTACCGCCATCACCAGCACCATTACCACTTCCATCATCAATACCACCACCACCATCACCACCACCATCAATATCACCATCACCACCATCACCACCACCACAGTCACCACCACCACCACCACCATCACCAGCACCACCACCATCAATACCACCACCACACAGTCACCACCACCAGCAGCACCATCACCATCACCACCATCACCACCACAGTCACCACCACCACCAGCAGCACCATCACCATCACCACCATCAGTTTTACCATCACCTCTGCCACCACCACTACTTCACTCCGTTGTGTAAACAAGGAAACCAGGGCTCAGTGAAAGGAAACACTCGCTTAAGAGCACACAGTGAGGGCGTGTTAGATGAAGTGAAATCAGGTTACCCAGCTCCAGAGACCATGGTGTCACACGGCATGATACTCTTTACATCACCCAGCAGTCATGGGCGCTGTGTGGCCACCTTTGTTGTATCCTTTGGCTCTGTCTCCATCACAGGCCCCCACCCTTTCTTCCAGGACTTTGCAATCCCCTCCTTGCTCCATGTTCTTCTAGCTCACCTCTCTGCCCCCAACTCCTGCCAGAGTGATGTCATTTAAAAAAACAACAAAAAAAAACAAAACAAAACCAAACCTCTGGCTATGCTCTACCTGCAGACTAGAACCCTCCAACTAGTCGCAGGCACCCTCGAGGGAAAATGCCACACAGATTTGAACTGGTGACTAAGCTTTGGCTGAGTTCCTTGGTCATCTCTGGGTTCTTCCCATTCAATAGGCGTCACTTAGCGTACTGCGCCATCCCTTCTCCTCCCCCGCCCCACCCTTGCTCTGTCTCCAACACCTACTCCTGCCTCTCTTACTGCTAAACACTTCAAGAAACAGTCACAATATCACCTCCTCCGGAAAGCCCTTCTGGGACACCTGAGTCTACAAGCAGTCACTCCTCTCTTCTGTGGCTTTTTTTTCTAAAGACTTACAATTTGTCTTTGTTCTTAAGCCCATCACCCAAGAGTAGGGAAGCTTCTGCCATCTCACTCATCTCTTCAGTCAAGCCAAGTGACTGAGCAGTTCCTCAGTCAATATTAGAGAAGAGAAAAACAAATATCCTGTACAGCTTGAATTCTTCTGGGATGGGCAGGGTCAGTGTATAAAGCCCATGCCTTGGGACACTGCCATTCATGGAAGGTCACTCTCCCATTTCCTCAAAGAGTTGGTTCTGTAACCAGGAACACAATGAGTCTTTTTATCGCCTGCTCTGTGTGCTCCTCCATGTGACCCTTTCTAACAGGCACGGTTTCAAGATCTGCCAGGGCCCTACAGTGTGTACTTAACTAAGCAAATTCAAATTGTACCAGCCTAAGGAAAAACCTCAGCATACAGGAAGGACCTTCAAATCTGAGATGACACTGAAATGTACTTCAAATCAGGAGGCTCAGGTTCAAATACCTAAGGGTTAGATCCATGATGGTAGATGGCAGGAGGTGAAAATTTGAGACCAGCAGCTGCGGGTACTCAAAGCATGCCTGGACTTAGGCCTTCTTTCCAGGATCTCTGACCATTAGGAACAGAGGCTCAGAGCAGCTACATCTTTGAATTTTGTTCCAAGTAAAGCTAGAAATTTGCATTTTTCTGAAAGTTTTTAGAAGCCGATAATGAAATTCTTTTCAAATACACAAAAAGGTATTTTGCAAACTAACTCCATTTGGAGGCCAATTCTGGCGGCGGCCTGTCCCTTTGCAGCCTTGGCTTTAGATAAAGAATCGCTTGAGTGATCCCTAAATTTAAGTTTTTGGAAATGTGCACAGATAGATATATTCAGCGCTGTGGACACACAAGGGCAGAATTTAAATCTGAAATTAAACTAGAACACTAGGGTTAAAAATAACATCGAGGCATAAATCACTGAAAGAGAGTGAGTGAGCCAGAAAAGCAGGGTGCCTTTCTAGCTAGTACAAACCCCAGGTGGGGGCTCAGTTACCGGTCCGCAGGTCCATCTGCAGCAGTGTCTGGAGCAAGAAGCGGTGCCTGTCTCTCAGCTCCTTCTCCCAGGGCAGGGCCCTGCACACCTCGGCTCTCCCATACCTGTGCTTGAGGTCCAGGTAGGAGTTACGGACATCACCTACACAGAAACAGAAGGCATCACGGCTCAGGAGCAGCAACATCCCTCTGAAAGCTGTCCTTCTGAAGAGGAGCTTGGGACAGGAGGGTAGGTTTAATGTTCCTGGAGTTGGCTTAGGCCCTTCAGGGATCTGAAACTGGTTGTGACACCTCTGCCTTGGGGTCAGCATTTGGAACCAAATCCAAGAGAAACATGCCAAAGATGCTGATGCACGAGCAGCTGGCCTCTGACTTGTCCCCAGGCGGCCAATAATCTAGGCCAACTTGTTGGCATGTGTGTTGAAGAGCAAGGCTTGGGAGCCCCCAGGGAGGTAAGGCAGTTGGAAAATCTCCCTGATGCCACCAAACAGGTCAGGCAGATAGGGCTGGCTTTTTGACTCAAGGGCTCAGTCCTTGAGTGAGTTATCCAAATGAGTTTCCTCTTTGGGACATTACTCTTCCTGTCAGTCTGCCCCTCTCCTGCAGTGTCTTTGTCTCTGTATGATTCAGCAATGAACGCAGAAGCTGGAGGTTAGGACAGTGTATTCACCTTAATTCTTTATACTCACATGTGTAAGCAAGGGGGTGCACATGTGTGGGTATGCTGTGTGCATGTGCACATGCACATAGAGGCCAGGGGACAACCCCAGGTGTCATTTTCAGAAACATCATTTATCCTTTGAGATGTGGTTTCTCATCGTCCTGGAGCCCATCAGTTAAGCTAGACTGGCTGGCCAGCTAGCCCTGGTCTCCACCTCCCAGCCCTGGGCTTCCGGGTGAGCGGCGTCATGTCCAGCCCTGGGATTACAGGTGAGTGACTTCGTGTCCAGGTTTTTATCTGGATTCTTGGCATGGAACTCAGGCCTTTGTGCTTGCAAGCACTTTACAACTGAGCCATCTCCTTAGCCCGTGATAATCCATTCTTTTTTATTATCATTACATTTTTGTTTATTTATTTTATGTGTGTATGTTTGTAGAGGGTGGGGATCCTGTGTGTATCACACAGCTCAAGTGGGCCTCAAAAGACGTGTGTGTGTGTGTGTTTTCTGAGACAGGATTTCTGTGTAGCCTTGGCTGTCCTGAACTCACTTTGTAAACCAGGCTAGCCTCAAACTGACAGCAATCGCCTGCCTCTGCCTCCCCGAGTGCTGGTATCAAAGGTGTCTGCCCAGCTTCGAAGGATGACTTTGAGGAGTCAGTTCTCTTCTTTCATCATGTAGATCCCAGGGACTGAATTTAGGCTATCAGGCTTGGTAGTGTGTGTCTTTGCCCACTGAACCACCCCACCAGCCTGATGATCTACTCTTGAATAGAACTGCAGGTGCTGACTGCCTCCCGCCCACTCTGACACGATGTGTCCCTCTCAGACTGAGGAGAGACTGAGATGCATCTACGGACCTCTCCTCCCCTAGCCTAGAACTGGAAGTTCCACTCTGGGAAGTGGGGGTGGGGCATGAGACAGGCTGGCAAAATTGAAATACTGAACTTGCTCTTGCAAGACAAACACCGCACAGGAATTTCTCTTCCAGAAGGAACATATGTGACTAACTGTAGTGTCACCACATCAAACATGGAGATCTAGAGCACAGGAAAAATTTACAAGTGCTAAATTTAAGCTGGGACCCTAAGAGACATGACAGGACCAAGCTCCGTCCACACCCTGGGCAGGAGAGGAGATTGAGGCAATGTGAGCACTGTGAAGGCAGTCTGAGATTCACTCCTTCTGTCCAGTTTACCATGGCTTTCCTGAGCTGATTTGAGGATTTAAAAATAAAACAGGGCCCCTGACAGCAAAGGTACTGTTCAGATATTAATGGTCCAAGGTAAAAGTACACCGACGTTCACAATAATTTCTAGTCATTAACTTATATTTTCCAATGCATTTAAAAATATTTTTAGACCTGCCTTCTAGGTAGGAAGAGCGCCAGGTGAGGTTCAAAACATGTTCATTCATTTCTATTCTTAAAGAAGATCAGGTATGGTGGGAGCTTCAACCAGGTTTAGTTCTTGGCTGTTGCTGGTGCTTTGGAGGGTAGGTGGGGGTGGGGATCAAGGTGGAATGCACACTCTGGTTCCCATCCATCTGTGGAAGGCTTGGGGTACATCTGATCCTGCTGGTATCTGGGCTGAGTGGCACATGGTGTATGTTTCTATTTTAGTACCCCCAGAGCAAAGCCAAATATGTCAATGCAAATGCAAAGCTTAAAATGCCCTCTCCAGAGCTCCGGACTTACATGTTTCTCGTCTCTCGCCCCCAACCTGTACGGTTGCAGCATACATGGATATTATTTCTTGGACCTCAGCACAGCGCTCATAATATAACTTGATTTGTTCAGCCAGTTCTTTCTCAAGGAAGGGATTAAGAACCTGCAGGAAGGCAAGAAATTGTGTAAACTACAATTGCCATCAAATGTTTGCTGGCTAGTAACTAGTCAGGTTTGTTCAGATGACTGCGGTCTCTCGTTGACATCACCAGCTACCAGCTACCATCTCACCTGGATTTACAAACCAATGTCATTAGGATCAATTCAAGGCCGTCCCAGGTCCAGCTTCTTCTGTGCTACTTTCTCATCTACAATGCTTCTTACCCAGAGACTGGTTCCCCTCCACATTTTTATCTCCAATTCTAATTCTTCCCCGTGATGCTAATTCTACTCAAGCTATGCCTGCCACCTGAGGCTTCCCCTTCTGTTTCCTTCTGCTTGACAGCATCCTCAGTCTGTAAGAGCCAATGAGGTACCACTGTTCCAAAGCACATTCCCTCCAGCCCTGATGTGTGGCCAGATGCACACTTCGGTGAGCCCAATCACATAGGAATTAAACTCACGTCATGTGACTTTTTATGAGAAAGGTCAAAGCCCAAAGAGCAAGACCCCTGGGACCAGGGGACTTAACCTTAACTCTGTGTGTTTTTGAATGCATGTCTGGAGCCAAGAGAGGCTCATGAAGTGTGCTCACTGGGTTGTAAGCAGCCGTGGCTCTTTTGTTTTCATACAGAAGCATCCAAAATTTTACAGCACATTAAAGAAGGAGGAAGAGGCATTCTTAATAAATTTTTTATTTTATTTATATTTTAGTTTTTTAAATTTTTATTTGGTTTCATGTATGAAAATGTTTTTATGTGTATCTGTGTTGTTCACTATATTAATTAGACTATCTTTTAATAGTCTATCTTTCAAAACATCTTTTAAAGCTGGGTCTGTTGACATGCATCTGTAATCATGGCTAGTCAGTAGCCTGAGGCAAGAGGATCAAAAGTTCAAAGCCTGCCTGAACTTGGGAGTTGAGTTCAAGGCTAGCCTGGACAACTTAGGAAAAATGTGACTCAAAAGAAATTTTTTTAATTTTTTTTAAGAAAGGAAAGAGTCTAAATGTGGAGAGATAGCTCAGTGGTATCTAGATAAGGGTTTACTCTAGAAAGTATGAAGCCCAATATTTGATCCCCCGTACCAAAAAAAAATTATTTATTTTGTTTTTGTGAGACAGGGTCTCCTGTATCCCAGGGTGGCATGAGACTTGATCTTGATCTTTATGCCTGGTCTGCTGACTGCTGACATTACAGGTGTGCACTGCTACTACACGCCACACCAGGGAAATGTTTGAGGCTCATCCGAATCCATCTTGCTTGCCTCTGCACGCAGTAGGTACTCTGAAGCATTTACTGCACAAATGAATACAGGACTTTTCTTTTCCTAGATATCTCAAAGGTAGGGAATCTGGCTTCCTATTTGTTCTTGTGTCTTTGCCTGAACCCCGTGTGGGTCAAGGGAATGAGGGAAGGATCCCCTCTTAGGCATCTGGTGGGGTCCCCAAGCTCCTTAACTAGGCTGAGAAGACACCATTATGAGGCTGTGTGGTAGGGAGCCATGTGCTGTCTTGCTGGAATGGAACTGACAGGAGCAGCCCTCTGTGGTCATGTTAGGATGTGTGTTCTGGGTGTGGGAGGTCAGCTCAGGATCCAAAGCCCTCTTGAATCTGGCCTGCTGTGGTCTACTCCTCCCAGCATGAGCCGAGGCAGGGCTTCTGTAGAGATGAGTGAACGGTTGGCACCGGGGCTTTAATTTGCTGGAGTATCGCCTCTTCTGATACTTTAAATAATAGTGTAGGGGGAAAAAAAAGCTTTACGAAATAACTAAGATTCTCTCCTTTCATTAGCTTAATCACTGGATAGGCAACAGCCTGATAAAAATCTACTCTATAATTAAGCTAGTAGTTATTAAAACAGAGGAAGTAAATGGTTTCCATTTTATGAGTACTAAATGAACCGCACGGTAACAGAAATCTATTATTGGGCTGGCTCAGGGGAAGTCTCAATATTAATTATGTTTGGTGGCTGAGCCCACGCATGGTTCAGTCCGCTTGGGCAAACCTTTTGTTTACAATGTGTTTCCTGTCCCCAGTGGCCCACCATCACACACACACACTCCTGGCAAAGTTCTTGATCCCCAAGGCTCACCTGTGCAGGGTGTAGGCTGCGGAGCCGATAGTATTTCACGGGTCCAAAAAACCCTTCGATGCCTGCCACGTACCTGCTCCCTCCAATAATGAAGTATCCAGCTGTGTCGTTGTAATAGAAATCTTCATGGAAGCTAGAGAAGAGCACAGAGGGTTGAGGCGGCCCTGGGGAAACCCCTCCTTGACCTAACCCAGGTTGCCACAGGCCTCTCACATTGGTTTGCAGTGATGAGCCTACTGCAGGGTCAGGTGAACTTGGGCCAGTTCCCAGCTCTGCTAGTCAGCAGCCGTGTGAACTTGGTCCAATCGTCTAAGCTCAAGAGACTGTGTCCTTCGTAAAATGATAGCTCCCCATTTAGAAAATTGTTAAGATATGATGTAGAGTAGTTGCAGGTGAACACCCACTGTCTGCTACTGATGTTGGTGACACTGTCTGGAAATCTTGAGAATTATTCTTCTTTAATACTTTGTTCTAAAAGGCATTTCTTTTTACTGAGTAAACAGAAAGCAGATTAAGGAGAAACTTAAAACATACGCTGTCTGATAAGGATGAGAAGTGCAATTGATGGAGGAGAAGGCATCCACAGCAAGGTCAAAGGTTGTGGCCAGAGACAAGAGAACAGCAGTAGGTGATACACCATGTGTACCAGGAAGGGCTTGAAGCATCAGGAAGGGGACAGGGACAAAATGGATGTCCTATATAAAGTCCATGAAGGTGTTCCTTTCAGTGTTCTTTGTATTCAAGATTAGAAAACCCCAGGAGTTGACCAGTGAGGGATGGCCAGCCAGGAAGCCTCAGGCATGACTTTATTTACTATGTAAATTGAAAAAAAAATGGGCAAAACCTAGAGACCAAACTATGTCGCTAAATTTACAAATGAGGATGCTGGGGCTGAGGATGTAGCTCAGTTGGTATACACATAAAGCCCTGGGATTGAGCACCACATGAACCAGGTAGAGTCTATAATCCCAGTACTTGATAGGAAGAGGCAGGAGGGTAAGAAACTCAAAGTCATCTTCAGCTATGCTGTGAGTTCAAGACCAGTCTGAGCCACGTGAAACTCTGTGTGTGTGTTTGTGTGTGAGAGAGACAGACAGAGAGAGAGAATAGTTTTTGTGTAAAGAAACTATGTGGGTATTTTTGTATGTGCACAAACTCTGATATATATTCAAGAAACTAATGAAACTATTTCCCTATAGGGTGTGAAGTAGAGGCTGAGTAAATAATGGGAGAGCTGGAAGCAATGTTTGACTATATTTTTATTTCTGTTCTTTTTTCTTCTTTGGTTTTGACTTGTTAAACCATGTGCACTCATTACCTATTTAAAAACTAAACTAGGACTTAGGTGACAGTGTGACCAGAGCATATGTGAACAGCGGGGTAGGTAAGACTCAAGACAAGTATCAAGTGAGAAGCCAGGCAGAGAGGAGAGAGCCACGGGCAGAGATGGCAGATGGAAAACCAAGAAGAGAGAACAAAATGGCAGGCAGGCTGCCAGAAGCCAGAGAGCCAAGGAAGCCAGAAGCCAGGAGGACAGCAAGCTCCTGCCAGGTGGATCAGGGAAGCCAGGCAGCCTGGGGTTATTCCAGGACAGAGATGGACTGATGCCTGTCAGCAAGACCCTGTTCTTTAGCAGGTGTGCCTGGCCAGGGAGGAGGTAAGAGGAGGTGGGGAAGGGGCTTATTTCAGTGGCAAGCACAGTCACAAGAGCTAGCACTTAGGAATGAATTAGCTTAGGCTCATACAACACCAGCGGAAGAGACCCTTCCCTCTTCCTTCCACTCTGTATATCTCAGCCTTGATGGACTAAGGAATATGAATCCTTCTCTCTCTCCCTCTCTCTCCTTCCCTCCTCCCTCCTTCTCTCCCTGTCCCTGTCCCACTCCACCCCCTTTTTCAGCACCTTGGAAAGACTGGAATGTTCTAACAACTCTCATGAAAGCACTTGGTGCTGAATGGATGAGAGGCTTATTATGAGCCAGCTTGCCTGAGGTGCCCGGTTCTCTGCAACTCTATTGGCCAATGGTCAGAACATGATGGGGTGCTCCCTTGGAGAGGCTCTCTGGAGCCCTCAATCCCTTCCCCCTCCTTTTAAACATGGAAATAACAGTGTCTGTTTAGGATTGTTGTGAGGACTGGATGGACTATAGGTTGAATAGCCAAAATGCTTCTGAGCAGAAGTGTTGCAGATTTCAAAGGGCTTGGGATAGTCCAGTGAGTGCATAGACTCCACCGGTTGAATACCCTGAATTAGAAAATCTAAAAATCCCGAATGCTCTGATGTCAGAAAAATCTTGAACAGTTAAAATGCTCTAAACTCTGATGTGACACTCAGAAATTGCCAGATTTGGGGCATTTAGGTTTTAGATTTTGGATCTTCAACAATTAAGACATAAAATATTCAGGACAGTGTTAGACACATGGTAGCCACCATGGCTGTTAGCTACAGGCATGATTACTCCTATCACTGCTCCCACCATCTGAGGCACATACTTATACCAGGATGTGTTTATTTCTCAAACAAAGCACTGCCGGCTATATGTTCATTGTAATCCTGGCACTTACTTCAACACATAATCTAGTAAAATACAACCAGGGAAAAAGACAGTTCTTCCTATTATAGATCAAGTTAAGCTGGGTCTGTATGTCCAGCTAATCAGGAAGATGAGTCAGAAGGACCAAAAGTTCAAGGCTGTTTTGGACAATGTAGTGAGACTCTGCCTCAAAATAAAACAAAAAAGGCTCAGTGGCAGAGTGTGGGCCTAGCATGCAAGCCCCTATATACTCAACCCCTAGTACTGTGCACACATACAAACAAAACAAAAACAAAAACAAGCAAACAAAAACAACCCCCACCACCATACACACATATGCAAATTTATTACTACTTTGAGTGGACTCAATAAAGGAAAGTTATTTTAGTCACAGAATTATAATAAATAATTATTATTCATTATAAATATCTTGCCATGAAAGATGGCAAGATAAACTGAAGAAATCTAGAAGGGCTTGGGGCTCAAACTGTTTCACAAGTGTCTTTTCTTTCCTCCGATTTGGGAAGGGAGAGAATGAATTGTGTGTGATTTCTTCAAAAAAGGCAGTAGCAAACTCCAGTCCCTGTCTAGAAAGTTTCGTGCAGTCCCTAATCGCTCAGGCAGCGCGCCCCAGAACTCCGGTGGATGACTGAAACCTTGGCATTGCTCTAACCTCTACCCATGCTGGTCTCCTGTCTGCACCTCAACACCTATGATGAGCTTCGATTAATAAACTCCACACGGAAAAGCCATAAAGTAGAGCAATCCAGGTAGCACACTATAATAAGCCTATGCAAATGTGCTCTCCTCTCAAAGTATCTTTCGGTGCTGTGCTCATTGTTGCTGTGTGAGACCATACTTCAGTGAAAGCACCTAACAGCTCCTTAGGGGCGTCTCAAGTTCCTGTGTCCCTACTCTCTGCTTTGGGAAATGTTTAAGTGGTGTGAGGATACTGAAACACTGCTATCTTGACAGTGGGTGTGATAACTGAAGACCAAGTGAACCAACGCACGGGTAGCACCCACTGTCTGGACACACAATAAAGGACAAGGAACAGTAGCGAAGATTTCATCCTGCTACTCAGAACTTTATGCACTTGAAAATGTACACAATGTTTACTGCTGGAATTTTCCACTTAATGGTTTTGGACCTCTGCTGACTGAGCATAGGTAAAACCATGCAAAGTGAACCTCTGGGTAAGGCGGAACTACTGTATTTTTTTAAGCTAGCATAAGATGCTTAAGGTAAGGGTCCTGGCTTTTGCTGTGTTCTTCCCCCAACTAATGACAACTTTCTTAGTCTCCATGTCACTGCCCAGTAATTTTTAAATTGTCATCACTATCAACCATCAGCAGATATGCCTAGCTTGGTCTCCATCTGCATCTCTACATCATGTTTTCACATTTTTCTCCTCTGAAATTCTCAGCGTTCGCACAAGATTGCAGGAGAACCATTGTACTGTGCACGGCTTGACAGCCATCAATTTTGCTGACGTGAAATCTGAGCTAGACTTTTCCAGAGCTCAGACTGGTCTCCTTGGAAAACCTCAGACACTCTGGCAAACTATTTTTCCTCTTATCTGGACATAGAGGGCTCTGGTTTTTTACCAAAGAGCCCCAGGGCCCAGAGGATTCACTAATGTTGTGAGATAGGCTGGGCTCAGAATTAGGAAACAGCCAGACTTTCAGTTTCTTTGAGAAGAGACCCGAGGACCCCTCATCTCTGACCATAGTTTTGTCGTTGTCAATTCCTCAGGACTAATTTAAGTTCTGAGTCTCTCAAGCCACTTTATCCTTCTCTTCCTAGCATTTCTGACAGTCTGTAATGTTAAAATTGTAATTTTATTACTCGGTATCATTCTCCTTTATTGAATTTTTTTTCCGGTTTCCCGGAAGTAGAAGCTACATTCCTTCTGTTTCTCTTCTTCCATCCCCAGAATCAAGCCCTGTGTCTGCCATGTGAAATATGCTCAGTAAACATGGGATGGACAGACAATCTGAAGGCATTCCTGTCACCCAGTGTCCCTCATAGCCACTTACTTGTGCCCAGTATCATGCTGCAGAACACTTCATTTCTGCTCCTGGGACACTGCCTCCCCCTTTATAGGATAAAACCAATGCTATGTTTACATTTGAAGAGCAAAGAGGAGAACTAGGAGGGTGTCCTTACAATGCTCACAGCCGGGAAGACTGCAGTGTGATGCTATTTAGTAGGCTGGCTTGCCTCACTGTAAACGTGGGGCTCTGGTTGAGATTCCAGAGGTGGCAATGAAGAGCACTCAGGGCACGGTCTACTATGACTAGGCATGGCCATTGGATGCTTTACCTGGGATACTGACATGAGCATGGACTATGCTCATATCAGTCCTGCCTTTATAGAAGTCTGACATCTTGTTCATTGATTCCTTGCATTCATTTTTTTTTAAAAAAACATTGATTTTAAATGTCTTTTTCTTATCACTCCTGAGTTGAATTGCCTCCCTACCCTACCATCACCAGAAAGGGCTCCCAAACCCACAGGACTAGCTTTATCCAAAAGAGACATTGGATGGATGAGGACATTTAGGAATGTCCTGATCACCTCTCCTAGTGTCTGGATGGTGGCCCTAACATCACAATGGAGAAGATGAACTTCTGATGTCCACAGCCTCTCTGGGTTTTGGTAGTGGGCTCTGGCCACCTCAGCATTGAGCTGCTGTCACTCCTATGATGTCATGCTCTTGAAATGCTATCCCTCACTCCCTAACTGTGGTCCAGCACCATCACACTGTGATCTGTCTACATTCACTTGTGTTGGCCTCTGGGATCCTGGGATTTAGTAGAAAAGGAAGCTTTTATGTGAGAAATGAAAAGACACCTTTGAAATACAATCAGTTGTTAAAAATGCCCTGGGGCTGGGGGCCAGGAGAGGAAGGGAGTTCTGCTTTCAACTTACTTTTTAAGGGTTTAACCCTTACCAATTAAGGGTTTTGAGATAACCCTTAATTTCTAGAGCCCATTGCACAGAACAGATTTCCAAGAGTCTCAGATCCTGTTGGGCTTCTCTGTCCCTTGATTTAGTCACAGTATCCCTTTCCATAAAGAAAACCTGCCTGTGTTGGCTGTTGCCTGCCAGTTTTGGCACACTTTAAGACTTCTGCCTCAACTGTAGCCTCATTCTCCACGCTTCGATAGAGCTATTGACTCACTCTTGACCTCTTTGCAGCTAAGTGACAACACATCCTTAGCCTTTCCAGAAAGCCCTAATCCTTTAATCCAACCACAGAAAAACAAACAAACAAACAAACCAACCAAGAATTATTCTAAATTCCACAAGCCTACTAGAAACCAGTTGGATTTACATGTGATCAGGAATGGTTGAAGAAAAGTGTATGGCTTCTGTTTCCACCTCACCCCCCTCTCTGCTCTGGTTTGTTCAGTAGCCATTTTCTGAGGGAATCTGAACATCCAGCTATGATGAAGTTTCCCAAATACCTAATAAAGGCTTGATGCTGTAAAGCCCACTATTACACGTGGATATAGGAGCAAATTAAAAAACAACAAAGCACAAGGCAAGAGCCCCAGTTCTCAGCTTCTGCAAATCGTGTGGTGACGGTTACAGGGGGATGAAAAGCTGTGCCGATATCAATAGCTGCACACATTTCAAATCTAGATTATGAACATAAATATGAAGACTGTCTGCTTTTATGCTCTACACAACGCCAAAGTTTCCAGCCATTCTCAATAAGCAACATTAATACTTAGATTTATTTTCTTTATAATCCTTCGAAGAAGATAATTCTCAAAGAAAATAAATTACAAAGTGCCACGAAGGAAGAATTTATGGTGAGATTCCGAAAAAAGGATTGACTCCTTTCCCTTGCTTGGTACCAAATATATGTATTTGCAGGAAAATGGATGGTTGGTAAAAGAAAAAGTACAAAGCCTAGCTTGGGCCCAGAGATGGATTGGTTGATTCAGGCACTTGCCACCAAGCCTGACAAATTGAGTTTGATTCCTGGGATCTAAATCGTGGAAAACAACTGCATGTTGCCCTCTGACTTCTACAAGTACATGGTGGCCTGTCTCTACACATACAACATGGCTGACCTCTACATGCTTACCATAGCATCTGCATATGTGAGCATGTACATACAAACACACACGCAGACACACACACACACAAGGAGAGGAAGGGTTGAGGAATAAAATGTAAAAACAAGTACAAAATAAAAACAATACAAAAAAAGAGTTTGGCTTGGAAAAGCCAAATGAGGTGTGAGGAGTAATCTTAGGGTGGCAGGCTACAGCATGAAGACTGCCCTAGAGCAGTCTACTTTTGAATGAAAATCGTACTTACCTAATGGTCTGATTATGGTAGCTTTTCAAGTCCCATCCAATGCTGGCAGTGACCACTATCTACAACGGGAGAGAGATGCAAGGGTCAGGTAAGGCTGTACACCCCACGTTATAAATACACACCACCCATGGTATAAATTAGTCATGAAATGTGCCTGTCATTCTCCTGATTAATTTCTACAAAAATAAAATTAACAGTTTACTAGCCCCATGTGTATTTTAAGACTTAATAAATTTAACTTTCCCAAATGACTGGATGGTGTATCTAAAAATATCGACGATGCAACTTCTGCCAGTAGGTTTCTAATGCTTCCAGACTTCAAGCCAGAGGTTGATTAGTTGTGTTTGTGCTTCTAAACGTGTTTCGAAGAAAACGGCTAAGTGCGTCTGACAGTACAAGCAGGTTCAGAAGTTCTCCTGATTTTACCAGAGCCCTGGGGGAGACTAGACTGGAGCTGTATGCTCTTCGTGGCTTGCTGGTGCAATCTCCCTTCCCCGAAGCAGCAAGAGGCATCTCCCTCATTTCGGGGAGGATTACGGTTTTCTCGTGGTGTTATGTGTTGTCTCAAGTAGGTTCTTCTTAGAGCTAGGACCACTGTGTGAGTCGATGAACTAATGGGGACACTTTTACTCAGACACTTCCACAAGAAGTGTTTAGCAAACGAGTCATGACCTTCCTAGAGTCTCAAAGACTAAGAGATCACCCTATGTCTACATAAGACAAACTAAAGCATTAGAAACCAACCCTACCAGCCACAGGGCATGTGAGGACTCAACCAGTTGAGTTGTCTCTCTCACCTCAAGTCTCTCATTTATTTTAAGCGACCAGTTCACTTGCCTAAAGCAGTAAGTGTGGCAATCCCAGTAGAGGTTTAGACCTATGTGCATGAAAAAGTCCAGATGACGCAGCAAGAAAGACAAGACTGGAAGCAAATGAAACCCATTAGCAAAAGAGTACACAGACACATACACACCACACACACAAACACACACACCACACACAAACACACATATACAGGCACACATACACACATACACACACAGCCCTGGTTTTCTTTCCACCTTTCTGCCCTTCCTACTTCTCTGTGGCTCCATTACACTACACGTTACACCATGTAGCTCATCTCTCTACCTAAGCGATTGCATCCTTTGGTGCTTCAACACTAGGGTTCTCTACTGCCTTGCAAGTGAAGTCCAAATTGACGTTTCTGCACATTCTAACCCCAAAGACATAATTTTTCTTCCATTAGTTTTCTATACTTCTCAAGTTTATACATTGGAAATTTAATTCCTAGATGTATATGTTGATGGTATTTTGGAGGTGAAAACGCTGGGATTTGTATTATATAAAGCCATGAGGATGGGACCCGTGGATGGGATTAGCAGCTATCTAAGAAAAGGGGGGCCTAGAGGATGGCCAAGGGTGCATAAAGATGGATCCCCCAAGCCTGATGACCTGAGCTTCATTCCATATGGTGGAAGGAAAGACTTGACTTCTATAAATTGTCCTCTGACCTTCATATACTTACTGTGGCATGTGAATGCCTGCACAGTATACATATCATACGTATACACTAAAATAAATATATGTAGCCATAATAAAAAATCAAGAATAAGAAAAAGAAAGATCTGAGCCAGAATATTCTTTCTGGTTATCATCTAGTGATGCCCATGCCATGTTGTAATACAGCAAGAGGGCTCTCCCGGAATGCCAGCAACAGCTTTCAAAACTATGGGGAGTTAACTTCTAGTCTCCGGAAGGTCTGTAGCAACACCGGTCAACTTGGCTTATCTGTGAACTTTCTAATCATGCGCAGAACCACCCCCCCTTTCTTCTCCATTTAAATTCTGCCCAAACATAAAAAAAAAAAAAACCTTGTACATGAACACTTCCCTGACATCCCAGCATGGAACGCTGTCTTCCTTCTAGAAATCAATATGAGTCATTTGGCAATTAAGCTTGCCTTATGACTTCTCTTCACTTGGTTAACGTTGGTTCCATAAATAGTCTATAAGTAACTGGAGCCTGTGCCTTACATACAGCAGGTGCAGAGTAAGAGCTATGAATCTGCTCTGAAGATTTGATGCCTGTCTCGGTGACGCATCACGTGTCTCACATACATGGGCATGGGTGACGTGTTCCTCAGCTATGGTACTGAAGACCTCTTAAGGTTAAAGTAACATGTTGGCATCTTACACACTCCTCTCAGGAAGGTGGCAAGAACTGACCTGACTAAATTTTTTTTTTCTCTTCAGAAAACAGAATGTTGGGAACCTTATACACAAGAGAGGACCATGCATTATCTAATGCACAAGACAAACAAAACGCCTCCTCCAGTTTTGTTCCAGGAAAATCACAAATCAATAAGAAAAGCTGATGAGAAAATAAAGTAACCAGAAAAAGCTAGCATGCTGGCATCGCATCAATGGAGAAATGGAATCATCTTCAATTACAACAACAGATTTCCCACCATCCATAAAAATCTCTGTTATGGGGGGTTTGAAGCAGTTATGAGCAATGTTTTATGTGCAAAACAGATACAGACCCTCCATCCTACCACAATCATCACTTATACGCACTGGTTATTACGAATGTGTTTAGTACCAAACATAAGCAATTGTTTCAACTGCCAAAAACAATCAAATCATTTCTTAGCTGAACTAGCCAATAAAATCCCTCAAAAAAAAAAAGTTGTAGATCTAATAAGGCCACGTAAACATGGCCGGTGTGGTTTTGACGCTTATGTGCGCGAAGCCTATCTCCCTAGGGGAGAAAGGACTGAATAACTCAGATAATTGTGGCTACAGAGCTGGCTATATTATTTACTCATTCACTGCAGAGTGGAAAGTTAATTAAATGGTATGAGACTCTTATGATTTAAACTTCTATCTATAAAGTTCGATTTAGCAAGTGCGTAATTGTAAAGGGCACATCGCTTGCCAAATTCCCTCCCAGGCGCCATGGCTCTGGCTTGACAACAATGTTTAACTTTCCCAGGGCTCTGGGCAGAGTTAAAACACTTGAAGATACCTGGCCTCCATTGAAAGAGATATCGAGACGGAGCCACTCCTTCAGAGGGAGGGTGAACTTTGTTTTTACAGCCAGGTCTTCTCCTTTGACAAGATGCATTTGGATATGCAAACTGCCTACAATGAAAATGACAAGTCATGAAATTGTCAAGGAACACTTCAAGGTATATTCTGAGGCAACGCTTTTTCAATAATCCTCTTAAGAAGTACAAGAATAAGCCACATCCCCCTCTTTTCCTGTAAACAAAAGGCAAGCCAAGCCAGGTAGGTGCAGGGGTGAGCACTTGTAATCCCAGCATCAGAGGCTGAAGCAGGAGGATGAAGAGTTCCTGTCCCAGTCCCAGGACTCTGCCTTACACAGTGAGTTCTTATCTTCCAACATAGGGAGACTTTGAGAAAGAGAGAAAAAGAGAAAGAGAGTAAAAGCAAGAGAGCAAGGGGGTAGGTGGGGGAGGAAGGAGAAAAGCAAAGCAAAATAAAACAAAAAGCAACACTCAAAATGCATTTGTGTATACATTTCTTTGTAAATATGCTTTTTATTTTGAGCTCCTAAGAGGGAGAAAAAAAAAAGACTTAACTTGACGCTCATGGTTGATTCCCTATGGTCTCGTCTACATAACCAACGCCCAATTTCTATTTCCAAATGAAAAGAAGCAAAGACAACTTTGTCTAACAACCGGAACCAAAGATTCATCTATATCCCTTCCCAAGTATTTATTTTCCCAAGTTTTTACAGTTGTCATAATCCCAGATCATTTTCAGCAAGATAATTTGTCGAATCTAAGAAAAATAATCAACTTCTCTCCCTTTAAAAAAAAAAACTGGAATGAACAACTTTATTGTTCATTCCTGTTTTATTGGATTACACGTCTAAGTGGCATGATTACAAGGCCCATACAATCACCACTGACTGCTTGCAAAATAATGCGCATTTTAACCTCATAGAGCTGTGTCGATGCCAATATCTTCCTTATTCTAGACAGATGTTTCTGCCAGCAGAAAGAGTATAATGGAAACTACAAGATCATTTCAAGGTTCTGTTTATACTCACCCTCTTCCGTAAGAAACACAGAAGGTGTGCCGTACATCTCATTAGAATCAACAAAGTACAGAACTCCACAGAGACTGGCCTTGCAATAACGGAGCAAATAAAGCCACAGTGAAAGAGTAACCCTAAAGGAGGCAGGGGGAAAAATTCTGCAGATTGATATCATCCAAGAACAGGTAATTACAGTTAACAATGACCAAGTAAATTGCTTTTTTTCTAACGAAGGGGTGGATTTGCCCCAGTGTTCATCATGGGAGATCAGCTTGCAAAGCCTGAGATTTTGAGACAAAAGAGGTAGTTATAGTAACTGCAAAGATAGGAGTTCAGCTCCTCTGCACAGAACTCGCTGACGTTCCACCTTGCACCAAAACTGCTCTGGTGCTCTCTCAGATGCTCACGTGCCAGCAATTTGAATTCTTGATTGAGGCTGATAAAGCGAGACAGTGAATAAAAATATGGATTTTAATAAGAGGCGATGGGATAAGGAGCTATTCTAATATCTGTGATTAGAAGGTATAAAAAAAACCCATAATTAGGGCATTTTGAGCAATTTTGTTTCTTTCAAAGATAAAAGCCCCAAATGCAATGTGCTGCAAATGGCATCCCCACGTGACACATGAACACAGATGCGCCATCTTAATGCTCATGTTAGGGTGCTTTGATAGCCCAATTCTGGCCAACTGATATGATACAACTTATTTAATGACCCCCTTCCTGCATGGGGCTATTTCAGTTGGGGGAGAAAGAAATGGGGCGTGGGGACACTATGGCAGAGTAGTAGCTCAGTGGGTGAAGTGCTTGCCTTATGAACATGAAGACCTGAGCAACCCAGGCAAAGGGCCAGGAGTAGGGGTGCTTGCTTGTAATCCCAGCACTGGGGAGGCAGAGACAGGAGAATCCCTGGGGCTCACTGGCCAGCCTCGCCTAGCTGGCAAGTTCCAGGCCAGTGAGAAACCCTTCCTCAAAAACAAGTTGGCCAGCTCAACTTGGATAGCTGAAGGCTGACCTCTGGCCCCCAAATGCATGCACTCGTGGATCTGCCTGCACTCATACAAAATGCACACCCCCACACACACATACCGAAGGGGAAAACAGTACATCTGTGACTTAAGGAATGAGGGTAAAATGACAGTAGCCAACTCAACTAAGACAGTTTTAGGCAATATACATGATGCATCAGCCACCCAGGAAATCCTTGCAGAACACTTGCAGTGGGCTCAACACTATGCTAGAGACCAGAAGTTTAGAGACAAGGAGCAGGGAATCAGAGCTTTTGGTGTATGACACATGACTCAATGTTAAACAAATGCATCCTGCTCTTTCCATTTACCCCAGAAGCCTGGGTTAAGGAGGCAGCAGCCCTCAATCCTTTGGGGGATATAGCCAAAGAACTCTTTCAGAATATTCTGGGCTTTGTAAGCTGGCCTTGAAGTCAGTGTCACAATATGCAAACAGATGGTGTCACAGACTTCCCTCCTGACCCGCCCAGCTGAGCAAGCTCATGAAGATAAGTTATTACAAGGAAGCTTAGGGAGAACATACGCTCGGCGAGTGACTCAAGAGCTTTCTACCGCCAGCATCACAGGAAGAATTAAATCACTCGGTTAAATCCATCTGATCTGAGGTGAGCTAGGAGCCATTTCCAGCATCTTCGGCCCAGCAGAAGGAAAAATAGGTGTGGATTCTGCTGAAATCAATGGAGGAGATCAGAGGCCCTGAGTGTTCCAGCAGCTCACCCAATCTTCCAGGACAGAACGGGCAAAGGCCATGACTACAATCTGTGCTGGCTTTGGATGGCTGCACCCGAGGCCTCAGAAGACCAGAGCTTCAACACCTTGCTGTCTGCTCATGCCATCTCAGGGACCAGCCCAAAAAGATGAAGGAAAATGGAAGGCTCCTATGTGCAGAAATAATTTCCACCTAACATTAAAGTGTCCTGGATCTCCAATTCTCTTTAAGCATCCATGAAAACCACCTTACCAAGCTGTGTCCTTGGAAGGGGTTCTTCCGCTATCCTACTAGGTGGTCAGATACAAGCAGGCCCATCCCACCAGCCCACGACCTGCCCACACTTACATGGGGTAGTCCACACGCTGGCTCCGAGTGGCCTCCAGCTCTCGATTCTGGAACCTCAGGAGCTTCTTCACGATGCCTGTGTTTTCTCCACTGGAAGCATATGGGAAACTAAGGAGGGCAACTGCATCTGCAAACATTACAGAGGTCACCTTCAGTTCTCTCCAGAACAGCACCCCTTCCCAAGCCACAGCCTTCCTGGCACCCTTGGCTCCCAGTTCCAGCAAATACTCTAAGATTATGAACAAGCATTCACAGAACAGGTGTCCAAGCCAGGAACCATCATTCTAAGCACATCAGCAAGACAGTCTTCATTAGTTCTCATTACAGCCTTAGAAAAACAGTTTTTGTTATTAGTCCCATTCTTTGGAGGGGAAATCCAAGGTTAGGTTCACAAAGTTCAGAAGTTATAAGGACAGATTTCAGGTTTAAACTCAGGCATCCATCCATCCATCTATCCATCCACCCACCCACCCGCCCACCCATCCATCTATTTTCTTTGTGGCACTCAGGGTGGGCCCAGGACCTTGCACAAGGTAGGTAAGCATTCTGCCATTAATTACATCTCCATCTGGCTTTTGTGTTCTTAACCACATTGCATATAGCCCTTTAATGCTAGGATAAACATTTCCAACTTGTGTTATAATGATGTTAACACTTCAACACAACTCCTGATGGTAAAGTCACTGCTAGAAAGATTACCTTATTGAATCCTCATTACTATGGCCAGTGTACAGATTGGGAAGCAGAGGCACAGTTTGCCAACATGGTAACTACCATTTGGTGTATGCCAGGCAGTGTGATAAGCACAACTCAAGGGTAATATCACTAAACTTCACAACAAATGATCAAGTGGGTTGTTTAGCACAGCCCTTAACAGATGCAAACTTGAGCCTTACTGAGAAATAAATAAAAATGAGGTGGGATTGAAATTCAAACTCAAGCTATTTGGTTTTAGAATTCACACGTGTAAAATTTACACTGTTTGCATTATTCTGGTATTGAAACTCTGGGGATCAAACCCAGGCTCCCCTACATGCTAAACACATACCAGCTCCATTGTGGTTTGGCTATGAAGTTTCCACTTGCACCCCACATATCACTTCTGTACAAAATTACTACACCCCTAAAAACAGCAAAGGGCTCCATTTTTGTTCACAAATATAGGACTCTACAGCACAGGCACATACATAACAGATCCCGTAGGGAAACCAGGCTCCTCAGTTCTTTATCTAACATCTACTGCTTTAATGAGGGCTAAGTATATATTTCTATTTTCCATATTCACTTGACCTAGGAATAACTATGCCTTTCTCTTTCTTTAAATGCTCCTGGGTTTAAACATCCATAATTCAATGATAGAAACATCCCACACTTCCTGGGTCTCTTGGAGAGGAGAGCTGGGTTCTGTAAGAGTCACCAAATACACAGTACTGGTATATATTACAGGCATCCTCAGCCTGGGACACTGAACAGCTCAGCTCATTTCCCAAAGAGAAACAAAAAAACTCTAGTTAAGTGTTGAAGTACCTTGAGTTTAATATGATCTGAAAATCCCAAAAGCAGTTTTTAGAATCTCCAGCCCTTGTATATATATTTAATAGGATTAAGCAAGCCAGTTCTTTCAAAGCATCTAAATCATGAAATGAATTTGAGTTCCTTTTGGGCACAGAGGACTCGCTGGTCTGTTATGAGTATAGCGATGGAAGCTGTAAATGGAAACATTGCAAAGAGGTCTTTAGAATCTGAAGATAGTTCATCACAAAGATTGATATGAGCTCAACCTTGGCTTGACTTCTTTGTGTCAAGGGACTCAGAAGAGTCCAGATAGCCACATTCATGCCAGGAAGCCTGAAGCACATAACAAAGCAATACCTCACACCAGGAAAAAGAAGCTTTGAGAAAGAGGTTTGTTCACCCTAGGATCAAAGTGCCTGCAGCCAAGGACTGTGGAGGGAGAACTCTCAACCCAAACATCTAAAAGAACATTGCAAAAATATGGGTTTGGAGCTCAGCAAAACCAAAGGCGTGTATATTTTCTTATCAAATCTGTAGCTTTAATTGTTCTATTGTGTTTTTCCCTCTATATCATTGTATGTGTCCTTTACAATCAAAACTAATTAGCAAGAATGACATTTTAGAATCCATCTAGGACAGAATATATACTCTTGTTGTCTATTAGCTGACAGTAACTGTTGGAAATATCAGACAAATGTTCCTTGGCTTATGGTAGCACAATGTCCCAAAAATTTAAATGGCAAAAATTAAATATAAAAAAATTCACTTAATACCCTAATCTACTGATCATTATCGCATAGCCTAGCTACCTCAAATGTGCTTAGAGCACACATTAGCCTACAGTTGAACAAAATCATCTTACACAAAACCTATTTTTATAATGAAGTGTTGGTTCATATGATTTATTAGTACTGTACTAAAAATGGAAATCATATTGCAGGTATGATTCTGTATTGTCAAAGATTGAAAAACCCAGGGCTGAGCGCGGCATTGTGGTGCACACCTTTAAAACCCAACACTCAGGGAGGCAGAGGCAGGCAAATTGCTGCAAGTTTGAGACCAGCCTGGTGTACAAAGTGAGTCCAGGACAGCCAAGTCTACACAGAGAAACCCTGTCTCGAAAAAAAACAACAAGAAAGAGAGAGAGAGAGAGAGAGAGAGAGAGAGAGAGAGGGAGAGAGAGAGCGAGCTCAGGGCTGGAGCATGGCTCAGTAGTTAAAAGTCCTCACTAGGCCCCCAGAAGGACCTGGAGTCACATTGAGGTAACAGTGTAACAAGCCAGCCATGGTCTTATGTGTGCCTGTAACCCCAGCATTGATAATCATTAGAGCTGACCATCAGCCCAACTCAGAATTTCAAAGTCTGGGTCCAGGGAGAGACCTAATCTCAAAGGAATAAGACAGAAAGTAATAAAGGCGGACACCCCAAACCCTCCTTTGGACTCCATGTGCACACAGATGTGTACAGTTGCACACATATGTACACATACAACACACACACGTTGAAAAATCTTTAAGTTGTCATAAGTAAAGAATCATTTGAAGTTGATTAGTGATGTCTATCATAGGACTAGACTTGGAAGTGACAGTATCACCCACTATCAAAACATTTATGGATAAGTTAGGTCCACAGAGATTACTGACTTATCCAATTGTCTCTGTGTGGTCCATGAAGGTAGGGACTTTCAACTTCACTCATTTCCAGTCTCAGAGCCTAGAACAGCGCCCAGTGCTTGATGGGAGTCCCATAAACATTGGTGAATAAGTGAGCACATGAAACTATATCAGAGTTAGAATTTAAGCCTGTCTCTCTTTTTCCCAACACTTTTTTACAATTCTAGAATGTGCACCACAATACCTAAGACAAATAATCATTTCAAATCCTTCCTTCAAGTCTATTCCTTCAATTCTTCTTGGATGAGATGAAGTTGGAAAAGGAAGCCACACACACACACACACTCACACATACACACACACAGCTATAAAGGCAGTGCATGTTTGAAATTCTTCCTGAACTATTTCTGTTGTGTCGACAAGGAAAATGTCAATGTCCTGATGAAAATTGTTAGCTACTTAAGAGTCTCAGCTCCGACTCAATCTGGAGCTCCCCACAACACACCACTGGCGTTTTTAGAAACCAAACTACATCTTACAAGCTGCCATGCCTACTGGCTGCTGAAACACTAAAATATTTCCATAGTGGTTAGCCAGTTAATGCTGCCTTGAATTCCCAAGGCCCTAGCATCTTCTGTGCCTAACTTTCAGGTTAGAGCCTGGCTTGTCGTAGCTAGGATGAGAGGAGGGGTCCTCCAGCATCACCCTGCTTCAGCACAAACGCTAGCATCCCTCCCATGAGGCAGACTTTGGCCCCTACCCCTTCCTGGTTGGGGTGTGTGTGTGTGTGTGTACATGATTGTGTATATACAAGTTTGTGTGTGTTTGAGGATGTGAAGCCAAAGATCAGTATGAGGGGTCTTCCTTTACTGCTCTTTTTTTGTTCTGCTTTGATTTCCAAAACAGGGTTTCCCTGTGTAGTCCTGACTGTCCTGTAACTCTATTTGTAGACGAAGCTGGCCTTAAATTCACAGAGATCCCCCTATCTCTGCCTCCTGAGTGCTGGAATTAAAGGTGTGTACCACCACATCTAGCTCCACTTTATTTATCTGACTATCTATCTATCTATCTATCTATCTATCTATCTATCTATCTATCTATCTATCGGGTCTCTCACTGAACTTAGAGCACACCAATTCAACTACACTGACCAGCCAGTAAGGCCAAGGATCCTCTGGTCTCCACTCCCCTGGTGCTATGTTACAGGCACGGTGCAATAGTGTCCAGTGTTTACACAGGTTCTGGGAATTAAACAGAGGTCCTCAGACCTTATTGACACCTCTTCCCAGTGCTAGCTGCATATTAAGTCTCATTTTCGGGTGGGCAGGGGCTAGAGGAATCTCTAAGCCTGTTGTCTAGTCCAGCCAGAGGACTGGGACCCTGGCATGGAAGCCTAACTCTGGGAAGGTCCTGTCTCCATGCAGCAAGGCCCTTCTCGGGATGAGCTTCAAATGCAGCAGAAAGACACCACAGAGAAAGACACCCAGCCTACACATAGAAGACTTAGGCATCTCCCTGCAAGGAGGCTCTGTGGCTAGCAGGACCTAGGGAGAAAGAAAGTACAAGTTTTCAATCCTGTTAAGGGGTGCTTTCAACACAAAGGCGCCTGAAAAAACAGTGGCTATTGAGTGCACTGTTGCCTCTAAAGCCTGAATATAAAATCAGTGCATCCTAATAGGGCTGATTTTAATCATACATGACCCCAAAAGGAGTCTGGGTGATAAAGTGGTTTCCTTTGGAAGTCTGTGGGATATCTACTCTCAGGAGTCTTGAGAACATAAGTTCCGGTCCTTGGAAGTCAGCTTCCAAACATACTCACATGTTCACAAAGATTCCCTTAAGGATGCTCAGAGAAGCAACACTGTTGAAGGCAAAAGAAAGAAAAGCCCTTGGTGGAGGCTGGGGAGGCTCAGTGTGTAAATTACTTTCTACACAAGCGTGAAGACCTGAGTTCAGATCCCTAGCGCCTATTAAAAAAAAAAAAAGCTAGGTATCAGTGTCACTCGCTGCGATCTCAGTGCTGGGAGATGCAGACAGAAGGATCCCAGGGGCTGGCTAGGCCGGCATATCTAACCAAACCAACAGGCTTGTGAGAGTGATAGGCACCTGCCCCTGACCTCTGGCCCCCACGTGTGCACACCAACATACCTGAGCACAGACTCACACCAAACACCCTCTCCACACACACTGACCTGCATGGCTGTCCAAGAAGACAGGTTAAATAAGTGATAGACTATCAGGCAACGGACTGCTAAGGATCTGTCAGAAAGAATGAAGCCCAGCAACATGCCCTGATGGAGAAAAATCTGCGCTGTATCACTAACGAGTGTAAGGCAGAGTTTCTCCTAGGCTATCAATTGCTTGAGGAGACAAGGAGCTAAACTTAACGTTTCTATGTGCAGAGGCTCATTCTGGAAGGAGAAGCAAGAAATGCTTGTACTGAGTTTGCTTCTGGGAAAAGGACCAGAAGACTGGGGTGGGCGGAGAGGCTCTTTCCCGCTAAACCTTTTTACACGGTTTGAATTTTTTACCAGGTACATGTATCACCTTTGCAGCTAAGGAAGACGAGAACAAAGGCTCTGAACATTTCCATGCAGGCGGAGAGAAAGAGCCTACACCACACGTTCCCCCTGGCCTCCCCACCCCGGGCCTCTGAGGCTGTTCAGCTCAGCCCAATGGCTTCAAAGAGACAAAGTCCAGTGGGTGAAGGAAACATGATTCACATCGATAAAAATTCAACTTGAGAAAAAAAAAAAGTCTTCCTTCTAATTTAGAACCTGGGTTAGGGCTGGATTAGCATATCTCAGAGAGACGGCACAGCAAAGTAGAAAGAATGGAGGTTTGGACCCCAGTTAAATAACCTCCCCGAACCTCCTTTTTCCCTTTCATTAGGAAGACGATGAGAATAATACTGCCTTCTCACGAGACTGTTACAAGGATTCAGTGAGACGATGTGCCTGGAAAAAGTGTTTTGTACATTGTAAAGGGCGATGCAGATGCGAGGAGCTAATTAGTATCATTACTGGAAAACTCAGGCTACTGTGATCGACTTGGGATGGGGAGACTGAGTCTGCGGTATTTTTTTAAAGTCCAAGTAAACAGCTTATAATTAGAAATGGATCATCACGTCGTTGGCCTGAATAATCCTGGTGCGTGTACTGTTTGTTTGGGAGTCTGTTTTATTTTTTTCCACAAAGACAAGTCAAGCCTGGATCCAACTTCCAACTTAAATTTCAATTATTTTGTTGTAATGGAATTTTGTTATAAGAAACCATAATTTCGAGTGTCGAGATGGCTCAGCAGGTTGAAGGTGCTCACTGCTGAGCCTGATGACCTGAGTTTGAACCCTGGAACCCACATGGTGAAGGAGAGAATTAACTCCCCTTCAGATTATCCCCTGACTACCCTCCCAACACACACACACACACACACGCACGCATTGTGGCTTGTACATATCCCTCAACCCCAACAAATGAATAGTTGTAATTTTAAACATCACACTTGCGATCCGCTGGAACCGAAGGTGAGAATACCCTTGCACTGAAAGGAAAAGGGAGACATTCATGATCTTCAAGAGTTTCTTATCAGAAACCAGAAAACATGTCATGAAGGGGACATGAGGGTGGTCTGGTTACTACTTTCAGCATGGTACCTGGAAAATCTTCACAGGGTGGTCCTCAATCACACCTGAGACTCGGCTTTCAAGTCCAAGTAGGTACTTCAGACACACATCAACACGCTGCATCTTCATCCCATGGCAGATGCCGACAGTCAAGTGATGTGACCCTTCCCACCAGTGCAGACTCTGCCTCAGAGCCCGCTGAGCCCTGCTTCAGGAAGCAAAGCCTGTCTGCTGCCCCATCCAGCACTAGAGCTCACACCGTCCTTTCTGCCCAGCCTCTTCCCCTCCATTCCTCTGATTGTGAGAGCTATGCTCAACCATCAGGTCTCTGTCCAAACGTCACCTCCTCTGTGACAAACCCTGGCAAAGCACCTAATAAAACGAATAGTAGCTCACAAGGTGAATGGCATGGAATAAATAAATAACAAATAAATGGCTTCATAACCCCAGGCAACTGTCTAACCCAATGGTTAAATAGGAGGGTTGGAAGGCAAATGAGCCAGCCTTAAATACTAGCTCCATAGTTAATAGCTGTGTGACCCGAGACAGGTCATTCCACTTCCCCATCGGCAAGTGCAGACGGCAGAGCATTGGGAAGAGCAGCTCGGTTCTTCCCACGGTGTCTGGCGCATGACAAGGACTTGGAAATAGAGGGTGGCTGTAGCTGTGTTTATCTCCCACAAACCACCTGAAAGAGAGGGACTAGATCTCTATCAGTAAGATTCCAGATTTGGGGGAAGAAACGGGCCCATAGAGGCTCAGCCAATCTTTGCTTCATTTAACTGAAAACAATACATGTCACAGGAGAGATGCATGTAGAAGGCTTGGGAAGGCAGAGGTCAGAGAGGCAATTTCTGATTGTGGAAGGAAAACACGATCACAGACATATATGTATTTGGGGTCGGGGGAAGGGGAGGGGGCAATCTGAACTGGCTGCTGAAGCTTAGGAATGAGTTCAGCAGGGAGATGTGGAAGGTGGTAAGAGGTAAGGCTACAGGCTGATGGGGCCAACTGGGGCAGTGTAGGAAATAGCTATTCTAGGTCAAAGGAACTGAATTAGGAAGACCTAATAGTGTGAATGTCGGGCTCAACCTACTAAGGCACAGCTGTGCCATGTGTGTTCGCAAGAGAAGTGACTAGGAGTCTGCAGCCTTAGCCAATGTGGTTCCCTGACGGGCCGCCTGGGAAGCTATGGCCCATGGGGCCAAGCAAAGATTCTGAGCTAGCTCGGCACCTCCTTGTCCCCCACCCCATGTAGCAACAAGGGTTAGGTCAGCAGTGTGCTGTCATAGTGAGCCTCACTGGGACGCAGTATAAGGCTCTTGCATTATCATGGTCCACAGGAAACCAGAAAAGTCTAGGTATTTAATGATAGCGTCCAGTGAATTTAGGCTATGGAGGAGACTGAAGGGATAATGCCAGGCAAGGTCACTGTCTCAGACTAGGTGGTCATGGGAGTGGGCATTTGAGCAGAGGTGTGAAGGACACGAAGAAGCAAGTTACATAGAGACCTGGGAGTTGAGCATTTTAGGAGGCAACAGTCACTCAAATGTCCCAGAGTGGGACTGAAGCAAGCAGGCTCATACGACTGGACAAAAGCATGCTGGGAGATCAAGCCAGCAAACGCTACTCTGCTTGACGGCATGGCTTGATCCTGAGCAGCAGAGCGAGGGGGCTTAAAGGGGGAATGAGGTGACCAGCCCACACTGCACAGGCTTCTGGGAGAGAGAGGGAGGGCAAGGGTGAAGCTGGAAAGCCACTACTAGGCTGTGGCCAGAGTCCAGGAGGGTGGTGACTTAGACAAGGGTGCCAGAGGTACACGTGGCGAGGAGGGACTGAACACATGACCTACACTGCCGCAGCTGTAGCCAACCGCAGAAGTGCTGAGGGTGGCCCCGGTTGACTGAGTGTCATCCCTCCAAACCACCCCAAGCCCGTCTTTTCAGTAAGTTCAGGGATGAGTCAGACATACACAGGACTTGCAGGATAATGCCCTTCCCCACCCCCCACCCCCCGCCAAGGAAACAGACAACAGAAACCTGAGCCTCAGCCATTGCTTGCCCAACCGCCTATGGCTCCATGGATAGCACATAGCAAGGGCAGGTATGCAGAAGGGCATGTGGCAAAGCCTTGGCACAACGCATCTGAAAGCTGTTGGCTTTTGATCTGGGCTGGGCTTGCTCAGCAGGGCTGGATAAAAACTGTTGTCCACCAAAAGACAGACCGGGGGCCCAGCACCTGTCCCAGGGTAGTCAGTCCTACCTAGGACATAAGCTAAGCCGGCGGCAGAGGGCACATCAACCATTCTCCTGGAAAGACCCTCCACAGGGGAGCCTGAGTCTTTTCATAAGCAACAAAAAAAGATTGAAGCCAGACAGGGGTACAGGGCAGGACCATATAGGACATGAGATGCTTTGCTCAGAAACCCTTTCCCAAGCCCTGTCTCAATGAGGCTACAGTTTATAAAGGGGCTGAGACCTACCAGGTGTCCCTGAGCTCAGCTGGGGTCTCCTGGTACTCTCTTATGTTTCACCTGACTGCTGTCTGGCAGCAGAACAAGTGCTATGAACAAGGCTTCAGTCCAGCCCCCGCCAGCCTGCAGCCCCGTCCAGATCAAAGGTCACAGCCCATCCTGCAGCCTGCTGCTCTCACTCAGGTGACTTCTCTTTTCAGGAGAGAGGGGAAGCAGCTTCCTTTCTGTAGATCACAGCTACAGGTGCAGAGCTGGTTTGAAAGAAGCTCCTGCCTCCATTTTCAGTGATTTTTAACTCCTAAGAAAGGTTTTCCTCTGTGCTATGATTTGATTAGATCGGTGCTCACACCAAAACTAATGTTCTCGAGAAGGCAGGCAGAAATTTCCCACTGTGCCATTCCTAGGCCTTGCAAACAGGGCAAGGAACAACAGAAGAAAGAAAAGGTGGCTCCCATTCTCAGTGCACCCCGAGAACAAGCCAGTTTATAAATGATTTCATTTTAAGACATCCTGCTTGCAATCTGGTCATTTTTCAATGGGAAATATATACATTTGCTAAACACAAAATGGAGTCATTAAGCCTGATGAAGTCGGAGGCAAAGCAAAACGGTGGCTGTATGTGCCCTGTGTTCCCTTCTGCTTGATAAATTAGGGATCCTGTGGAAGCCTCTCCAGACAGGTGCTAGCATGGGGCCATGCCTAGAGGAGGGTGGCATGTCCATACGCACAGAGCTCCCATATTCCAGGCATCTAATTACCCAGCTCTTCCCACAATGCACACACACACACACACACACACACACACACACACACACACAATACTATGAAACCTGAATTCAGTCTACAGTTAATAGTATTTAGTGGCACTGTTTCTCTAGTTTTAATACTGTGCTGTGATTACAGAATGCAGCCTCAATGAGAGAAGCTAGACCATGGCACAAAGAACTTGCTCTATCATTTTTTTTAAACAATTTCTTGTGAGTCTACAATTAGAGTCAAATAAAGAGTTCTCAAGATGCTAACTGTTTAATGTATGCAGCAAGAACTGCAAACCTATATGTTGGCCCCACACACGAGGATGGGAGAGAGGGAGACACACACACACGTTTTTATTATACAAAAAGGCACTTTGGGACTTACCAAGGAACCACCTCAGCAAGTTTCCCCAGAAATCACACCCCAAAGGTGAGAAAGAGCATGTTGCTAGAGGCGGAACATGGGCTCATGTCCTTAAGTCACCTTCTCCCATACCAGTCCTGAGAAGACTAGGTATGAGGAACTGACTGTGGAGAAGTCTGCTGTCATGGGCTGTGGAATTCCTGCACCTGCCAAGCCAGCTGCGATTTGGGCCATAGTCAAAACAAGATCAAAGTCCCATCCACAGTCCCTCCCACTAGACCAGAGATTGAAATTTTGGGGGTGCATCAGAATCCATTTCAAATGCTGAGGCCATTCTAGCCCCAGTCCTAGGTAGATGAGGAAAACTGTGTTTAAAGCAAGAACACTTAGATATTTCTGCTGCAAGTGCTCATGGGTGGAAATAATGCCAGACCTGGGTGAGAGTCTGGGAGCAGACCTGGCTGACTCCTGGTGCCAGGTGAAGAGAAGAACTAGCAGGTGCCCGACACCCGAGGAGCCAGTGCCTCCCCTCCCACTGGAGAACTTTGGGCCTACTTCTAAGTATGAGCCGTCCATCTCCATCCCTGATGTGTAGGGAGACTGAGGAATGACCCAGAGGCCTCTGTATGGAGCCTGGGTGGGCTGTCACCACAGGGCCTTTAGGACAAAATGCAGAATGCAGACTCTCCCATCCGAGAGGCAGCTTGGTGCTGAGGCTGGTGATGTGCTGAGCAACCGCAGCTCCTCCAGTACACATCCCTTTATTCTGAGAGAAGGATCCGTCAGCCCATTTTCCAGGTTACGGAAACAGAGGCCTGACAAGTTCTGGTACACACGCAGAAGTGGCGGAACAGGACCGCCCCAGATACAAGTTGCTACTCTGAGGCACAAACCCTCTACCTGGCACAAAGATTGCTTTGGGGTCTCTCTCATCTCCTCCGGGATAAAAGGTTATTATCCCGGGGAGCCGGTTCTTGCTTCGGCAGCATTATTATTTCTAAGCAGCTCGAAGGCTCTCAAAGGCTCTCTCCTTGATTCCTTTCTGTCTTTCATCTTTCACCCTATTCCCTCTTAATCTTTCTCTTTGCTTTCATTTTTTTTTATTTTGCTCCTTTTTGTCCCCAAATCCAAAACCACAGACACCATTTTCTTTGTCTTACTGATGCTAACTTAAGAATTTGCTTCTGCAGCCAGGCAGGATAGCTCAGTGGGTGAAGGTGCTTGCTGCCTAATGACTTGACTTCAAATCCTTTAGACCAACACGATAGAAAGAGAGAAATGGCTCATGCAAAATTCTGCTCTGATGTCTCTGGGTCACACTCACACACACTCATAATTTATAAAGAGGACTTTGCACCTGCTGTCATGCAATGACACCAGCAATCTAAAAACACAGGAATGTGCTCTGCCATGAGGCAAGTGACCTACCGCTTTCCAGAGGACACTGAGGGATCCTATTGGCCCAGAGGCTCCAAAGATAGTCCATGTTCCACTCCAGGCACACCTGATGATCTTTGAAAGGCCGTTCAAAAGGCGGGACCGTCTGCAGCAGGGTGTAATTCTTTGCCACGGCATGCAGTAAATTCTCCTCCCCTCGGACATTTACGCCTCCGCCACTGGGCCTGTGAGTAATCCAAGCTCGGAGAATCACGGTGGACACGGAGATGGGGTGTCTGATGAAATAGTCATCCCTGTACACCATAATGCTCGGAAACTTCACATGTACTACCTGGGTCCTGCTGGTGTGGAGGTGCTTCTCATTCCTCCATCTCTTTTTGTACACAGGAATGCTACTTCTGAACTCAGATGAGACAACCGCCTCCAAATTGACAACACAAGGCTGAGAGCATAAATACTCCACAGAGACTTCAGAGACATTGCGTACGCTCCCTTCAAAGGAGGTAAAATAAATAAAGTCTGTGTACGTCGTGCTCTGCTCTGCTCTGGGCAGCACCGATGTTGTCAGGGAAGTATGCCTGCCCAAAGATGGCACAAAATTCTGAAAAGGAGAGAAAAGGTAATACAGAATGTTTTAAAAGTCATCCTATTAACACAGGCATGAATTGATGTTATTTTCTTGGCATTAAAAACTACATATCTATGTAGGAGCAATGAGTGTGGATAGGAAGAGATGTCAAAAGCACCACCATTATACTGAAGAAAAAACCGACACGCACATAAAAGAAGATTGGGTCACGCTAATCTCTCTCTCCCTAGGCTCACGCGCATCTGTTGATCAAAACATGGCTTCCAAAGCTATGTGGCAATCTTTCCCCAGCTGGCTTCCAAAGGACAAGGCTGGTCCCTGGCAAAAGTAATAGCAAAAGGAGCCTGTCATAGAATGAAAGAAGTGAACCAGCCTCAGACATGTACAAACTACTTCAAATGGTGGTCATACACTGCCAATCAAAGGGCTGGAGAAAAGTTGAAAGGGTATCACTAGGGAACATGAGAAGAAGGCCAGCCTGAGCACTTATCTCCTGAAAGTGTGGAGCTGGGACAAGGCTGCAAGCCTGATGCCTCTGCTGTTCCACACAGGCAGGCTCAGACCACAGCTTGATATAGCTGGTGCCAAGAAAAATTCTAGCAGTGTGCCCACTTGGTTGCTTCTTTAAGTACCCAAGTCCTCTCACAGTGTACATTTCTTCCGGAAATCTGAGGATCTTGGTTCCAGAGTCCAGCCAATGTTGTGAGTGTGAGGTAATGAGTTATGAATAACTGAGTCCTTCTTGACGTGACTTAGTGATTCAGGTGTCCAGAGCAAACAAGGTCACTGTGACCGCTTCACGCCCATTTTGAGGGCTATGATCGGAAGAGAAGAGAGAAATAAAAAGAGCTAGAAGACAAGCATGGGTGATGTTGTGGGGAAATTGGAATCCCTGCGCACCACAGCTAGCACTGTAAAATGGCACAGCTTCTATGGTAAACACTAAAGCCGCGAAAACCATGTGATCTGATCCCATGATCGCTCTTGCAAATAGACCCGAAAAGGTTGAAAGCAAGAACTTGAGGAGGTAGTTACATGCTGATATTCATAGCCACACTATCCGCAATAGCTAAAAGCAGGTCAAGTATTCATCAGAGATGAGAAGGACAGCAGTCTATGTGCACTACAACGGAATAGGACTCTGCTATTCTATCAAATGGATGGACTGTGAAGAGGTGCTAAGTGAAAAAAGCTAAGCACAAAACAGGAAGTACTGTATGAGACACTTACAGGAGAAGGTAGAGGAGTCAGACTCCTGGGGACAGAATAGAAGAAGGATTGCCAAGGTCTAGGGAAGGGCATGAGTAGTTAATGTTAGAGTTTCATTGCAGAGTGATGAAGATGTATTAGAGATGAGAGTGATGATAGCTGTGCACAATGTGACCTTATATAACACTGCTGAACTTGTTTCAAAACAGTAAGCTTTATAAATTAATGCTATATCACAACCTTAAAGAAAAAGTCATTTCATTTGCCAGCTAGGACTACAAATGTCTCTAATCCCCCTGCTCAGGAGGCAGAGACAGGAAGATCCTGCAAGTTTGAGACCAGCTTTGTCTACAAAATGAACTCTAAACCAGATATGGGTAGTGAGTGAGATCTTGTCCTAAAAGTGGGGAAGAGGAGTGCAAGATTGCTCACTGGGTAGAGGCACCTGCTGCCAAGCCTGATGAGCAGAGTTAGATCCCAGTGCGCACGCGCACACACACACACACACACACACACACAGACAAGACAAATAAATATAATTCTTAAAATTTTAAAGATACTTTGGTCTTGCAAAGAAAGAAAAGGGCTCCTTTTTCCATTCTAGAGCCATGGAAAAGCAAAAGTGGACTAGAACTGAAGTCTTATATCAGGGAAACACTCCTGTCCATGGCTACAAATAAATAAATAAAAACAAACATGTCCAGTGTGCCAATCAAACAGTAAACAAGTTCAATTCAGATCAGCAGCAGAAACACAACTGACTTGGGGGTCTAGATCACGCTTATGAGAGAAACGAGATGCCATTTGGGCTTTGAGAAAAAGTTCTCCAGGAGACAAAGCAAAAGAGAGACTAAAAGTGGCCTCAAGAGCACCATTGGGGCAAGGGGCAAAGGAACCAACTTCAGGAGAAGGCAGCTTGGCTTGGCCAGAGACCAGAGCACCGGCAGAGATGCAGGCAGGCATGGGAATCTGAGATGATAAAGAGAGAGAGCATTTGGCTGTTTGGGTCCCGCGAGCAGCGAGTGCCAGCCCAGGCAGGAGCACTTCCCTCCGCATGCAGGCTTCTGTAGGAGGGGTGGTGTTCTCTTTTGGACTCAGTGCACAAGGGTTAGGGCAACCGTCCAGCCGAAATTCGAGCTAATCATGACTCAATGATGAGTAAGGCCCCACTCTCGGGAACAGAAAAGCATATTAAAGCCACACATAGATGGCATTTTTAACCCGTTAGACTCTCAAGGTCAAGGTCAGATTTCATGGTCCACTGGCTATGGGGGCAGGCACCACCTACTCATATGTTCCCAGTGATAGTCATTTCTACAAGGCAATCAGACAATACCCACCAAAAGCGTAAGTGCAGTCACCCTCCAGCCCAATATTCCCGCTTGTAGAATTTGTCCTACACATATACCTAATCTGTGGGAAAGCGTGTAAATACAAGCTTTTCAGGTCGTTGTCACAGTGGTAGATAAAATGTCTGCAGCTTAATAAAAGAGGTACTCCCAGTCCTGGAGTACACTACAGCCATGAAAAGACTCAAGATCTTCATATTTGCGTGATGGGACAATCTCCAAAGGCTATTTTGGGTTTGGAACTTTTGTTTCTCCTGCTGTCATTTTTTAAGTGAGTTCATAAATATCATACTGGGTTACAAAGCACACACACACACACACACACAAGACGTAAAAAAAAAAATTACTTGAAAACACACAGCCACAGTTGTTCCCATGAAAAGTGGAAGGATGAAGTAGCCAGAACAAGAGTAGGAGGGAGATATGTGTGGCTATGCCATTATAGTTTTGCATTTCTGGATCAGGGAAGAGAGCAGGTATCTTAGCAGGTGAAAGTGTCAGTTTCCGCAAATGGCAGAAAGGGAACAAAAGGTCTGGCCATTCCTTTATGTGCATCTTGGGAAACCTGGGATAAGAAGTCTCTAAGGAATGAGGACAGTTTAAACATTCCATCCCTCTAGGAGAGGATTAATTGTTTTCTGCTCTAATGTATATGGCTAAACTGCAGGGAGAAAGCACACATAAAAATCATCTTAGAGTTGAAAGTAGAGCAGGAGCGGCCGATGATGGCTGGCCCCTCCTTCACTGTGCAGATGAGGAAACAGTAAGCAAATCTCTGCATCTCTCACATTCCCCCATTGGTGGGCTAGCAGAGCTAAAGCAAGAGCCAGGCTCTTTTTCCTTCACCTTCACATACCCACCAACACAATGCCCACCCCAAAGCACATCATGGCAAGACAGCCTGGGAACTCTGGGCTGCAGCTTACTTTTGCACAAATAGATGAGCCCAGTGTTGGTTCATAGGAAGAATGCATTCGTTCAGTACTCAAACAGAATTTCCCAGAAGTCAGCAGTCCCTGGTGCCTGTGGACCTGGACCAGAACAGCAGATGGGAGGCCAGTGCATCTTATGCTTGGGTGATGCCTCAGATGTTCTCCCACGGAAATCCATGCAAGGAACCTTTCACTTCCGGAGGCCAGACAAGGCTCAGAGACCTCGGCCCGCTTTGGTACAGTGTGCACCACAACGTGTTCTCTTTCAAAAACTGACTCCAGATCACATTCTTTCCATGCCTCTCTGAAAAGCTCACCCAGGCCTAATTTTCATGCTTTTATTTGTTTGTTTATTATTTATTTATTTTCTAGCCCATTTTCAATGCTAAAAGAAGATAACTCCCTTTTAAGCAGAAATGCAAGAGAAAGGCCACTTTATTCCCCTGCAAAGTGTGGTTCTTAATAACCCTGTTCATTATTTTACATCTGATTGCTTGAAAATGCGCCCGTCACACTTTTCTGCATTAATAAGGGCAGCATGCCACGGCCTGCGTGGAGTGTTACACCCGGCACGCTGTGGTTGAAGGAGGTGGGGGTCACACCTTTCACTGCTCCTCTCCAGGGCTTTCCTTCCAAATTCTGTTTCAAAGAAAATGTCTGGGCGCTCGTACGGTGATTATTGTATTTTCATCTGCTTCTAGGCCCCGAGTCAGCAAAAGAAAACGGAAAGGATGCAGATTCAAGACATATGTTCTCCAGATAGTCAGTTGGCAGAGCAGCCACTGTGACATGCTGAAAGTATAGAGCATAGCCTGAATTCAACGCCTTGCTGTTTAACAAAAGGCTACGAAGTGTCTGATTAACATTAGCATGTCAAAATGACAATATATGGATACATCAAATTAAATGTATTAAAATGAGACATATCTGTTCTTGTTTACTTTTTCAATGTGGCAACCACTGAATATAAAATTATAGATTTGACTTGAGCTGTCAATGGATGGTGCTAGTCCAGATTTAAGGTCATCCGACTTTTTCTATTTAAAAAGGGGGGTGGGGAGGAAGCAAACGGCAAAATCTAGTCATCCCTCAGTCTCAGCGGCATTGGTTCCTAGACTCCAAACAATACCAACCGTCTGTGGGTGCTCATGTGTCTTATACAGCGCAGGGTCACCGTGTAGAGCAGATCCTTCTGTGTGTGTACAGGGCACATGTATGTACAGGTGTGTGCCCGTGCATGTTGATGTGCTAGCCAGAGGACAGCCTTTGCCATTTCCACCAGTACTGTCCACCTTAGTTTTGTTTGGTTGATTGGCTTTTGTGGTTATTGTTTGCTTGTTTCTTTTGTTTAGGGGAGGGGTGTTGTTACTGGTTTGAGACAGGGTCTTTTCCTGGCTTGGAACTTGTCAAATAAGCTCCGCTAACTGGCCAGCCAACCCCAGGGATCCTCCTGTCTCCATCCTCCCTAGGACTGGGCATAAAACGCACCATCACACTCATCACCCTAACTAGCCTCTAACCTGTTACGTAGACCAGGCTGGTCTGGAACCCATGCAGATATGCCTAGCTCTGCCTCCCGACTGCTAGGATTAAAAGTGTGCACTACCATGACTGGTCAATGCTCAAGTTTTGTTTTTGTTTTTCACATGCATTCTGGCAATCAAAATCAGCTCCTGTATTTGTGAGGCAAACATTTTACTGGCCAAGCCATCTTCCCTACCCTCTCCTGTATATTGCAAATGATCTCTAGGTAATTTATGTATAAACCATGCAAATGCTTTGTGCATAGTTGTTATATTATGCTGTTTTGGAAATAATAATGGGGAAACAGCTGCATATGTTTAATATAGATGCAATTGTTTGTCCAACATTTTTTTATCCTTGAACTCCAGGGATCTGGAATCCATGGGATATAGACTGACACACCTTGGGTATTTCTGGCATGTGCACTCCATTGTGGTAGGAAAGCAGCCAACAGGGTGACATATAACTGAAGGAAGTTGTTGGCCCATACAACTTTTAGTTACAAATGGGCACACTGGCTAGGCTGGCTCGGAGTTTGGCAACTACTGTTCTGCAACATGCCTTTGTTCTAGGTAGAGTTCTGAAGCCCAGAGTGATAGGAGCTAAACCCTGTATGGAGGTGACATGGGAACCAGGGGATGAAAGACTCAATTAGGCATAATGACCTGATGAGGTTACCGTGCCTTTTTCTATGACTCCTTGGTGGTGGGCATTGGCATCCTGCTATTGCTTCTTTCAGTAAAGATCCAAGTTGGATGAGAACCTGGTGCTAGGCTGGGCAGTGAAATCACTTATTTGAGAAGCCTGAGACGTTCTATGGTATTTGGAGTATAAGGGGGACTTCAAGAAGGGGGCAGCTTCTGTGATATAATGCAGAGAGGCTGGCCCCAGAAAGGGTCCTAATATTACCCACATGTCCTGTGTGGAGCACTGGCCTGCGTTCTTTGAGCAGCACTTACCCCAGTCCTTGGAACATCTAGAGTGGGAAGGGGCACTTCTGGCCCCTGGCTATCACACAGAGGCAGTGGAAGAAGCTGGCCTCTCCCAGGCTAGAGAAAACCCAGAGGGCAGCTGCTACACCATGGGCTGTGGCTACCTCTGCTATGTACAAAACCAACACCGATTAGTAACACATCACACTCTAAATATTGATTAAGCCAAAGCTGATTTCCTGGCTCAAGCCATGTGCGTGGTTGTCAGCTGTTTCCTGCCAGGAAAATAAGGCAATTAAATTGAAGAGTTCCAGCTTCAGGCATGACACGTGTCCAAGCTTCATAGGTATTTCTTGTGCCAGGTTGCATTAACATAAACTAAAAGACCTGTTCACTTTCCCTGGTCTAGAAGCTCCGAAGCCAGAGTCCACATCCTTGTCACATCTCCAGACTCTAAAAGAGCCCTTGGCATACGATGGGAATTAGTATGTTCTTTGGAAAAGAAAAATAAGGCAGAGGGTAAGACACCTGTCAGATGTTTGGGTAGTCAGTCTCCGGCTGCTGCCTTGAGACCCTAACAGGAACCTAAAAACATCTGCTCCAAACCCGAGAGTCTGTTGTCCTTCCTTACTGTCCCAGCTTCTCCCCCAATGGATGACCACCAGCCTACTCCCCACTGAGCCTCCTTGGAACACTCTTACCATCAGCATCGCCAGCTGATGGTAAGGAACAAAACCTTAGCCAAGACCTGGGAGATCCCAGAAGGTGACACCAACTCAATCAGATTCCCCCTCACCTCCTGACCTTTCAGACAACTGTCCACTGTCCTAGAACTTTTTCATGCCTCCAGGAAAAATAAAATAAAATCTATTTTTAAAAAAATCCATCCTCCCTACCCCCACTGGGTTCTGACTTATATTCTAGCCTTGTAAGATAATACCAAAAAAAAAAAAAGCAAAAACCACAGCTCAAATGCACTGTAACTCTAAGCAAGGCATTCAGGGTGGGAAGGGGCATCTCTGGCCCCTTCAGATCATGCTGTTTAAGCAACCATATCATCGTTTCACTCCAGAAGCTAAAGAATTGCTCTGAGCACTCAGGGCTGGGAAGAAAACTCCAGAGCCTCAGATAACTGGTTCCAAGAGAAGGAAGCCCCAGTCAAAGTTTGAGAATGTCATGCACAATCACAAAACATAAAGCCCTTTTGCCTTTGTAATTGTGTACTGTAGTATATTTGGAAAGCGAAATAGATTATTTAGTGTGTGTTCATGACAAAAGAACCAAAATTATAAACCTGAACTCATTGATTCAGCCTGGGCATCAAGGACAGATGAGCCCGTATTCTTCTGGGCAAAAAACCCAAACTATCCATATAGCCTAAACTTCTTTTAGGATGAGTGCATTTGATTCCTTTAAACAAATCAATAAGGAGTAAGTCTGTTCAAATAGCCCTGTTGCACAGAGCTGGGAAACTGGCTTTCTTCTCTACATGGTCCACTAGATATTGAAGAAATGAACAGGGATTGGAAAATCTAAAATCATTCACTCTCACCACAGGAAGTTCATTTACACTTCCCAGTGTGTGGGAGCAGGTCGGATATGCAAACAATAATCGTGTCTGTTTTTCTCGTTCCTGCCTGCTCACTCCATCCATCACTTAAGAAGATCTCGGCTCCAGAACACTCTCTCTCCAAACAGGCTGGCTCAAGCTTTCCATAGGTCAAAAAAGTAATTGTATTGGCTTAAAAGTCCTACTCTGTCCAATTTCTGCTGACTAAATAAGTGAAACTTCCTTGTTGCCACAAAGCACACAATTATGCAGAATGGGCAATGATGTCAACAAGACCTTGACCATCAAGATATGCCTGGGGAGACATTTCCCATCAAGCACTGCCCTTCCCAGACAGAGCCAGCCAGCAATGCACCATCCCAACAATAATCAATATTTCTTCTTGTGTAAGAGACCCTCAATACTAATTAGCATGCTCTTTCATTCTAACTCAGACCCTATAAGGGCAAGAGAGGTTGGTTTGGTTTTATTTCAGAGGGCCTACTATGTGCTGGCCACTGTGACAGGTGCAGTCAATCTTTTTTTTTTTTCATTTTCTCACTCACTTTCTAGCCTTGTGTCTCTTGTCTTCCAGAAACACCTTCAAATGATACTCTCAGCTCGTTTTCTGGTTTCCACTCTTTGGCTTAAGGGGAGGAGACCTGGAGACATCAGTATCTCATCTTAGAAGCAGGAAGAACCAAGACTTCCTCTGGTCAATCTGCTCCACATCTTGCAGGGAAGAGATAGTATGTCACATGGAGACACATGGGCACGGGAACACTCCAGCCTGAGTAAGCCATTCTCCGGGTAAGACAGGAGGCAAGGAGGTGCCAGGGCAGAAGCTCGTCAGCAGTTCCTCAACCTCTTCCCTCAGCTCCTCCCTCTGAAGGACAGGACAAACCAATAGACAAAGTAACCAAATTCATTCTGTGCCATTTATGGTCAGCCCCCATCATCTCAGAGAATTGCTTGGGTCCTTTATTTCTTCTCCACCACATTTCCGATGGCTCCCCACTTTTGGCAGGCAGGGAAAGCAGGAGGCAAAAGGCAGGGGCCACAGTGTGGGAGAGTGCAGAGCGATGGTCAGGATGGGGATGTCACTGGTGAATAGGAAATCTGGAGATCACCCCTGAATTTCAAATATCCATGACCATGATTCTGCAAGCTAAGTAACTGAGAGCCCTTAAAATTTTTTTTTAATTTTTTACATCCTGTGTTGCTCAATGTGAAAGGATAATGAATACTCCCCGGTGGATAATGGATGGGATATATGCACTTACAGGGGTTCCGGCACCAGACTCTGTAACAGCTGCCGTCTGCTAACGGTCTCTACATATATCTAACCTGCTAATGTCCTCTTAGTTCTTTGTGCCTAGTTGTCTAACAAGCTCAAATGTCCACTCTGAATACTTCAGCTTTTCAGCTGACATCAATATTGCCTACAGTGAGATTTATTTTCTCACTTAAGGAAAAAAGTTATTCATTCGAGACTAGAGTTCAGGTGGACAGAACTGCCTTCTAGATGCTCCAATGTCAAGGGCAAGACTAGGGCAGGACTGCTCTAGCAAGGCAAGGAGAGAAAGGGAGGCATCAATGGTGTAAGAACACAGCAAGAGGGTCTATGGGGCAGGGTGAGCCCTGTGTGAGGCGACTTAACAGCAGTGACTTCAGCAGAAGCAATCCAACCTTTCGCTTTGGACACCCCCTCTCTCCCTGGAGGCTCGCTGCATCTTGACCTTTGGTGACCTCAGGATTTTCTGGCAGCCGCTGGAACCAGGAATCATCTTTTTAGCAATCTGCCTGGCATTGCTTTGTGACTTATCTTTCAGGCCTCATCACAATTATTCATGCTCTGGCAGGATCCTAGCTACAGTCACAGGAGTCCTGTGGGCTGATGCTGAAGGTTTCTTTGTCCCAGGAGATGAAGAAGGGAGTGCCCTCCCTCAGAACCCTGACTCTGAGAGACAGGCTCCCCAGAAGGGCTTGTTCAGAAAGCTACTTGCATCTTAGCTTTGTGAGCAAGCTGACACAAAGTAGGAATGAACCCCAAGCCATCAGTGAGTTGGTATTGTAGTGCACCATCACCATCTGCTCAGGGCAGGATGACAGAAGCTCAGATGCTTCACCTGAGCGCTTACCTCACCCCTCCCAATGGCAATCAGTTTCTGGGCTTTTTCTCTCTCTTTTCTTCTTTAACATCCTGCTTCTATTCTGTGGCCTGGCCTTCCTGCTTCTTATATTTTAGGTTACTTTAGACATGACCTCACATCCTGGACAGTTGTGCAGTAGTTGCTAATTTCTGGAGCTCTGCTAATGGACTATACATTTAATGCAAGAGGAGAATGGGCCATAAGAAGCAAAATCCAGAAGACAATGAGCTGGCTTAGGTCAAAGTGAGAGCTCTGGAGAGGACGCTGATGTAGGCTTCATCTCAGGCTCTCTGTGTGGCCTGCAGCAGTTCGCTTAACCTCTCTGAGACAGCTCTCTCATAAGGATGGAGATCATAACAGCTACTGTCTCACAAAGGGTATTACTAAGATTAATACTGGACAGCAACCACTCGTGACTTAGCACAATGGAAGCTGTTGTTACGGCTTCCAAATGCTGGAATGGTTTTCACCGCCAGCTCCTACCTAGATATTCTGCCTCTATCTCCTTCCCAGCCAGTCAGCTCCTCCTTGATCAAGGAGAACTCAGACAGTAACACATCTTCATTGTTCTATGTCTCTTCCCCCGCCTCTCTCTCTCTTTCTGTGTGTGTCCATGTGAGTGTCTGTGTGAGAATATGTGTGTGTGTTTTACTTTTTCCGCAGTTCACACCCCAAGCTTCTCTAAGATCTAGAAGCTCCACCTTTCACACATACCTCAGGTAGAGCATAACAGGAGAGCATAACAGGAGAGCAAAATCACCAGCACACGGCAGGACACTCAGAGCAAAACATGGAGGCCGCCCCTGGGATCCAGCCTCAACTTACTTAGGTGGGTAAACCCCTCTCAGTCAGCAATGCATGGCTCCCTTGCTTGTTCAAGTCTCTGATAACAAGATATCAGAAGCCACCAGAAGGAAGCACTTAGTCACGGACTGTGACAGGTGCCCTCCATCACATCCTCATACCCACCCCTTCCCCAACTACCAAGATGTTTGTGCATGTTGTTCTCTCCGTATTATGGGTCTGCCTTGACACCTCCCTCAGTCGCTCCTGCTGACCCTGCTACCATTTCCCCTCTTGGATCCATTCCTCCAACCCCCCCCTTGGTGAGCACAGAACTTCAGTACTTGGCCCATCTTCTGTCTCTGCCACGTTAGCTTGTTACACTTGTTACTCTGATTTCATCAGCTGTCAAGCACCCACACACACACATACACACACACATACCCTTGGGCCTTGAGTCTCAAGTGGAACTTTCCAGATCACCTGAGTGGAAATATTTCATGGAATGCTCAACTACATAAATTCTGTTTCTGCACTAACCATCAGTGCCGTGTATGCAGGATCATCTGTTTAAGCGAAAGCCCTGTCATTTGTCATGGCAGTTTTATTTATGAGCCTGTGTACTGTAACCCTGTGGCATAAATATTAAATAATAACATCCCTTGGGCAAAAAAAAAATCATTCCCATTACCTGACAACTTCTTATGGAAATGTATAGTAAACCCAACCACAAAAATTGGTGTTGGCTAATTCTAAAATACACACACATATCAGTAAGGATTGTTCAACAGGTAGAGAGAGGGACACTGTTACAATTTGCATTTTCACACAGTCTTCCTTAGAGAAATGAAACGGCCAAGAAGTAAAGTGTGTTTAAAACAGCAGCAAACTTGGGTTAGGTGACAACTTTCTTCAAACCCAAATTCCATTTCCCATCAGAGTCTTCTTAGCGCGTGAGCTTTTAAGAAAACTAGACTCCAAACACTGGCAGCGCCACATGAATGGGGTTCTGGACAATGACACTGCTCGACTTTTAAGCATTCTGTGAATTTCCTATTACATCAGTTTCATGATTCAGCATTTTTCTTTTCACTTATTTACAGTAATCTACGGCGAGATAACCCAAGCTTTCCGCAGAATCCTGGAACATAAGGTAGGCTGGGAGCAAGGGTGGAGTCTTGTGTAAATTTGCTATGGCTTAGAACTCAGGAACAAATGAGAGAAAGCAATTCCAGAACTGGATGAATCCTCTTCACCTTTCTCTGAGGGTCTCAATTACTCTGGTGTTTAAAATAGGTTACTGCCATCTAGTTCGTAAGTCTAACAGAAGGCAAGAAGTGTGCAAACTGCAAACTGACGTGCATAAGCCAAACGTAGCTCTGAAATGACAACGTTCAAGACGCAGCTAAAGTCACCACTCTGTCGGTAAGCGTGCTACAAAGAAGTAGATTCGTTCTGGCATCCGCAACTTGGCTGGAGTGACCAAGGAGTTGAAGAGCCTCTGGAAATGCGAGGTGCGGTGGCACAGGCGGTCCTGGCCAGGAGGACCCGGGGCAAACTCAAAGGACGGTCGGGGTGGGTGGCAGGGGAAAAGGAGAAGTTGGGCATAAGAAGGAAAGGAGCTTCAAGAAGGTGGATGAAAAGCCCAGGACGAGTGGGGACGGGGTGGGGCGCCAAGCTCCAAGGGACGGGAGGCGAATGCAGGGCAGGGAGGGTCTAGTGGCTGGGGACAAGAAGGGTACTCTAGGGGAACCTGGTCTCCAAAGAGGCGATGAGAAAGAGGAATGGACTCCAGCAAGAGTAACCGGCAAGTCCGGTCCACGCAGCCGGGGACTGTGAGCGCCCGGGGCGCAACGGCAAGGAAGAGGGAAAACTCGCGGCGACGATCCCACCTCCTGCGGCTGGGGTCCCAGGCCACCCCATCCCGTCCCCAGGGCCCGCGCAAAGGAAGGACCAGAGAAGGGTCCAGTGCTCACCAGGTAGCAGAGAAGGAGCAGCGCGCTGGCCGGGCGGCCGCCGAGGCCCGGGGGGACACTGACGCTCGAGGGGACCATGGCTGCGGCCCGGGGACCGAAAGCGGGCGGCGGGGGTTGCTGCTGCTGCTGTCGCCGCCGTGGCCACCAAAGCCCCGCGCCGCGCCACTGCATGGCAGGGCCGCCCGGATCCCGGCCGGAACAGGTCACCTGGTGCAGGGACCGGCCCCCGCCCGAGGCGCCACCTTCCCGCCCGCCCCCGGCCGGCGGCCCGCCGCGCGCGGGGCCACCTGCCGCTGCCACCGGACCCGCCGCCGCCGCCGCCACCGCCGCTCCCGCCGTCGCCCCCGCAGCCCCAGCCGAGCGCCGGCTCCTCCCCGCTCGCAGTCCCGTCCCCTCCCTCCCTCGGCCTCCCTGCCCAGCCCGCCTCCCTGGTCGCTCCCTCCCAGCCCGCGGCGTCCACCCCTCTGGGCCGTGGGCGCCCACGCAGGTGGGGACCGCGTGGTCCCGCCCCCCCGGCCGCTGTTCGCCGCCGGGTCCGCGGGGCTCTCGGCCGCCCCCATCCCTTTCTCTTGCTTCCTCCTCCGCCCCTTCCGCGCCCTTGCAGTCCGCGATACCCCACCGCCGCCTCACCCCTTCTACTCCCCACTTTCTCCCTTTCCTCCACGTCCTTTCTCCCTAACTCCCTCCCTTCTCCAACCTCTCCCTCCCGCACCTCCCGCTTGTGCCCACCCTGCTGCTTGCCGCTCGTTTCCACTTCGCGCCCGGGCACTAGGCAGTGGGGTTTGTTTGGTGGCTTGGGGGCGGGGGACGTGGGGGTTGTGGCAGGGGCGCCATTCTCGCAGGGCGGGGCAGAGGGTGCTTTCTTGGAGTTGAGCCACGCGGCCGCTTGGCTTCTAATCCTTAGGGATGGATTTTGACCCCTGCCAACCTCCACCTGTACACCTGCAGGGCTTGGGGCCGCTTTCCTGCTGGCATGTTTAGAGCCCAAGCTGTGCCCCACCCTGCAGCCTGATTGGCGACACGTTCTGGATGTTTCCCCAGGGTTTTGTGCGGTGCCGCCGCCGCTGCCGCCGCGCTCTTTGTTTTAATTGTCCGGAGTATTGGCGCCCAGAGCGGGTTTGTATTTGATTTGCATCCCTGAGCTCTGGCTTCCACTTGGACAGAGAAGAAAACGAATTAATTAGGCCAGTACAATCCTACCCAAGCCCCAAATGAAAGGGGGTGAGGCCCTTGAAGTGCGCAAACAGTTTTTTGTTGTTGTTGTTTTTTGTTTCTGTTTTTCTCTCGAAAATCAGGACACATCCTAGGCTTTTGGAGAGGAAGGGTGGAAAGGGCTGCTAGTAGACCTGAGTTCTGCAGCCGGTTGCAGGTAAGATGGGCCTCCAAGACAGGGCAAGCAGCTCAGGGTGTGCCCTGTAGTTCCTGGAAGGGCTTGGCTGTCTCTGTTGCTGAGAAAACTGTTTGGGGGGGGGGGCTAGGGTTAGTGCTGTGATATAGTTACCCACCTTGGAAAGTTTTGCCCCTTTGGCACTGGTGTGGATTCATGTGGATAGGAACTATTAATTGATTGGAAGCTACAGAACACAATCCTTTCCCTGAGAAGTTGTCACTACTGTGAGTCAAGTCATGCCAGTCTTGTGGTGTGGGGTGGGCAGGCTTGAGGATAAGTCCAGAGTAGATTATCCCGGACTAGTACAGTGGGCATATCAGGAGAGAGCCGGGTCGCCCTTGCTCAATTTTTTTGTTTCTTGGGTTGCCTGTGAGTTGTGGGCCTGTGACAGCCCAGTCACGGCTAAAAGGCTCTCAGTCCTTAGTTTCAGGCACCTGGAGAGCAAAGCAGACAGAGAGTGGAGTACCCCTGGGTACCAATGAGGCAGAACTCAGTGGGTCCTGGGTGGTGTTGAGAAGCCTCTTAGTGAGTAAATTTCCAGGTGGGAGGTCTCACTCTCCAAATCATGCGATTACAGGAAGGATGCTGCCTGCCTAGCCAGCTGCAAATACAATGAGGCACTTGGGAAGTTGGACAGATGTTGACAGGATCCCTGTCCCACTTCCACAGAGACAAAGCACTTAAAATTCTCCTCTGTGATGCAGGAAACTATTTATTCCATTTAGTGTCCAAGGGAATAAAAGACGGGGTGGCTTTGTCCCAGATCCCATCTGTATTTTTTCCATCAAAAGAAAAATACTCCACAGATTTTTTTTCTGTTTTTTTTTCTTTCTTTCTTTTCTTTTCCTTTTTTTGAGACAGGGTCATGATTCTATGTACCCAAACTGGCCGGAAACATGAAATCTTCCAGCCTCACCTTCCTGAGTGCTGGGATTGCATGCAAGGACCACCACATCAACCTGTTAATATATGTGTGGGAAAATTGTTGGCTTGTTTAAACGAAGGGGTGAGGTCAGAGGCAAGAGAGAATTTGTGGGTGTCCACCTGTCTTTCTGGACCTTCCCCCAGAGTTTCTGTCCTTTCTTGTGGGCCCAGACTCCTTCTACCCTCAGGGAACTGAATAGTCTCCCCTGTGGCTTGCAGTCAGAGGCAGTTTTCAAAGCTTTCTCAGCTTTCAGCAGCTGCCTTTTCCGAGGTGCAGTCCATTCAGAGGTGTCTCACTGAAGCTGGGCCAAACCGAATGTAGCACTCTGTATCCAGCTGTGTATTTACTGGTCTTCTGTAGCACTGGGTACTATCCCACTCCTCAGGAGTTCAGAGGTGGGCGGGACCATCCATTTTCACCTGGAGCAATGGACATGCCTCAGAAAACTGACCTAAACAGTTGGGCCCTCTAAAATGCTCACTTTGCCCAGGGAATCAGAATGGGTTTGCCTGGTGGCTCCTGTATTGGAAAGGGACAAGGAAAGGGCAGGAATTCTTCTCATGGTAGCCTTTTGGTCTAGAAGCCACAATTGCTTATTACCCTTGCTGTAGTAGATTATTGAAAGGGTGTGGCTTCAAAAAGAAAGCCTCTTATTTGGAAACAAATCTGTTTTCACTGTTGCCTTGTGGAAGGACTTGAAACTCCATACTTACAATTCATTGGTTTGAATTAAGCGTTTATACACCACTAAAATCCAAAGGCCCCCAAGAGGAGGCTGCTTAAATCTGGCCTCCCTTGTGCCTACCTTAGTGTAAGACAGTTTATCATCTCCCCATTCAAGTGACAGGGAGAGAAGAGTAAACCAATACATGACTCCAACAGAGACCAAGGCAGCCAAGGGCGTTCAGGTGATCCGGTGGGAGAAGCCAAGGATCTAGAGCCATGGGGAATAAGAAGAGAGCCTCTGGGATCTGCAAGGACCAGCCCTCAACCCGCTGTTCTCAAACTCAAAGATGGTTTTAGATCAGCAAAAATCTTAGGGAAAGTAATTGGCCAGTTAGAAAGTTGACGAGTAAAAACATTTGGGAAAAAAAACCCTAAAATATATTGTATTCTGTCAACATAACTTTACCCAAAGGACAAGCCCCCCCTTTTTTTAAGTCAAAGAATTAGGGAGGTACAGAAGAATGCCAGTGCATGCCAGGCCTGCACTTGGGGAACTGAGGCAAAAGGATCAAGCCCGCAAGGCCAGTCTAAAAACCATACTAGATACTGGCTCAGCAGCTTAGCAGGTACTTGCCACCAAAGCTGATGCAATCCCAGGGACCTATATGGCAGAAGAAGAGAGCTAACTCCCACATGTCCTCCGATCTGTACACACAAACTATGACACATGCCCTCCCCTAACAAATGGACAAATGTAGTAAAAATTTTGTTTTAATTAGGAAGAATCCGACATTGTAATAACAGATCATCTCGGTTCATGATAGATGGTCACGGGTGAGGAGATGGCTTAGTGCGTGAACACTTGCTGTGCAATCATGAGGATCTGCGTCTGGAAGCCCGGCACCCACAGGAAAGCCAGGCACAGCTGCTCCTGCCTGTGACCCCACCATTGGGGAACAGAGAGAGGGGGATCCTTGGAGTGTCCTGGCCAGCCAGTTTAGTCCAAACGGGAGCTCCATGTTTCGTTAATAGACTGATCATGTCTCAAGAAGAAATAAGATGGAGAAGCAACAAAAGATGCCTTGTGTTGACCTCTTCCCTCCACATCTGCACACATGGGTGAGCACACATTCACAACACACACAGACCATAGATAGATGATGACAGACAGACAGATAGATAGACATAGATATAGTCCTTTAGATAAAATGTAATTTTCTTGTAAAGAACTCATAACTTGTCTTTGTCCTCTTTCTGCTGAGGGCAGTAGAAACTCACCTTTGACCTGGTATGGTCCATATGGACACTTGGAAACCATGTCCCAGGCAAAGGGCACACCCAGCATAAAGAGATCTATTCCCACAGAGGCACATGACCCTTGGGCTTTAAAAAGTAGAAAGATACTCTATGGACTGTGGCATATCCCTTTTCCCCAATTCCCTCCTATAGAAATGTCCAGGGCCCAAGGAAAAGCCACTGGCTCTAGGAAGCCTTTTGCCTTAACTAGGGTTACTATTGCTGGGATGCAATACCATGACCAAAGTAACTTAGAGAGGAAATGGTTTATTCACCTTACACTTCCACAGCACTGTTCATCATCAAAGGGAGTCAGGGCAGGAACTCAAGCAGGTAGGAACCTGGAAGCAGGAGCTGATGCAGAGGCCGTGGGAGAGCGCTGTTCTCTGGCTCGCTCCTCATGGCTTGCTCAGCCCGCTTGCTCATAGACCCCAGGACCACCAGCCTAGAGGTGGCCTCACCCCAAATGGACTGTGCCCTCCCACATCAAACCCTATGAAAATGCCCTACAGGCCTACCTACAGCTCAATCTTGTGGAAGCATTTTCTTAGTTGAGGCTCCCTCTTCTCCAATGACTCTAGCTTGTGTCAAGTTGATACAAAACTAGCCAGCACATCTTCTCTCCTGTTCTACGTTCAAAACACAGTTAGTCACTGGCCACTTCTGCCTTAGATTGTGCTTGGTTGGTAGCTTATTCTCCTCAAAACAGAAGGTCTTGGAAAGCAGGGCATGCGTCCTGAGTGCTGCTGCATGCCTATGGCATTCCTCTTGCATAGACAACTCACAGAAATCCTTCTCATGTTTGTTTGCTCTCCTTCCATGCTCCTTCCTTCCCTGCTTCTTTTCTTCTCACACCCAGGCCATCTCCCAATCTGTTTCCACATGCAGGCTCCCTTCTCCTTTCTATAGTTTCAGTTATTCAAAGGATGGTGAATGAACTTCAACATTGGCCTTTCCCATCAAAATAGAAAAGGAGAAAGCAAAAACAGAAGTTTGCCCCCGCCCCAAGAGGGAAACCGTGGCCTTTCCTCTCTGCCATAGATGACTCTGGGGTCCAGCTATATCCTGAAGGCCTCTTTTCATGTCCGTATTTCTATTCTCTGGTGATTTCTAGAGTGTCCACACTTTTTGTTTCAGAACCCTACTTCTTGCTACCCCTCCCCCGTTCCTTCTTTAGCCAACTCCACCAGATCCCACCCTCACCTCCTTATCCTCGGCACCATCTTCCAAACCTTGTGCCAGGCCCATCCAGTACTTCCTGAGACCACAGAGCCTGGCTCTAAGAAGAGCAGTGAGGCAGAACTAGAGTGCTGGTGTCACTTGTGTTTCGGAGTGGGTGGGTGGGGGCATGCCAAAGGTCTCCAAATCACTCTGGCTGGAGCCCCGGCATGCTCCCGAATGAGCTCTATTTCTGGGCCTGTCAAATGAAATGTCGTTGCTCCTAGTTATTTTTGGCTCTTTGCCCTTCTGCATAGGTGTGTGTTCAGCTCAATTCTTCCCTTGCCCTGAGCTGGGGAAACAGGCAGCATCTCTTAGCCAAGCCTTTCCTAGGTCAGGAGTGCCTGTGCTTTCAACAGCAGCTCTCAGCAGCAGTTTTCTGTGCTGCGTAAGGGTTGTTTGGGCAGAGTACAGGTGAGCTAACGGGAGAAACCTCCTCCGGCCTTCTTTGGACCACCGAAGAGTTTTGTGGGCTGAACATCCCCTGGCAGGTAGATGCAGGTGTCCACAGCCCTATCCTGCTTTCAAGCATGCTGACAAGCATGCTTTCAGATTCTTCATCCATCTTCATGAGTACTGGGGATAAGATAGAGGGAGACACTGATGGCTCAGAGAGAGCACAGAAACATCAGAGGACCTGGGCAAGGTACCCAGGATTCGGAAAGACGAGGGCTTGTGTTTGTAGGTGTCCTCGGGTGAATGAGTTGAGAGCATGTGTGTGAAAAAGGAGTGCAGTGCAGAGAGGTTGAGTGCAAATGCTCAGATGTTCTTGGGACCCTGTGGAAACGGAAAGCAATCTGTGCCCAGGAGAGAGGGAGGATCAGCACAAAGAGATCGGGAGTGTACATAAGAGACCTCAGAAGAGCAGGATGTGCCTACAAGTCACGGCTGTGTTCCATAACTGATCCCGCGGTCCTCCAGCAGCCATTGGCAAGGATTTGGGGCTTCTGCTTTATTGGGATATGCTGTATCAAGCCAAAGAAAAGTGCAGCAGCAGCTAGGCAGACACTGGCAACACAAGCTCCACACCACATCAGGAAAAGCTGAGAAAGTACAAGACCTGGGTCCTCCCAGCAGCAGCTCTCTCTACATCTTCCCACTGGGACATATCTTCCACATTCTTATCAAACATCCCTTTGATACACTCATTCACTGAATCCCTATGACAAGCCCTGGAAGCCGGCACCACCATGATCATCAATCTTATTTTACAGATGAGGGTATTAAGGAACATGAAAGTCCCAGGCCCACAGCCGGGAGGCCCATAGCTGGTTTGGATGGGAGGCACTTATTTATTCATCAGTTATTAGCATCACTGTGGTCCTGGGGGCTAAACCAAGGGTGCTGTGTGTGCTCAGCAAGCATGCACCACCCAGCTGCATCCCAGTTTCGCTCCAGGCAGTTTAATTCAAGGCCTAGTGCTCCCCCACCGGCGTGTCAGACCACACTGTGAGAGACTAATTCACAGGTATCCGGGCTCTGCTCAGAATGTAAGGTCCCGTCTGGATTCTGGACTTAGGTCTCTGCCACTTCTTCACTGGCTGCTGGGGAGCATAGGCTGCCACGGCAGGCACCTCTTTCCAAGGCCCAGCTGGCTGCTGCCTGGCTGAGCTACCTTAGTCAGGTACTAAAAATTCTTGAACCTCAGTCCTCATGTCTGTAAGACCAGGAGCAGAGCGGCTGGCCTGCCTGCTTACATAGCATTGGGAAGGCCAAGTGAGGTAGCACCATGGGTACGTGGCACATGGCATATTGACAGGCCCTGGATAAGAGGAAAGCACTGCTTGTGTGTGCTTGCCATCATCCCCTGAAGGCTCATAGAGAAAGATGAATGGTTTCCAAGACCCTGGAAGATAGACAAAGATACCTAACTGCCACCGGCCTCCCAAAATGACTCCACCCAAGCAGCACAGCTCCACCGTAGTACTGTGGGAAGCCTCCTCATGTGAGAGCTGCTGTGGCTAGCGCCGCTCAGTGAGAAAGCCCTAGCTGGAGGGAAGGAGCAATGTGCAGCTAATCTCCAGTCAGCCTAGCTGTCCCAGCCCAGCTGCTGGGGGGTGAGTGTGCATACCATCTCCAACACCCAAGAGTCCCAGGCAAACTGCTCAGCAAAGTCTTCTCCATCTGCTGACCCATGGAAGATAAAAATAATTGTTCTTCTGAGTCAGTTTTGGAGGTATATGTGTCATTTTGTGGGCAGTTTGCTCATAGCGATAGATAAAACAGAATCCTGAGTTAATTGGTATTTTTAACTGAAATGTATTGTTAGCTTGGAGCTTCCTAGCATGCAAAGCAAAAAGAGGAGCAAGATGGATTAGCTGCTTCTATTGCCTTGAAGTGTTATGATCTCTATGAATATAGAGTGGGTCCATTTTATTGTAGTCAGGCCAAAATGAAGATTAAAACCATTTCCATTACATGAGTCTCTGATGTGTTTACCAGAATTACATACAACTCAGTCCTCCAGATTCTGGGACCTGCCATGTGAGGGCAAACCAAAAGAATTACAGTCATCACAGAGAAGGAACTGTCCCTGTGTCTGGGTAAATCTATCAGATCAGCTCAAGCCTTTCTCCCCCTTTGTTTGGTTTTCAGCATTTCTTTTGCTTCCTGCTTCAGACTCATCCCAAATTAAGTCACAAATAGGCTCAGTGACTTCAGGGTCCTAAGCAGGCAGAATTAATGACGAAAATAGAAATGCTGAAAATAGTGGAAACCAAAGCAGATTGGATGATTTATTCAAACCTTGAGGAGAAACGACTGTTCAGCCCAGAATTGAAATTTAGACCTGAGCTTGGTAATCAAGTAGGATGTACCTCTTTCAAAAATTAACCCCAAAAAGGAGAAGGGAGAAAAACAGAAACTCTGTATGGTGTCCCTTGTATGTGTAAGTTAGTGCTTTGAGAAGCTCCTGGCACTTCTTAAAGCCGTTCTCCATGACATGACCTTTGAGGTCAGAGAGGTTAACAGCGTGGCATCTATGAGAACAGAGAACCAGATAGCGTGTGGTTTGTGGCTCTGGCGATGAGCACACCTTGCCTGCTGGTCTCATTCTTAGGTGCCCAGGTGGTCACTCTTTTCCCCCTGGATTCTAACCAGACCCTGGTGACTCTTAGGAGGTAACAGAATTGTCTTGTGTGCCTCGGCTTCGCTGTCTCAACCCACTCATCTCATTGGTTTTTACTCCCTTAACGTGGACTTCAGGGCTTTCCTTCAGCTGACACACTTTTGGAGAAAGCACCAGGCTCAAGCCCCGGCTGAGTGCCTGGCCCTGAATTTGCATCACTGGTTTCTCATCTCAAGACAGTTGCATCCGTGTTTTGTTTTGTTTTTCAACAAATCTCTGAAGTCAGTTGCTGTGGTTGGATCATGGTGCCTACAATGACACAAGGGAATCCCAGCTCCCCGTCACACAAGTGGGGATGGCTGTGTTTGGAAATAGGAGCTATGTGGTGGAGTAAAGGTAAAGGGAGGTCACAGGGTGAGCTCAATTCAGTGATTGGTGGCCTGATAAGAGGAGAGACACGTGGCCATAGGTGTGCAGAGGGGAGTGACGTGAGGAGAATGGTCATGAACAGGAGGGAATGAGATCAGAGTTGTAAGGCAAACAATGCCTGTGGTGAGAGCCTGCAGCGGTAAGGAGGGATCCTCTCTGGAGAACTGGGAAGGAGTACAGTTCTACACAGCTTTACTAGGGCCTTGGGTTTGGATGTTCATCTTCCTGAACTACAAGAGTATACTTTTCTGTGGTTTCATCTTTGAGACTGAGTCCCCTGTATCCCAGGATTGCCTCCAACTCTATGTGTAGCTGAGGGTGACCTTAAACTCTTGACCTTTCTATTCTCAACTCTCAAGTGCTGAAGTTACATACATACTCCATCATACCTCCTTTGTCCAGTGCTGGGGGCTGACCCCAAGACTCATGATGCTAGACAAGCTCTCTACAAACTGAGCCACATCCCAGCCTCAAATCCCCCTTGTTCCAGAATATAGTATCTTACTTCAGAAAAATCTAGAAAAGTAGTAGTATAGCTAAGATAGATGCGAATGTCCTGGTTTTAAATCCAGTGTTGTTGGGTACTTACTATGCCCCAGGCTTGGTGCTAAACTCTGGAACCCAAACCCAAGACTGTAAAATAATACCAAGCAAGCAAAAGGTCCTGAGCCAGCTAGAGACTTTCTGAACTTACTACAGCATGTGCTCTAGGCTCCCGGGTATCCAGCCTCCTCACACCCACATACCCCTGTATATCACCAATGCCTAGTTTGTTTCAGTGTCTGCTTGTGTCTGCTTTGAAGTGACCTTGGAGAGCTAAGCCAGCCCCTGGTTTCGCAGCCTTTGAACTAAGGTTGAAGGGGTCCTGCTCTCAGTCAAAGGGTGACAATGGGCTTGTCCATCTCTTCCTGCTTATTCATGCTGTAAGTAAACTCAACACAAATAAATACTAAGTTATGTGTGACTGGTAAAAGCGGCTTCCTCCCAGCCTGGGGTCTTAGGACAGAGAGCAATGCCTCCAATGAGAGACATGACTTCCGAAAAACAGCACTGGAAGAGACCAGCAGAGCTGGGTTTTTCACTCATCCTCTATCTCAGAACCCTTCAGAAGTGTCCATGTGGGTTCAATATAGGGCTGGCTCCTAAGAGAAGTCTGGAAATGGGCCAAGGAAGGTCTTGCTCTCCTGTATGCTTTGAGAGGCTACGAAATCTACGACCGATGCCCTCCCTGATGCAGAAGGAGTCACTGGCCTCATTATATGCATGTATCACTACTGCTGTTTGAAACTCCAATACTGCTGAACAATTCAGAAATAGATCCATTATGGGTCTGTTTTTGCCCCAGGGCTTTAACACAGGTCACCAGAAAATCCAAGGTTTCACAGTCAGTCTAACTCTTAAGAGGGGAAGCAGGCAAAAAAAAAAAAAAAGCATAAAAAAATAAATCCTCTGCAGCACTTCCGCCCCTACCCCAAACCCAGCCTACTGGGAGCCCCTCTTCACTTCTCTGCTGCTTTGGAATAAATAGCTCTTTAGTTGAACTTGAAATCTAAATTCTCTTCAGCTATTAATTGATAAGAGCATCTCCTTTTACCTCTTGTGCTCTGAAGTAAGATTAGACTGTAAATAAACTAGGTCAGGTTTAGCAAGACAGATGTGAACGGGTCTCTTCATTCCTCTTAATCTTAAAGGAATGACTAGGGTCTGAACATCACCATTCAATGAGCAGCTATGTCTCTGCTCCTTCAGACTGCAGCTAAGTCAGTGAACACTCCTGCAGGAGAATCCACCAGGCCTGCAAAACTCACCTGGCTGGGTTGGCATTCATTGTCAGACTAGATGGGATCTCTTATATGGGAGAGATGGGGTGGGAAAATAGGAGTTTCCTGGGCTACCCATAACCACAATGTGTTCAGCATTTTGTGAGCCTGGCTTTTCTCATTTGCACAGCACATTAGAATCATTACCTAATTATTAATCTCACCCTAGAGCTCTTCAGAGCTTATGATGCCCATAGAAACTAATGAAGGCTTTTCCTATAGATCTGGAACTGAGTCACTGAGATTGACAGTGCCCGAGGTAGGGTAGGTAGGATAAAACTGTGGAAAATGAACGGACAGGAAGATGATGATGATGATGGTGGTGACAGAGGAAGGGAGAGGAAGGAGAATGGAGACAAGAATGTAACTTCAAACACCTCATTAGGAAAATGGGGCAGTTAAGGGAGAACTCACCAAGTGATCTGCTTAAACTTTAATTATTCATTTATATATATTTATGTGGCACACTTTCTCCAGGGAACCCAATGTGCTTTGCAAACATATTAAATAATTAACTTTCGCAAATCTAAGTGAAGTGGAGAAGCAGCAGAAAGACTCTGTAAGTGGACAAGAGGCTTGGAGAAGGGCAACCAGAGTTCTCTCTCCTAGAGCAGAAAATCCCCTGTGCCCATGCTGAAATCCCGCACATGGGGGAAGCCCACTGGGGCTAGTGAGTACCTCAGGGATACGTTTGGGAGCCTTTCAGTTCGAGCAGTCCAGATGGAACAGGTCTTGTTTAGAGAGACAGATGATGATAGATGCATTAGGTAAATAGATAAGCAGATGCAGAAATGCTACTGTCAGAAACCATGGGGAAGAAGAGCGCTGTTAGAAGACAGAGTGGAACACATTTGAAAACATGCTGCCTTGAAGATCAAAGTTAGAAAGCATTTTAAATCAAGAATATCAATGACAGTATTACATAAAACAGAATTACCAAGGTGGAATGGCAAACAGGGAGCAATAAACAGTCACTAACTTGTGTTTTACCGCATTCTGAGTTCCTAAACTTGTACTCTCCGTGCACAGTTGACAGGACCCAGGACAAGGTACATGTTTATAATTCCAGCACTTGGGAGCTTGAGGGGGGTGTGCTTGAGATCAGCCTAGGCTATGTGCATACCCATCTCACACAACCCTGCTCCCTCCATAGTCAGGCAACAACATCATACCTTTAACAGATTGTTTCAACATCTTTCTGGAAAGTGGAAATATCTCTGCTAAACCAATGGAGGGCAAACACAGCACAACCGAGCAAAACTTAGTAAATAATAAAAGGACAAGAGACAGTGGTAGCTTCTGGGGCAGACAGAGAGTGAGAAAGCCGCGCAATGAGAGGTTCGTGCCCACGTGGTCTCCATCCTTTTGCTGACTTCTGCTCACTGCGTCTTAAAACTAGGAAACTGAAACGTGCATACCAGCCCTGGAGAGATTGGGTGATTAAAGACAGGATTTCCTTTTAGCCGGGGAATCACAGTCCACATTAGATAAGGCTAAGGTTTGGCCAAGTAACTTGCAGAAGTACAGGCTGGATGCAAGAGTGTAGTCGAAAGGGAGAGAGGGTTTCCTTTCATTCTAGAATGGGAGATGACCTTCCACTACAGCCACCACCAGGGAATAAGAATCTAAAAAGAAAGGGGCGTGGGAAGGGGAGAAATGTTTTTAAACAAACAGAACTTTTGTTGCTGTTGAGACAAGGTCTGGCCTCGATCACTCCACACAGCAAAGGGTGAGCCTGAACTCGTTAAAAATATATAACTATTACATTATTTATGTGTGAGTATGAATACACACATGCCACAGTGCCCTTGTGTGTGTGGGGGGGGGGCAACTTCCTACAGTTGGTTCTCTTATTCCACGATGCTTTGCTTTGCTTTGTTTGTTTATTTTGTTTTCCAAGACAGGGCTTCTCTGTGTAGCCCTGGCTGAACTGGAACTCACCCTGTAGACCAGACTGGCCTTGAACTCAGGGATCTGCCTGTCCCTGCTTTCTGAGTGCTGGGTTAAAGGGGGTATGCTGCCTGGCTTTCCACCTTGTTTTTGAGGTTTTGGTTTCTGCTTCATTGTGTACCCCAGACTAGCCCATGAGCTCCCGGCCCACTTCTCCTATCTCCACTTCTCATGTTATCACAGATGTGCTGGGACTGTAGATACACATCACAACGTGTGGCTCTTTCACATGTGTTCCTATGATCAAACTCACTTTTACTCACTGGATCATGGCGTTGTTCTTGAACTCTCAATCTTCAGCCTATATTTCCCAAGTGCTGGCATTACACCAAGCGGACAGGCCTGGCTGGAAACACTCTTGCTCCTCAGCTAACTCATCTTGGGATCTTTACTTCTACCTATCAAGTTTTGTTTTATTGGGTATTTTTTTAAGACTCTCACTCTTTGTCTCCTCTGTCTCTCTGTCATGCCCCCCCTTTCTCTCTCATAAGTGACATGGTGTACAGAATAGATTGATTTGAGCCCAGACTCCACCAATTGTTAATCAAAGGCCGTGAGTCGTCCTGACCTTCTAAGTCGGCTTCATCCATTGAAAATGACAGCAGCCACTTTCAGGATTGCTGTGCGAATCACTTCAAAAACTGGCCAAGGAAGCCCGTGGTAAGATACACAAATTCACTAGGTTTTCAGTGTCTTTTTTTTTTTTTTTTTTGGACTGAGATGAAAGACGTATTGTTCAGGCACAAAACTCTTACACCCTCTTCCTTGAGACACATATCGCGTATTCCTGCTACTGGAACATTCTAGAATCACACTCTAAAGGATCTATTGTTTTGTTCGTTTTGTTTTGTTTTTCAATTTATTTGCCTCTTGTACTAAACCCGGTTTTAGTTGGCTAATTTCAGCTTAGTCAGGGATCAGTCTTTAGTCCTAATGTAAGCCTACACTTTCCTGCAGAAGCTTACCATGATGTGAATAGCAGAGAACCACTAAGTACAACCACCAAAAAAAAAAAAAAAAAAAAAAAGACCATCTCTCGTCTCTCAATAATTCTCCACCAAAAGATAGACTGAAATGCATGCTGGCTGCCTGGCTGTTTCTGCTAGAGCTTATGTTCAGGTCCATCCAGGCTTCCTAACTCTGTTCAGATTTTTATAGATGCTGTTGTCTGCATGTGCTGCCATAAGGCTGAGTCTGATGCTTTCCCTGAGGTGATAGTATTGGGAGATGACTTGATCCTGTTGGCACAGCCCTCAGGAATCACATTAGGAAGTGACCCAAAAGAGCTGTACCCTACCTTCTCTAGGAAGACTTATGGAGAAGGCATCCTCTATAAGCCAGGAAGTGGATTCACTGGACACCAACTGTGCTGGCACTTCGATTTTGGACTTCTGCTACTCAAAACTGAGAAGTGAACTTCTGTTTATAAGCCACCCTGTCTGTAACTTGTAACTTGAGCTGACCAAGACGGGTAGATATTGCTTATGTGTTCTAATCCAACATAAAAGCTTTTACAAGTGACAAAAGCCATGGTACTATTGATAATTTCAGGTGAAATTTTATTATTCATGTAGTGGATCTATTTTGAAAGATTTATCTTTTATACATATAGCTATAGCTATATATATATATATATACACATAAGTATAATTTATCATCTGTAGCTATGGCCTATCTCTATCATATAATCTATCTACCTATATATCATCTATCTATCCTCTATCTATCTATCTATCTACCTATCATCTATCTATCTATCTAGCTATCTATCCATCCATCCATCCATTCTTCCATCATCTATCATCTTGTGGCTTGACTTACCTCCTCCCAGTATGCCAGCTTTAGATGTATAGTGGTTTTCCATGCTTGAGGGGCACTTCTTCTCAGTCCTGCATGTGCCTACTTAAGCCACGTAATGAAAAGAAGTAGGCAGCATACTAGGAAAGGCCTGGTGGACTCAAGGAGGAAAAGCAATGGCCTTCAGCCGACAGCGCTGCATCCCCCAATTGCAATCTCATTAAACACTACACATGCTGGGGAGACATTCAGCCACTGCTTTTAGTTTTATTTTCAGAAAAAGGACAGTGGCGATCCAGAGAGATTTGCCATTTTTTCAAGGTCACACACGGACAGCATGGTAAAGAGGTAGAAAGCCAGCCATCTCCTGTCCACACACAGAGCACCGCCTGGGCAGTGATTTCTGTCCGAGCGGAGGACGCCGGGCAGCTGACCTCTGTCAGAGAGCCTCACTCTCTTGGGAAATTTTACAGGGCCTTTCCAATTCCTCCACACCACAGTTAAGCATCCAAATGATTCCATTACAGCTTTTAATACCCTTCCGTCTCCCAACAAATCGAGGCGGAGAAATATGTAAAGTCTCCAGGGGAAACAGCCAACCATTTCCTTTCTTATTTCTCTGTGAATGAAGCAATTGCTGGGCTTTTCTTTTTCTTTCTTTTTTTTCTTTTTTCTTGACTTTAAATTAAAACGCTGACCTGTGGAGTCTTGAGCTCCAAGTTCTGCAATAAACAGAGAGGAAGCCATTAGAAGCAGGGCAAGGTGGAGCCGACTACATCCACAGGCTCTGTGTCTCAAGAGTTTGAGGAAGAAGGTCGGTCTCAGCTTGAAATGTCTGACAGCATTCCACAGGGGATAAAAATTCTAATTTGAAACAGTCCTTGGGCTGAGAAGATGCCTGGCCAGCAAGCATTTGTCATATAAGCATGAGGGTTTAGATTTGGTGCCCATGACCTACACAAAAAAGAAAAAAAAACAGTTGGATGTGGTGGTATATGAGTTAATCTCAGAGAGCATGGAGACAGGAGGGTCCCTGGAGCTCAAAGCCAGCCCTGCGAGGCAAATCTACAAGCTCTGTGTCTCAAAAGCAAGGTAGAGAGAAACTGAGAAACCTGAGGCTGATCTCTGGCGTCCACAGGCAAATGTGCGCACACGGGTCTCTACACTCTTGGTGTACCTCGAATACATGCATGCATCTGGATGCACATCGAATACACACACACAAACACATACCCACAGAGAGACAATCTTGCCAATAGCTGGTCTTCATTTTGTAAGATCCTCCACAACAGGTTTGTGTTAATTATGGAGTTTCTACCACAACGATTTGGAAGTGGGGAGATTCCACCACCCCCAATAACCATGTGACAAGGTACGTAGAGATTTGGGGAGTCACAGCTTGGGACAGGGATGGCGCCTGAGGAGTGTGAGTGTTGTTAAACATCTCCTGAAGCACAGCGTGATCTGATCAAAACACAAGTGACACTGAGGACTCCCTGTCTCCGTCTCTTTCTCTCGCTCTCTCTCCTCCTCGTGTGTACGTGTGCATGTCGCATATACATGTGTTCACCTAAGATTGCATGCACTTGTGGAAGCAAGAGGCCAAATCAAGTATCTTTCTCTGTGATTCTCCACAGGTTTCTGGCTATCCTGGAACTCACTCTGTAGACAGGGCTGGCCTCGAACTCACAGAGATCTGCCCTGCCTCTACCTCCTGAGTGCTGGGATCGAAGGCATGTGCGGCCACTACCCGGCCCTCTCCTTGTTTTTAACATAGGGTCTCTCCCTGAATGTGGAACTCGTCATTCAGTTAGGCTATCTGGCCAGGGAGCCCCCAGGATCTACCTGCCTCTGCCCTGCCAGCGCTGGGGGTCCAGGCTCGCGCTCCCATACCCAGCTCTACATGGAAGTTGTGGATCCGAACTTAGGTCCCTGTCTTTTCACAGGAAGTGCCATCTTCCCAGCAGCCCCGGACCTGTCTGCCCCCGTTGCCACAGCACCCACCTTTTGCAGACGCCGGGCATAGCGCTTAGCGTACTGTGGTGTGCTCTGCCCTGTGGAGGATTACAATGCTATCACGCTAGACACTGCAAAGGCTCGAACCGAAAAGATTTTTTTTTACCACATCTTTTAATCCTGCAAATGTTGAACACCTAGGCTATGAAAAGCTATTATGGTATAATTTATTATTAGTTTTATACATTGAGTCAAGAGTATTTATGTTTTGAAGCCTTGGAACATACAGGGAACACATTACCTTTCGGGAGAGAGATTATGGCAGCTTGTTGGGTGCCGCGTGTTCTATTAACATTGAAACCAGGCTTCCCTGTCAGGCCATTCCGGGTAAACGCATTCAGATCTGCGAGCAGTGAACATGGGCTTCCAGCCCGAACGGCTCTCTGTGTGTAGAGGAGAAGGAAGATCCAGACCGCTGGAGCATGTCTTTCACCACCCCGGAGCATCCTTCCCATTAGCCGCTCAGACCTGGGAGATCAACTAACAGCTGTCAGGGGACACCTGCAATCCAGCCAGACAGGAAAACGTTCGACAGCCCTGAGTCTCGCGGGAACACTGTGAAACTGGATCCCTTCCCATCTCCCCCGCCTGCCTGTCCTTCTGGCTACCCTGGCTTTGCCTGGGATGACGACAAAGCTCCTTTAGGACTCGCAAGGTCTTGCCTACAACCCCCCCCTGCTTCCACCCACCCCCCAACACTGGCCTTTGTGCCTTCCCAAAAGTTATGCTCTACCCCACCAAAGGGCCTTTGCACAAGCTGCTCTTGTTTCTTCAAGCTTCCTCTCCTCCATTGTTAACACACCTGCTCACCTCGCCAAGGTCAGTCGGGCCATCGCTTCCTCACAGACGCTTCCTAGGCCTCCTTGGCGCTGCCGCACAGGTTCTCCCTTCAGCTCCCTCATGCTGGTGCAGTTTTACGATTACGTGTGTATTGTTGGCTTGGAGTCTGGCTAGGATACATCACAGTACCCTAAACCACCATGCTCAGCTGCATATTCTGCATACAGTGGGTGCTGAGAAGCCATTTCAGAACCATTTGATTTTTAAAATCACTTTTCATTTTTGGTTCGGGTATGTGTATGTGTCAGAAAACAACTTGGGAGTGTTGATTGTTCCCTTCCACCATGTGGGGCCTAAGGCTTGGTGGCAAGTGTCTTACTCACTGCTGGGCCATTTTCCTGGACCGTGAACCATTTAAACTTTAAACAAATGAAAAACAAACAAATAAATGCAACCTTCCTGAGATCTACACGCAAGAGCAGAGCACTAGCTGGGAGGCCAAGGGTGCATGGGTCCAGATGACCCCATGGGTCATCGGGACTTGTTAGTATATTTCAAGGCACAGAAGGGAAACCTTACCTACAAACCCTAGAATTCAGAAAACACCAGTTTACCTCTGTGAGAGCATCATCAAGTTAGAAAACAAGTCCCATGTGCAGCTCTAGGACCAGACTGGCATCTAGATCCTTGGGCCGCATGGCTCAGTTGAGTCCTCTGTGCCTCCTCGTCCCTGCTGCTTCCTAATCACGGAGCATTCACAGCCTTGCTTTACACTCCCCGCCCCCCAGTGAGGTTAACCATCCTTCCCGGGTTGTGTGTTGTGTAATACCCACAAGGCCAGCACTGCCATCTGAGATATTTAAATATGACTTTGAGAAATGGGTCTGTCTTCGATATAAAAGCCCACAGTCACCACAACAAACATGACTGCAATGTTGAAAATCCCTAAATAAAGAGATGCCACGTTCTCTGCATATTCATGGCTGAAATGAATATTATATATGATGCCTGGTTTTGTGAGCATTCAGATAAAGCAAAGGCGAGAATGCAGATTTACTTATTTTTATCAATGAAAACAACTCCGCTTGACCAGCAGAAGAATTGTTTCCTTTGGTTTGAAGAACAATGCGCCTACAGACGGCAGTTCTGCCTATTAGTCTCTGAGCAAAGCTTTATTTTTATATTATTGTGTCGTTTTTGCACAGTCCCCAAGTGCCTTGTCAATGACAGCCACTCATTAAATCATTTGAACTATCATATAAAAATAAAGATGGATTTTAAGCTACACTGAGCCAAGCAGTTGGTTAGAAAATACTGATTGCTCCCCATGGGGTCTGGGGTATTCTTTCAGGTGATGGAGACTCATAGGAAGAAGCACATGGTCCATTGCCTCAGGAGGACTTAGGGACCAATCCAAGCAACAAACAGAAGAACCTTCAAGGAGAATAAAGCTGCTCAGAAAAAAAAAAAAAAACACTGTCTTTGGAAAGCAGAGTGAAGGTCAGTATAAGCCCAGTTTCAGAGGAAAGCAGGGCCGTGGCAGATGTGGTGCCAGCAGAGGAAAAGGCAAGCCACGAGTGCGAAACAGTTTGGAAGGTTAGACCATCATGGCGTGAGTACCGAGCGTGAGTACCGAGCGTGAGTACGGAGGGTGAGGAGCATGTGCCTGGGAATCCCAGCACCTGGGAGGCTGAGGCAGGAAGCTCGCTGTGCTTTCAAAGCCACCCTAGGCTACATAGTAAGAACCTGCTTGAAGGGAGAGAGTGGGGAAAGAAGAGGAAGGAAGAGAAAGAAAATAGGAGGGGGAAGCAAGCAAGGAAGGAGGGAGGGAAGGAGAGAGGGAGGGAGGAAAAAAGGCAATGGGGAAAGAATGAAATAGAATAAAGACAGCCCTAAGAGGTCAACCTAGCAAATGATTACATTTCCTTAACTGGGTACAGGTGAAGCCACTAGATAAACTTAGAACTTCCACAAGGCTTATTCTCCTCTCTGGGCAAAACTATAAATTTTTAACAAGGACATAAATGTGAGTGTCTCGTGGCAAAGAATAAAGCAAACTCCTGAAAATGTGGAGTAGGAGCCCTTCAGGTAAGGACACGGGCCAATTCAACCACCGTGGAAAACTGCTAACCTCAACTGTTATGGCTGCAATATGAAATGTCCTCCACATGCTCCCACAGTTGAATGCTTTTTGTGTGTGCTATTTTTGGAGGTCCTGGAAACTTTAGGAGGTGGGGTGTGGCTGGAGGATGTGGGTCACTGGGTGTGGTGTTGGGGTTTGTTATCTCCTCCTCTGCCATGCGACATCAACTGCCACAGTGCACAGGCTCCAGGGGCATCCGATCCAACCATCTGAAACAGTGAGCTAGAGTCAATCTTTTCCCTCTTTAAGACTGTCAGGAATTTTGGTCACAGTTACACAAAATGATGACTACACTAACTCAGCTAAAATGTCAGAAATACATTCACCACTCTGCGATCTGCTTATAGACAGATACTGTCCAGATTCATGTTCATGGCCACCAAGAAAGAGTCACAAGAATGTTCATGGCAGTGGCATACCAATCACTGCATACAACCTAAACCACTGTGTACAACCTACATGTGTCCATCAAAAATGATATATATAAATGATATACATAATAAAATACTATATAGCATCAAAAATCGGTATCCTGGAACTACAAATAGAATCATTGATGAACCTCGACCTTTGAGCAAAAGAAACGGTCTGCAAAGGAATTCATGGTGTTTTATTCTATTTAGATGGGTTTTTTTTTTCCTCTTGGATTTTTGAGACAGGGTTTCTCCGTGTAGCCCTGGCTGTCCTGGAACTCACTCTGTAAACCAGGTTTGCCTCAAACTCAAAGGTGTACCTGCCTCTGCTTCACAAGTGCTGGCATTAAAGACATGTGCCACCACACCTAGCTATTTAAAAATTTGTTTATTAATTAACAAAGCCAAAAAATAGTATCCCCAGCCAGAACTTCATCTGGGGAGAAGACAGTGAGGCACGGGACAGGTGGGGTGCATTTGGGCCATTTGCATATCTCATATCCATGTTTTGTGATGGTTCACCTGGCTGTATGCCTCTCTTCTGTGTGCATTGCTTTTTAGAATGTGTGCTCCATTTTATTATTGAAGTCATATTTCAATAATCGGAAAACTTTTGTTTAAAGCATGGAAAAACAAAACCATTAGTATTCAAGGAAATATATTGCTTAGGGATGGAACTACCTTCCACACCGGCTGCCTCAGGCAAGCAGATGTGCTCATCCTGTGTGGCCTCATTCAAAAGCCATTGGCATAGTGATTGGCAGTACATGTGCATGTGTGTACACGTGTGCATGCATACATGTGAGTGCATGTGTATATACATGTATGCATGTGAGTTCATGTGTGTACATATGTGTGCATGTGTTTGTGTGTGTGTACATGTGTGTGATATAAGACCTGGTAGCTGAAAGGCAGGTAGGAATAAATCAAGACTCTCTCTCAGCCTAGAGGTGAAAGATGGTGGGGTCCATCGGGACACTATTCCCCGGGGATTGTGCCAAATATAAACACCAGAGCTGTTTTTGCCTGCAGATGGGCATCTGGGGAGAAAAGAAACCAGAGGGCAGAGCTGGATAAGCCATGACATGCATTCACTAGCCAACATATTTTAGGGTGGTTGCATGACTAACAATATAAACATCTATCCATATCTGCTCTGACTATGGTACCTACGTTCTACATATCTGCTGCATTCACTGTACCTGGCATCTATGGCAGGGTTCTGGCGTCATCTTCAGGGACCCCACAGAGAGCAACAGAGTGGCCTGGCCAGACCTGCCCGCCTCTGGTGCTCATGCTCTGTCTTATCTGTCCTCTACCACGGACTTCATAAGACCAGTTGGAAATGACCACTTCATAAAGGCAGCAACACAAGGGGCTCGGTGTGCACCTTAAATCTCAGCACTCAGGAGGCTGGGGTAGCTGGCTTTCTGTCAACCAGAGTTACATACCGGTTCCAGGCCAGCCAGCCAAAGCTACACAGTGAGTCTTGTCTCAGGGGGAAAAAAAGGTGGGGGGCGGGGGAGAGGAGAAAAATAAGGAAGCTCCTCTAAATTTTCTGGAACAATCCAAAGGGACAAAAATGACCTCAGAAAATGGAAATGCAATGGTCAGCAATGTGTCTCATTAAATCAAAAATATCTCGGATCCTGTATATTAGTCTCCAAGTAGCCATAGCAGTTACCAGGTATAAATTTGTCCCAGTAAAACTTTATTTGCAAAAACAAGTATTGGTTCAAATATGACCCATTAGCTTCAGTTTGCTGACCCCTGTTCTGAGGTGCAATTATACCTCAGGACTAAGTAAACACCCTCAGGAGGTAGGTTAAATTTTCTGAGCCCTTGAGACAAATGACCGTGACAACACTAGATAGCACACTTGATGTGCACCCCATTGAGTGGCTCTTCCATGCAGCCCAGAGACCATCAGAAGCAGCCCTCGCCTGGGAACGCTCTGGCCTTCCATTCACACCAGAGTGCCCGTATCTTTCCCAGCTCTCCTGTCTCTGTAGTGTACACCATGCTATCCAGACACAGCTCTCCTCTGTTTCTGCTGCCTAAGCAGAGCCAAGCCTCTGACCATCTCCCTGCATGGCTGCCCTTCCCCAAGGAATCCCTCTTTCCTGCTTCCAAATGTGCTTTCATCTTTCAAGTGATCCTTCAAGTGTCTCTGCCTTGAATTTTCCCAGGCACCCCTGGGCTGGGTTGATAGCCCCTCTTCCATATTCCCACAGCACTTTGAACAGAAGCACACTTCATCAATACAGCTTCAGCAACCTTTTTCCAATTTATCTCTAATGGCTTAACCTTATCGCATGTAGTAGTTTTTTTTAATCTGCCGCTTCCTTGCTGGGTTGTGAACTCCTTTCAAACACAGGCTATGCCTTATTAATCTTTGTTTACTCCGGGGTTAGCTGTGGATCTGGCATGGAGAGGCAGCTGAGCACATGTTTGCACACTTGTTTAACTCACTGTAGAGTCTGGTTGAGCTAGGCCACTGGGGCTCCGTGGTATGAGTCACGAAGACTGTCCGCTGTTTTCATGAGACGCTTCCAGCCAGTTAATAAGCAAGTCTTCCTGACAAGGCATTTGGGAACTGTTCAGAAATAATAGAATATTAAAATCAGATCAAGTTCAGAGGTAAATACACAAATCTTTCTTCCACCTATGACCCACGCATCCTTCAAATCACGCACACACACACACACACACACATTACTGTTCTAGTTGATTCTACCATTGTATGCTCTTGGCAAATATGTTTTTCTCTTTCATAGGAATCTCATGAAAATCTCATTCTCATATTGGATATGGGACCATTGTACATCCTCTTTATAAAATGGCTTTCTGGAGCTTTGTGGATTTATCTTCAGTTCTATTCAGAACACCAACAGGATAGCTTATCTGGAGAAAACCCAGCAAACTCCACTTGTGGCTACAGTTTTCCAAAGTGTCAGTGATGCTCCCTCTAGTTTGACCAGAGGCCACCGCATGGCAAATGTCCCCGCCCTAATTTTTATTGTTTATTGGGGTAAAGGGCAAGTTGGCGGGTGGTGTATGTATGTGAAGTTGTCCGTTGACTGGGTTTTCTGTAGTATTTGTTTCTAGAATTCTTTTAGTCTAGAAAGGGGTGCACAGAAGAAGCAGATGGAGGGGCTAGGAAGCATGTGTGCATTTATAAACTGCACACAGTCTCACCCAACAAGGCAAGTGGGGGCTACTTCAAGCTTTCAACTGCTGTTACTTCGCTTTGTTCGTATGGGGTGGTGACCAGGGTCTGTGGCTTATCTATAACCCTTGCACACAGAACCCTATAGCAGTCACAGCGCTGAGGAGAACCAGGGCAAACATCCTCAGGACGTGGCACACCCGGAACTTCTACCCAGCCTCCACTCCTCAGTAAACTGATGGCTTATTTCACCTTACTTGTCCCAGGGATTCTGGGAAACATGCCTGTGAGAATCTTCTCGGCTGTTAGGGTTGACTCAGTCCTAGCTCAGTGAAGTGGTGACATTGTTACCACTCCCCTTACCCTCTGGCCAGCTTCCCTGGGGTCTCTGGAACTTCCTGAGGCAGATCTCCACCTGATCTGCTTGCAGCAAGCTCCTCAAGGCCAGGGACGTCATCAGTTGAGAGGAAGGTGCTCGAGATTAGTTTCTCTCATGCTAATCTCATATCCTCAGGGACCCCAGGCTCAGCAGGGCATAAACAGGTAATCAAAGATTATTTTTTTCCTTTACTCATCCAGGTAGAAATTATAGAATCAGATGCCGTGTCTTCTTTTGTCTTTGTTTCTTTAAACTTTGTAGATTGCACTGAGAATTCCTCCAATTTTACTTGGAAATGTTTAAACCTTTGAAGTCAACAGCCCCTGCAGCTAATCAGAAAATTATGTGTACATTAGAATACACACCGAGATCTTTAAAAATACAACCTTTAGGAGTTTTTACAGTGTGTGTGTGCGCACGCCAAGAGAAATACTCAATTACGTACATAACCATCTAATAATCTAGCCTAGCTAGCTCACTGGCAGAGAGCAGATAGGTCTGAGTTTAATTCCAGCAGTAAAAGTCAAAGAACACACATGGATCTCCTCTCCCCTCCTCATGTATGTGTGTATGCACATGTATACAAACACACACACACACACACACACGTTCAAGTGTTCTGGGATCCACTGAACATGATCCCTGCCCCTCTCACCCTCAAGCCTCACAGATGTGCACCCATTGCAAAGCAAGCTGATCACAGTTTATAGAACTGTATTCTATGCTTGGAATCTGCTGAGAGGCAGAACTTATGTGTACACACGTATACACACAGTGGTAACTGAGTGGTATGACGGATATGTAAATTAATTTGATTGTGGCAATCATTTCACGATGTATGTGTAAATCAAATTATCATGTTGTGCACCTTGAATATACAGATTTTGTCAGTGGTGCTTCACTAAACCTGGAAAAAGTGACATTGAGGATAAATAGTGGGGGGGAGGTAACATTTTGCTCAGCCAGGACTTAATGTTCTCTGAGATCCATATGGATTGCAATTGTCTGTCTATAAAGAACCTAGAACTAGGTGGTGGATGGGGTTTGGGCCACATTCTGGGATCTGTCCACCCCTCAGAAACAGTGTGGGAATGCAAAGTACTGGACAGCAGGGGAGTCAAATGGGCCTGGTGCTTATGACCAAACCCTGCAATCCTACCTCACTCTGAACTCAGCCAGTTTATCTCCCTGATCTTTTGTCCATACTCTTTCCTGGGTTCCCCCCTTTCCTCCCCAGGGAGCCTTTCATGACTACCTCTCCTTGACGATGCTCCATGAGGTTGGAATGTGCCCCCAAGCCCATGTATTGGAAACTGGCTTCCCAATGCTGCATCGCTTGAGAGGTGGGGCCTTCAAGAGAATACCACACTGCCCTGTCGGAGGACCTGAGTTTGGTTCCCAGCACCCGCCTCAGGCAGCTCACAACCACCTGTAACCCCAGCATCCGGGGATCAGATACCTTCTTTTAGCCTCCAGAGGTGCCAGTCCTTATGTACATATACTGGTGTACACACACACACACACACACACACACACAAAACGGCTAAAGTGTAAGCTAAAACAAGCCCCTCCCCCCTTCTGTTGCTCCCCGTGAGGTGCTTAAACACAGCAGTGAGACAGGTAGCTGATGTTAACCACTGACCTGCAAGTGGGAGACCCCAAGCGAGCTGTCCCTGGTGACTCCTTTCCCAGGGAGCTCTTTGATCTCTGAAAACTAAAACGCTAGACCCTCATCGATTTTCCTAGAGAAGACATCATGTAGAACGATGAGTAAATGCCTTGCCTCCGGGCACAAAAAACCCACAGTTGGCCGCTTCCTGGCTTTGGGGTTTTTATTAGTTACTTGGCTTTTCTGAACTCTTTGTTGGGAGAATGTCTTGGTCCGTTTCCTGCTGCTATAACACAATATCGCAGACCAGAAACCTGCAAACGGTAGGAGTGGTTTCGGCTCACAGTTCTGGAAGCTGGGGAATCCAAAGCCACTCAGCAGTGGGGGCCTTCTTACTGGACTACAACCTGGTAAAAGAGAGGGTGGCAACGCACTCCCTTTTATAACTTATTCATTCCTGAAATAACAGTATTAAATCTATTCATGACAGCAAAGCCTCAAGGCCTAACGCCTCTTACAGGTTTGGCATTTTAATACTATTAAAATGGCAAGTGAATTTCAGCATGCTTTGGAAGGGATGCTTAAAGCACAGCGGGGCATAGTGAAGGAACCTGCACCCCTCCCCCCCATTCACAGATTAGATAAGGCATACTGAACGCTTGGCTCATGTCTGTCGCTTTGGTCAAATAGACCACGCCAACGGCCATGTTTTAGATTACTAATTTCTGTATTCTTTGAATTCCACAAGGAGACAGTCACTATTGTTATTCTCCCATTTTACAGAGAGGGTTTATGACTGGCTTAGCTCACACAACCAGTGTGGTACAACCAGGCCACCTGGACCCAAAGGTATGCACCTAGCTCCTGTTGGTAGGTGTCGTTCCCTGTATAAAGCCCTTGGAGAATCAGGAAATCATTTGGAGAATTCCTTCACCCTCCTGAGCTGCCATGACTGGTTGGTTGATGCCCCACATCTGCCCACTCATTAACTCTGCCTTCCTTCATCCTGAATCAAAAGAGTGGTCCACAGAACGTCCTGGAGAGATTTCATTTCCTTCCGGCTAGGCCCAATCTTTCATGGACACCTGCGCCTTAGAGTAATGGACAGGAGGGAAGCAGGGAAGGGAAGAAAGGTAATATCAGCATGCAGGAGAGGGTCTGGGGAGACGTTCTCCTGCTCAGAAGGCAACAGCAGCATTAGAGCTGCCCTCTTTCTGCTCCCTGTTGCCCGTAAAGCACCAATTCCACCACCAGCAAGGCACTGCCACGGTGAACTGACTCGACTGATTGAAACATGATTGTCTCTCTTAATCAAAGTGATGTCATTCTCTGATTTCAGAAAGTGAGGGATGGTGGAATTCATGACAGCTCGAGTGGGCTTCTAATGGCCCAGGGCTTCGTAGGAGCCCAGGGCTCACAAGCCACTTGCATTTCAATGATGTGCTGTGGGATTTCTGCACTAACAAGGGTGCCATAAGTCTTAATTACCCAGAACCAAGGCCTCACCTTGCTGTGTTTCCCTGGGGAGTTCCACTGAAGTCAGTGAGAGCTTTGCCTGCAGTTCAGCACCATGAAAACCTGCCTGCAAATGTTTGCAAATTACCCTGAGCGCCTCTGACAGAAACAGGAGGGAATTATTTATTTTTAGAATGCTGGCCCTGCCTGGCCTGTCGCATACCTGTGTGTGACTCAAATCTCATTCCCTCTGTCTCAGATTAATTCTGCATCATGGGCCTCTTTCCTCCATGGTGGATGGAGGCGCCTTGTAGGTCTTGCCCTCAGCCTAGCTGCTGGTAATGCGCCCGCGCCCCTGCCTCTGACTCCACAGCAATCTCAAGAAAGCCTAATGTGCTTTCCATTAGAGAGCTGACTGGGCCTCCCTTTCCATGAGAGCAGTCTTCCCCATGCAGAGGACGTGAAGTGCCTCCCAACTTGCTCTTCTGTCTCTCTGAAAATTGGTGCTGAAACGCTCCTGCCTAGGCTCCTGCATCTGAGAAACACAAGCCCCCTAAATACACCTACACACACATACACACACACACACACTCCTAAGTTCCCATGGGACCATGAAGAAGCTAGACCGCCTTATACCAAATGGGTTTCACCTGTAAGCCTATCCTCTGAAGAGTGCCAATGGTCCTATTCTTGGCCCAGTGTTTTGGCAACCCACCTGGAGGTGCCTTGCTACCCCTACATGCAGAACAGGCTTTTGAAACCACAACCTGATCTTATCGCTGCCTTTCTTAAAGCCTACAATGTCACCCATTGTCCAAACTGAAAGCCCTGGGTCTTAATCCTCCTGGCACTGCTGCCACACACCTGACTTCTCAGAACATCTGTTATCACACCCAAAAGGTCACTTCCTCCAAAGGCCTGCCCCTCAACACCCTCAACTCTGGACCCTCCCTACAGACTAGAGCCTATCACAAGTTTCACGCTGCTCAGGCTGCTGGCCTGTACATGTCTCGGTACTGTTTCAATCTGCTATCACCAGGCACATGGGAGACCTGTTCTGCCAATGAGTGATTGATAATTATCTGCTGATTGATGAAACTGAATCACAGAATGATTGAACTAGATATTTCATAAATGTTTAATAGTAACAGCCAAATTACAGCCCCAGGTTAATCTTATATCAATATCTGCCTGTTTATGGCTTATCCTAAATAGAAAGATTCATTGGGATGATATTAAAATAACAAACTATCTTTCCACAGGCACATGTGCAGGTGGGTGAGTGTCTGGCATGATCAATACACAAATGGACCCTGGGGTTCAGGTTTTCATTTCTTTGACCCTAAGCCTGGTAATCAAAGCCTTCCCTGCAAAGCAATCTTCCGCTGAATTTTAAACCGTCCTTCCTCCACACTGCATGTTCCCAATAACAACAAAAACAAAATGAATGCAGAAAGTACTGTGCACTCCCAAGCACCAGGATAGCTCTGTTCGTCCAAGGCAAACAGTCTTAAGCATCAATGGACCGTGCTTCAAATCTGCCACTTCCCCATGCAATGTTCAGAAATGCATCACCCTGTGGAAAGTCGCTCTAGAGAGCTCTAACTTGAGCTCCAAATCACCTGATGTTCTGACTTGACTAGGTCTCACTTATGAAAGAGGTACCTCTGGTACCTCTAGATGGGTATTATTCATTCCTGTGTGAATACAGAGAGACATGGCCATCAACACATCACCAGTGATGGGTATGCAAATGAAAGGGACAAATAGGAAAACAGCTTTATCTGGCATTGCCACTACCTTGCCTTGTCTAAAATTCATAGAAATATTAATCCTCCGGATGCTTAGGAATGCATACGGGGTAACAATCCCAAGGAAGCTAATAATTATCCCTTGTTAGCTAGATCAACTAGCGGCAGTCTTTCACTGCAGGGACAGAAAAATATTGTGACGTGCTCTGTTAAGCAAAACGGGATGGCAGAATGAATTAGGACATTTAGACTAACAATAATAACGACATACGAATCTAGCTCCTTTTTACAGATAATTGATAACATTGACAGAAAATAGACACAGAGTTAATAGAGTGCATTATGAATGGTCGACTGAGACACAGAGGACAGAATTTCTCTCCATTGCCATGTTGTTATCACTAATATTTATTAGACACCCACTGTGTCTGGTATGACTCTTATCAGAAACTGGGATAATAATAACAAATTACTACCTGTCAACCACGTGTACAATATTATGTGTCTAGGCAGCTCTCTTATTAAGACTTGGGAATCTATTAAAAGTCTCATTTTGAAACAATAAAGCAAGAAGAAGAATTTATGAATTGTAGATCTTCAGTATTAACCCAACAACAGTCTTAGAAAGGAAAAGATTTCTTCAGAGAAAAAATTAATTCCTGCCAAGGAAAATCTAGGAACATAAGTTAGTGGGCCCTACCCGATGCCTCCCACTATGCTGGGAAGAAATGAGGTACATGCTAATTTCATAGGGAAAAAAATTCTAGGCAGAGGCCAGAAGCCTTCTCTGCCCAGTTCTCAGTCACTCGTATAACTAACAGCAATGTCCTCACACATTCAAGATCCACTCTGATCTTTGGATCTGTTAAGTACTGTGTGTGTCACCACCACTGAGGTACCCAGACATAGCTCACCTGCTCCAGTCACTAGTTTAATCGGCATAGTGAAAGGGAATGTTGTTTGCAAGGTTGACTGTACTAAAGCCTCACCTCAGTGTCTGACTGTCTTTGCAATGTGATTGTGTTATCTACCACTAAGTGGTGTGATCTACTGATTCGTCCCTGCAAGAGTTAAGGAAAACACTTATCAAAAGAATGCCATGGATGTGATATTTTAGCAAGGTCTGGGCTTAGGCCTGAAGAGACCTTGTAGCCTCCAGTCCTACATCAGGTAAGAAAGCCCAGGGTAGCCATCTTGAAGATCAGAGCACTCACCCACAGAGAACAGCTAACAACCAACTGCCAATCAAATGAGGACCACAGAATCAACAGAATATACACAGCCATTCATTGATTCAGATTTATATTGGACTATCTAGTTCCTGTCACACTGCCAGATGACAGTTGCTGCCCAAGTGACCCCAGAAAGCAACCAAGCAGAAGAGCCACCCCATTGATTCCAGCGTAAGGTGGTGACCTAAGAACCAAGAACGAATAGAATCCGCTAAGATTCTGAACAACTCACGATGGAGACATTTGTTGCACAGCAGTGGGTGGGTGGATGAAGAACAACCACAGATACTTCATATTTGACACAAGCACTTGAGAAAAGCGACTCTATTCTAACCCCTCAAACAACAGCCTCCAGGGGGGTGTTAACTCGTGAAGCTAAGGTGTTTCTTCTTGTTCCCTCCCCCATCACCTCTCAAAGCAATTCACACTGAGACTGGACTGCTTAACCTTCCTTTCCCAGAGGAATAGGAAAGACTGGGTTTCAAAGTGCTTGTTCTGTAATTGGCGGGCAGCAAGCTGACACTGTGTGGAGATGGAAGGAGCCCCAGGTGTCCTCCTCTGTCCAGATGAGCTTGTGCCCACTCTGCCCAGCTGCAGTACCACTGCCAAGGCCCTGAAGCCTTCTGGAAAGCCACTCTGACAGGGACCATTGGACATGGTTAGGGATCTCCAGAGAAATGAAACCAGCAGAAGCTGATAGCCAGAAGGGGCTGGTTCAGAACCCACTAAGGATGTCAAAATTTGCAAATGCTGAAGTCCCTTATATCTGATGATATAGTTTTCCATAGAACATATGCACGTCCTCCTATATTCATTAGGTCATCTCTACCTTACCTACAACACCTACTACAAGGTAAAAGCTATGCAAAGGCTTGTTGTGGCATTATATTTAGGAAATAATGACAAAGAGGAAAATCTATGTGTTCTTAGAACACCATTTTCTGCTGAACATTTTTGATCTGTGGTTGGTTGAATCTCAGTGTGGAGCCTGTGGTATAGATACTCTACAAGGCAGCCTGGAAGGATGGAGACACAGACATGGCCTTAATTTTAAGTTCAAAGGTAGTCTGTGTACAGAATCGTTTCTTCTCGCAAAGTCTGCCTTCTTCCATTAAGGCTTTCACCTGGTTGGATGAGGCACACCATGTTATAGAACCTTGTCCACTTTCCCCAGTGGTTATTAACTTACATGCTAATCTCATCTAAGAAAGAGCTTCAGAGGGGTTGTGAGTGTAACTCAAGTGGTAGAGTCCTTACCTAGCATGCACAAAGCACTGGCTTCGATCAGTAAGACCATATAAATTAAGCTTAGTGGCACATACCTGCATTGCCAACACCCAGGAGGTAAAGAAAGAAAAAGCAGACATTTAAGGACATCCTCAGCAACATAGCACGTTCAAGTTGAGCCTGGGCTACATCAGACCCTGTCTCAAAAAACCAAACAAGCAACAAGAAAAGAAAGAAATGGTTTCACAGCGATGCCTAGAATAGCACGTGACCTAATTTCTACGCAGTGTGGCTTAGTGAAGTTGACCTGTAAAATTAACCACAGAAAGTGCTGAGTTGATATGTGTCTGCTAAAGGACAGCCTGCAGTCCTAGGTGCGTGGTATTATAGAATGCACTTTACTTGGCGATGAGCTCTTTATAGAGGAAATCAACTGATGATGAAGTTATCAGAATGGGTTCCAATTAATAAAACCTGAGCCAAGAGACAGACATGGGCACACATATGAAGACACAGAAAAGACAGCCATGTACTTAGAGCAATGCATCTACACAGCAAGGATAGCCAAGGACCCCCAGGAAACACCAGTTGCAGCAGGGGCTGTCAACAGCGTGGACTGGCCACGCCTTAATTTGGGACTTTTCACTGCTGGAACTATGGGATGTTAACTTTAGAGTATGCAGTCCAGTTGGAGGCACTTTGTCATGCTTGCCCTAGCAGAAAGCAGACAGATAGACAGCTGAAAGCCTTGCTTCTAGGCCTGAGAAACATCATTACTTGGCCTTCTGCAAGAGTGGAGGGGGGCAGTGAGAAAAGCTCTGGATGGGTCTTCTTTCTTGAACCCACGGCTCTGTCCTTTAACTAGCCCTGGGAGATAGATCAGAAAGAATTTAGCAAGTTTGTGTTTCCTCAGTAAGCAAGGGTGGTCCCTAAATTTCTGGGTCCAGACCCAGGGTGAGAGTATGGGGGTTCTTGGCTGTGAGATGGAGGCAGAGACTTTAGCCAAGGAATCTACAAAAAGGACTGAGTCATGCTGTGTCCAACCTGTGGCTGCTGGTCCCGTAGCTCTCACCATGGTGGACAGATGGGAAGGCAATGCCATACGTTATGTTGTAGTGAGATCCCAAGAGCATAGGCTCCATAGCCAAACAGACTCGTGGCTGTCCTGGATCAAGCTGACAGTTCATAATAATGGCTTTATTTTACTCTGTGTGTGTGTGTGTGTGTGTGTGTGTGTGTGTGTGTGTGTGCTCGTGCACTCACATATCTGTCTGCATGCCTGCCTACCTGCCTTTGTGTGTCTGTCCATCAGAAAACTTGTGGAAGTCAGTTCTCTGTAGGTTCTCGGGATTGAACTAGGGCTGCCCGGCATTGTGACCAGTGCCTTCACAGGCTGAGACAGCCCGCTAGCCATGGCTTTTCGTTCAGTGCTGTACTAGCAACTTTTCCCGTTGCTATCACAAAATACCTGACCAAAGTTCAGAAAGGGTGTTGAGAGAATGCCTTGTGTCTGTGTGGAAACTTCGCCTGTCAATCATAAACCGGTGACCTATTGCTGAGGCAGGAAATAGGAGGCGGGACATCCGGCAGTCAAAAAGGATTCTGGGATAGAGCCAGGGGGTGGAAGATTCAGCAGGCAAGGCATGAGAAGGATGGACACATGGTACCTGAGCTGAGATTACCAGCTATGTGGCAAAATATTAATTAGAATAAATGGGTTACTTTAAGTTATGAACTAGTCAAAGAAGAGCCTAGATATATGGCCTAGGTATTTGTTAATAATATTCTAAGTCTCATTAGTCATTATTTCTAGGGAGCTTTGGGGGCAGGAGGAAAAACACTGAGCTTTATCACAAACTAAGGAAAAATGCGTTTGCTTTGGCTCACTGTTTGACGGCACAGTCTGCCAAAGGTAGGGAAGGCTTGGCAGGAGCTTGAGGCGGGGAGGAGCCAGAGAGAGGTGAATGATGGCACACAGCCAATTTTCTCCCTTTTACTCAGCCCAGGCACCCAATTTGAAGAGATGACACTGCCCTGACTTCAATGATAGGATAATCTAGACACTCCCTCATAGATGTCACCAGAGGTATGTCTCCTAGGTGATTCTGGATCCTGTCAGGTCAGCATTAACCATCACAAATCGTAAGTACTCATTCTAGTCTCATTCTAGCAACTCATGTTACAGATGAGGCCAGCGGTTGAGAGAGGTAGGCCAATCTCCACAGGATCAGAGAGCCAGCCCTATTTCTAACATAGACAGGCTGACCACCAAACCTGCTGTAATCATGCCAGGACACAGGAACACAGATCAAAACTCTGCTCTTGTCCAAGCCAAACAGCAGGCCAAACACAACCACTCTGAAGAAAGCTAGTGTAAGTACCAAAACCAGCAGATGGTCACCCACTTGGAGGTAATTATGACTGACATTACCCCCTCCTTTGACAATGTGAAGTATTTGCGTTTGCCCCCAGCATTAGCTACTGAGGGCTTCACTTTTTTTTTTTTTAAGATTTCTTTATTTATTTTGTGTATAATGTTCTGACTCCATGTACACCTGCACCAGAAGAGGGTGCCAGATCTCACTATAGATGGTCGCGAGCCACCGTGGGGGTGCTGAGAATCAAACTCAGGACCTTTGGAAGAGCAGCCAGTGTTCTCAATCACTGAGCCTTCTCTCCTCCCTATTTCTTTTTTTTTTTTTAAGACAGAGCTTCTCTATGTACCCTTGGCTGTCCTAGAACTCACTCTGTAGACCAGGCTGGCCTCAAACTCAGAGGTCCGCCTGCCTCTGCTTTCCAAGTGCTGGGATTTTAGACGTGTGCCACCATTTTTAATGAGTTAGTATTTTGCTCTCCAAACATGCCAGCAGATGACTACACTTTATGGGGGGAGTTCCACAATCACTAAAAATGATTGGGAAGCTAAAGGAAGTTGGGCTGTTGCTTAAAATGTGAGGAGGCAGTAGATCCCAACTAGCTAATTGCAACCCTAGGCAAAAAAAAGCGATTAATTCAGGCTGGGATCTGAGCACTCTGGAGAAGGAGGCAGAAGAATTAGGCGTTCTTGGCTACACAGTGAGTTCAAGGGCAACCTGGGTTACTTGAGACACCATCTCATACAAACAATGGAAAGCATCCTTGAAACTACCCATAGACCAGAAAACAAACGGGGCTAAAAATGGTTCTGGTTCTGGACCAGCACTCTGTGTGATTTTTGAAACAAAAGAAAGAGTAGCGCCGGAAGCCTCGGCTTGCAAGCAGAGGACTGCTGCTTCAGTAGAGAGTGCCCGGAGGCCTCAGTGGTCCTTTCCGCTGCCTCCACACTGCTGAGGGAGGACAGGACTGGTGTGGGCTGAGTGTCAGTGACTGACTGGGATCAGCTGGGTGGAAGTTGTCACTGGGATGTCTTTGAAAGAGAGACTGGGAAATGACCGTGTGAGGAAGCCTCTGTGGCAATCCCAAAGTCCTCCCAGGTGTAGGTAGGTATGACGGAGGGAAGAGGGACCTGAGTATAGGGGTGTGTGTTCAGGGGCTCCTGCCTACACCTTCTCAGATGTGCCCTATAGTAGTTTTCTACTTAGTAGTTTTCTACTATGAAAAAGGTCCTGTAACTCATGTTTAATTTCCCTTGGGGAGAAAGCTTTGAAACAATCATCAAATCTCCTTTCCCCTCTTTTTTGCTACTCTAAGCAAACTGGGAACTATTTTCCCCTGAGGGACAATAGTCCAGTCATTCATGCAATAACCATTTTAATGCTATTTGCTTCTTTTCTTAAAAAAAAAAATTCTAAGACTGCTTGCATAGAACCCTTCTCAGTCTATATTTCTACTATTTTTTTTTTTATGAATAGGAGTTCAGGTTTTATGGGAGGTGGGTCTAGTGTTTGCTTTTGTTTTCTTTTTAGAAACGCAACTGTTTCTAAACTGTTTCTAACTGTTGCCAAGGACAGATGTGAATAGCTCATTGATTAAATTAGCTGCCATTTACATACAATGACTGACAAGTTATCTGGCACTCCCATTTTATTCCCACACAGCCATGAGGGGTATTATGCCCATTGTGTAGATGGAAAAATCAGCCTCAGAAGAACTCTTGCTATGCACCACAAATAGACTTGAACTCAAATCACCTGATGCAAATAAAAATACTTGGCATTGCTTTCAATCACTTCCCCCTATTGGGGCTGTCTTGCCTGGCCTCAGTGGATGAGTAAGAGGTCAATTCTGGTGCGACTTGATGTGCTAGGGTGGTTTGGTGGGGAGGCTCCCCTTTTCTGAGGAATGGGAGAGAAAAGAGGAAAAAAGGGGCTACGATTGGGATGTAAAGTGTGTGTATATATATATGTGTGTGTACATATATATATATATGTACACATATATTAACATATATGTATATGTTAAAAATAAATTTGAAGAAAAGAAAATACTTGGCATTGACTACTCTGAGCACTGTATGCAATCAGTACCCTGAGCTGGGTTATGAGCTACCTCATTTTACAGGTAAAGTCGAGAGGTAGAACTGGGATGAATGGTTAAGACAGGAGAATTTCTGAAAGCCGATCGGGCCAGGGAACCTGGAAAACACCACAGTGGAGAACAAGAATATACCTGGTCTCACATAAGGCGGAAGGCATGGGCTGACAGCTGAAGTCGTGCTCTTGACTCCACACTCACGCCATGGTACACACGTGTCTGCATTCACACAAATAGACACAAATCATATACTCAGGGGGTTTGTCATAGAAAACTAATTGCAAACAGTAAACAAAACACAGAAGGCATGTCACTAGACCTCGTTTGACTATAGCACAATGGATCTCAGTCTCTGGGTCTTGACCCCTTTGGAGGTCATATATCAGATATTCTGCTTATCATATATTTACATTACAATTCATAACAGTAGCAAAATTATAGTTATGAATTAGCAACAAAATAATGTTATGGTTGGGGGTCACCAGCACATGAGGAATTGTATTAAAGGGTCACAGCATTAGGAAGATTGACAACCACTGCTCTATCATCTCAGAGGTGGTAGAGATGAAAAGTAAGGGCTGGATCACTGTCCTGGCATAGACAGCAGTCAGCTCAGAGCACTAGCACTTTTGCTCGAAGCACTCCCTGCCAAGCCAGTGAATGGATGAACTCTACTGAGTCCTTCCTTGGTCATCATCAGAAACATCAAGGGAGCCTGGACATAAGCCCAGATAACAAGGAGAAGGCATTGAAGTCACACATTGCCAACCTCATCCACTAAGCAGTAGGGGGCGTCTCCCTGTTCCCAAGTTGATGCAAGCAGAAGGGAACATCTGGTAAGCATCCAGGTCCCAGCAAGTGCAATCACCCACTGTACTCACTAACCATGACCTGGGCCGTGCCCAGCCCTCGCTCACAGGGTGTGGGTGGATATGGATACAGGGGAGGCAATTGGTACCCAGCCCATTCTTCCTTAGCAACTGAGAACAGCCCTGTAACCACACTTCAGCACACTCCTCGATGTGACAAAAGTCTCACTTACAAGTTAATCAAAATCCTGTTGGTGAATGAGAGGGGGGAGGAAGAGAACCTGTTAATTAAAATCTTGAAAGATGACAAGGGAAACAGCCCATAGACGCACTGTTCCAATGCTAATCCTATGGGAAGCACAGACATCAGGAATCCCAGGTACTGTGATTAGGCCTGCGCATGTCATGGTGACAACTGAAGTGCGAAAGACTGAACCTTCCCCCAGACCCCAAGGTAATGAAATAATTAACAAGAAACAGGCTTTTCCTCTCTTCCCAAGGGAGGTTAGGTTTCCAGTTATCTTAGCCCTGCTGGGTATCTCGAGTGTGTGAATAACATAGGAAATGGGAATATACAGTCATTCAGTGAGTAGTTACTGAACACCTACTATGTGCCATGTGCTATGGAAGGTGCTGTGGACACAGCAGGAAGAAAGACTCATTGGCTTACCTTCTAGAATGGGAAAAACAATGAGCATGACATGGGTAATTTAGGGCTGATGGGAGGAAAAAGCAAGCAGGATATTGGAGACTGACGCGGGGTGAGGGCTCTCATACCTGTGGTGGGGACAGGTCCTGACGTAGGTGTCTTCGTCCATTTTGTTTTAACAGTACCATAGAACAGGTGAGTTATGAAGAACAAAGGCATATTTGGATCCCCATTCTGGAGGCTGAAAAATGACTCCACCTGGCAAGGGACATCTGGATGTAGGTGTGGAGTTCCTGCCGGATCCCAAGGTGGGTCGGCATACTGAATGTCAAGGCAAACATCCCAGCTTAGACCCATTGCATTAGGGCCTCCCCTACCCCGCCCTTATATCTTTAATGAACCTTAGTTATTTCCCAAAAGTCCTACCTCCAAATACCACAGTCAAATTAATTTTCCACTTACCTAATGTTTTGCAGCAGGAATTAAATTCCATATGAGTTCTGGTGGGGCCATTCAGGCAATAGCAGAAGTGTCACTTGAACGGACACTCGGCTCACAAGTAAAGCCAACTGAATAAACATTTCAGGCAGAGGAGATGTCATGTAAAGGCCCTGAGGCTGGGTCTTTATTGCTGTAGAGAAGCAGACAGGGACGAACCATTTATAAGCTTCTTGGAAACAAGAAGATGCTGGGGTATGATTCAGAGTGATTGAGCAGATATTTGAACACAGTTGCGTACAGTCCTCTCTCTCTCTCTCTCTCTCTCTCTCTCTCTCTCTCTCTCTGTGTGTGTGTGTGTGTGTGTGTGTGTGTGTGTCTGCAGCGCTTGCCTATGCAGACCAGGGGACAACAACCTTTGGTGTCGCTCCTCCGGAGTTGTCCACCTCATCGTTTTTTTCCTTTCTTGAAAGTGGGTCTCTCACTGACCTAGAGGCCAGGCTGGCTGGCATAGCTCCCTAAAGATCCACTTGTCTCTACCTCCCCAGTGTTGGGATTACAAATGGATGCCACGATGCCTTTTAAATATATATATGTATATGTGTGTATATATATATATATATGAGTATATATACATATATATATGTATATATATGAGTATATATATACATATATATATGTATATATATATGAGTATATATATACATATATATATGTATATATATATATATATATGAGTTCTGAGGATCAATCTTTGGTCCTCAATGCTTGATTGACAAGTGCTTTACAGATTGAGCCATCTTCCCCAGCTCCCTGACTTCAATGTCTAAAAGGATAGACTGGCAGCAATGTGAAGAATGGCTCTGGGGGACAGGGCAGAGACAAAAATATTCAGTGTGACTAACAGGCCACATGAGATGGCACTGTGTTTGTGATGGCCTTCCTGACAGTTCTAATAACCATTAAATGCATGGGTAATGAACTTTTCAGGATGGGCTTCTATATCAGTCAGCAGAGTTCTTTCATTTCAGGATGTCTAAGGAGTTAAGGTAGTGTTTTGGAAAAAGCTGATGTAGTACCATTTTAGCCTCCCTAGGGCTGTGGAGTGGACTTGGCACAAGCAAGAGTTGGCCACAAAGGGTTACGAAAACTGGCTGAGCAGGAAAACATTTTGCTAATGCCCAGGGCGCCCAGGAGCTGCATAACTGTGTCCTTGAAATGTCAAAGACACGCTTACCCGCTTGCCCACTGATGTCCAAGTGTAGAGCTACCGTTCACAGACATCCTTCAAGGATGCTATAGTTACAGGAAGATGGGTGATGGTCCTGATGGTGATGGGGGGGGAACATTCTCTGTGCCTAGTTTTTGCTGACTGTAGCCACATAGCATAGTGGAAGCCTTTTTTTGTTTGTTTGTTTTAGGCTTTTGGCCAACAATGTCTTTATGTGGATAAAGGACGGATGTGTAAGAATTGTTCAATGTAGAACATGCTGGAACTTAATTTACCTTCTCCTTGGATATGAAGTGTCCTCTTCAGGTCTGCTTCTCTGCAGAGTGGCCTGCTGCACATGGGTTGATGCTCCAGGATAAAAATGGAATCTCTCCCAACAAGACTCTCACTGAGCAGGAAAATGGCACAGCTTCCTAACAGTGAGGAAATCCACATTTTAGCTGGGAGGAAGTGGTCCGGAAACTCTTGAGTAGCAGGGCACTGACCAGAGTGGGTATACTGCTGAACCATGAGCCTCTATCACTTATCTTGGCAGATAGGAAATTGGAATTTGGGAGGGAACTTTTCCATCACTCCCTTGGATCCAATAACACTCCTGCTCCTTGTTAAGTCCCTCCATACTTGGCACTCTGCTTAGCAGGCTGCTAAGGACCTCAGGACTGAAACTCTGGGTATTGTTGACTGTCCCCACAGGGAGCAGTTGTTGATGGTTCCATACTACAACTGACCTTATGTACTTCTTTTTCTCTTCCCGCCCTCCCCAGTGACACTTCAGTAAACGCAAACAGTGTGACTTGTGCACTTTGCCTCCTTGCCTGCTATGAACTGAATGTCTATATGCCATCCTCATTTTGTGTTGAAACCCTCATGTGCTGGTTTGGGTTTTTGTCAACTTAATACAAGCTAGGATAATCTGGAAGAAGGAACCTCCATTTGAGAAAATGCATCCATCCATCAGACTGGCTTGTAGGCAAGACTGTGGAGGCATTTCCACAATTAACAGTTGATGTGGGAGAGCCTGGCGACTATGGGCTGGGTCACCCCTGGGCAGGTAGTCCTGGGTTGTATAAAAATAGTAAACAAAGCAAGCCATAGAGATCAAGTTAGTAAGGCTTGTTCTTCCATAGTCTCTGCTTCAGTTTCTTCTTCAGGACTCCTGTCTTGACCTCCAGCCCTGACGTCCTTCCTGGTGGACTCGGATAGGGACATGTAGGTCAAAATAATCCTTACTTCCCCAGATTGCTTTGGATTGTGATGATTATCACAGTAATAGTAAGCAAACTAGGACAGCTAATCTTTAATATGTTGCCCTTAGGAGATGAGATCTGTCAGAGGTCATTAATTATGTTTGGTAGTACCTTTAATACATGCCATACACAGAGAGAGAGAGAGACTAGCCTTCCTCACCCTACTTCTCTTACATGATGGGATGAGAAGTCATCAGGCCAGAAACATAGCCCTCATCAGATATGGGCTCTGCCTCACCCTGACTTTGGACTTTTCAGCCTGTGTAACTCTGAGAAATGAACATCTGTTTAAACTGCTACCTCTGTGGCCTATGCCAAGAATGTGGTAGTACAGCAGAGGAAAGACCAAATAAGGCACTTACTAAAAAGCAATGGGGGGGGGGCACTGAACTTCTCTGAGCCTCAGTTTCCTTTTCTGTATAATGGGGATGTCAGTTCTGTCAGGGTAGAGACTCAGCGTAGCAGATGTTAGAATGTGCATTGTAAAGCAGCCTCACTACTGCTTACTGTTATTGTCCTAGTGTGCTTTCTGTTGGTGTGATAAACTCCATGATCAAAGGCAGCTATGGGAGAAATGGTTTATTATTTTATCTTACAGCTTGTAATCCATCATGAAGGAAAGTCAGGGCAGCAACTCAAAGCAGGAACTTAGAGGCAGGAACTGAAGCAGAGGCCATGGAGGAATGCTGCTTACTGTCCTGTTCCTCCCTTGGTTTCCTCACTTTGCTTTCTTACACAACCCAGGAGCACCTTTGCTGGGGTGCTACCACTCAGAGGAGGCTGGGCCCTCCCATATCAATCTTTAGTCAAGACAATGGCCCTATAGACATGCCTAGAGGCAGACTTTATATAGAGGCATTTTGTCAGTCACGCTTCCCTTTCCCAGATGTCCCTAGTTTATGCCAAATTGACAAACAATCAAACGAACAAACAAAATAAGCAGCATAGCTACAGTGATTAGTGAGTGGGAAACGTGGGGTTGTATATGACATAGTATCTCAGCAGAGGCTTAAAACTTAGCATCTAAAATACAGAGATGATTAAGAGGTGACTTGTCTCATAGTCAACACGTAGAAAATCATGTGGTGGGTTGAAGAATTCTGGGTCTCTGCTTCCTTCCAGAGCTGTCTGCTCCTATCTCCTTGCTGCTGGCCTTTCTGAAATAACTAGGGGCGATCAGCAATGCCAAGCCATCGCCCTCCTGACTCTCTGGGTTGTCCCTTCCAGAAGAAAGTGCCCATAGTAGACGTCATCTGTGAGGGACAGACTGACACTGCAGGAAAGCATCAACAGTCAGTTGCAGAGCCTGATGGGCAGTCCAACCCGGCCAACCCTCAGATGTGTTCAGCTAGCCCAGCATTCATTCATACACCAGTCAGCGGTTGGAGAGACGGCTCAACGATGGCTCAAGATGCTTGCTGCCCAGGCTGATGACCTGAGTTCAATTCCTAGGACCCACATAGTGAAGGAGAGAGCTAAACCCAAAAGCTGCTGCCTGACCTCCACATACACTGAGGCACATTCCATGGCATGAATCTGCCCCCACACTACACGCACACACAGACACACACAGACACACACACGTAAAATGTAAAAAGAAAAAAAAGAATTCCCAACCAGCCTTAGAATGGCAAAAGCCAACCAGTGGTTTTAATTTTCAAGTGATCAGTTTGGAGTAGATACGCAGCCACAGATGATAGGAATTGGGTTTTAGCAAAGAGGTAAATTTTCAAGCTATTGCAGGAGGACTCTGCAGAAGGGTGGTTTAAGAATGGCCTGACACGGTGGTGACAGAGGCTCTTAGAAGAAAGCCATTACACAGTTGGGGGAGAGGGTGGTGGTGGGCGGGGGGATGAGTGAGTGCCAGAGACACCTGCAGAAAGATTGAGGGCTCCCAGGGGGGGGGGTGCGTGTGGAGGGAGTCCAAGCAAGCAAAGGCCAGAAGGCTGTCACACCAAATCACTGTGGCTTTGGGATAAGCTCTTCTTGTTGTCAGGAAGCAAAACTCATTCCTGCCCTTTTGAGTGAAAGGGTTTTGTAGGAAACAGCAGTAGGACTTATAAATGGGAAGGTAGGAGTCTAAGGAGATTAGAAGCTACAGAAAGATCGGACCTCCCAAGAGTGTGGAATGGAAGGCTGTGTACCCTGTGTAGTACAGCCCTTCACATGCACCTAGAGGGCCTCTGTAAAATGTGTGTCCCCGGCTGCCAGACATCCTAACTTCCTCTCTGGTCTCATCCACCTACTTTGGGGACAGGGGATCCATAAAAAGCAAGCATGCCACAGCCCCAATTCTTCATTCGTGATCTCCCCTCCTGGCCTGCTTCCTAGACATTCACATGCTCTCTCCTCCTCATTCAGGGCTTCATCAACTCCTAACCCAATTCCAATTCTCATTATTTGCTCAATTTTCTTTCTATATCTTATGGGTCCTATTTTTACCCTCTAAAAATGTCTATTTTTACGATATATGGTAGCACACACCTTTAATCCCAGAACTCAGGAGGCAGAGGCAAGCGTATCTCTGTGAATTTGAGGTCAGCCTGGTCTACATAGTGAGATCCAGGACAGCCAGGGATCTGATGTTCTCTTCTGACTTCCACAGGCATTTGTACACATGGGGTTGCATATAAACTCATGCAGACCTGCATATGCCTAAACATAAATAAGTAAACATTTTTATAAAGGTAAAAATGTCTATCTCTAGTTGCTTCCCTAGCTAGAAGGCTCCAGTAGAGCACCTGTCCAGTGCTGGGAAGAGACGCTGGCATACGCTGGGTGTACAGCATGGATGATAGAAAATAATGAGTGAGCAAATACTCCAATCCCAGGCAGTAGTCCAGGGCTTAAGGTATCTTGTTACTCCTCAGCAGGAGGGATTTGTGCATCTTCAGTCTAATTCCCTTCAGTCTTTCTCTGTTTCCTGCTCTTCCTAGGCATTTCCCTCACCATCAACTCCATAACAGCTTTCGTCTCCCAGCTTGTGCTGACTCACAGCCACTGGCTCTCTCACAGCTCGCTGCATGCTGCCACTGCCTTTCTTGATGCACCTGTCCAACTTCTGTTTCCTCCTGACTCTCTCTTTCCAGCTTTCCAGGTGGAACTCCAGGGACGGATTCCAGTTAGATGGCCCATTGTTGTGGGGGAAGAGAGGTTTTGACTCTTGGCTTTTGACTGTGTTCTGGGTCAGACTTCCCAGATGTCTCGATTAGCCTGGCCACAGGCTATACACGTTTTTTCATAACCCAGTAGAGGACTATTATTTTGCTCCTCAGAGGTGCATGGATATAGCAAGGAGAGATCATGGGCTTCTGAGCAGGGCAGCTTCTCAGCATAGCAATGTTGGAAGGCGACATACCCTTTAAGATTTGGGACTGAGCAGGGATTAGATCAATCAGAACATAGAGAATATCACTTTCAGAGGGAACTCAAACTGTTTTGGGGTTTTAAGTAGTAAATTTTGAGGCATGGATGGTCCAAATAGGAATTCAGAAAAGAAGAATTGCTTTTCGAGAGAGTGGTGTAATTATTGAGAAGAGCAAGAACCGGCATCTCCCCACATTCTGGCTTCTTGCTCCATCACATGGTCCTTTCACACACCTCTTTTGCCATTGCTGCCTTCATCAGGAGACAAATTAGTAGATTTTTCTAATCTTAGACTCTCTCCAAAATGATGATCAAGATAAACACCTTCCTCTGTCAAGTTGACAGCTCAGGTTTTTTGATATAATCAAAGAAAATAGACTAATACAGCTATCCTAGGAATGAAATGGCTTAATGATGGATGAAGATGGCACATATAAGGTCAGTAAGGAAGCCAGATAGGGAGCATCAACAATGTAAAAAAAACCGTGTCAGGGACAGTGATGGTGAGGAGGAAGCAGAAGTGGCCTAAACCTGAAGTTTTCTAACAGGTACACCGTACTGGAATGCTTGCAGAAAGCCTGGGTCTGTATATTCTGGAAGTCACAGACACTGGTAAACCTGGGTGGTTATACGGTAGAGACGAGCGGTTCTCAGCCTTCCTAATCTGTGACCCTTTAGTACAGCTGTGGTGACCCCCAACCATAAAATCATTCTTGTTGCTACATCATAACTGTAATTTTGATGTATGAACTTAATGTTATGAATCTGTTATGAATTTAATGTAGATATCCATGTTTTCCAATGATCTTAGGTAACCCCTGTGAAAAGGTCATTTAACACACACACACACACCCCCAAAAGGTTTCCCAATCCAGAGGTTGAGAACCACTGGTATATAAGGAAATAAGCCAAGGGAGATATCTGAAAAGATCTCTGCAGAAAGAGTAGACAGAAGAAGAACTGGAAGAGTGATCTAAATTGGAGATGTTTGCACAGTGGGTGTCCTCAGAGTGTCTCAGTACCCTGTCACATCCAAAGCCTCTTTTACTTCTCCAGTCCTCAGTGGCACTGGGTCGGTGGAGACCACTCGGTAATAGACCAGCGAGCACGCAGCCTGCTCTCCCGCAGCCAGTAACCACGCTTCTCCGGGGATTCTCAGCATTCTAAAAATACATCTGCTGTGCTGCAGTGCCACAATTAGTGGAGCTGCTGTCCCGGGAAACTCTCCTCACCATTTTGCTTAGATCAGAGAGCGGATTAACTTTGATGTCTGTCTGCACCCTGCGCAAGACACCACTGGCGGTCTGCTCCCCACAAGCATTCAATCTTCACATGCAGGGGAAGAAGGGAAAAGTGTCTGCCAGGAGCCCAGGCTAATTTTTTTCTTAGTGATTGAGATGAAAATATGCACCCTAGGGATCCTGACATATTTGACTTGCATCCTGTTTCATGGTCTTTGCACATATACCTTCCCCCAGACCCAAACTTCCTTTGGCTTTCCCAAACATTAGCACAGCAATAGAATCCCAGGGCCCTCATTCATGCCAGATGTTAAAGGCAATTGTGTTGATTTCTGTATCTGTAAGGGCTCCTGGTGGCAGGAGAAGCTGGGGTTTGAATAGAGTTTACTTGGGGCACATGGGCTAACCTGCTCAGTCAAACACTCTAGGACCGGACTACAAGGGGACAGTACCAGGAGAGCTCTAGGATTATTGGGAAAGGGGACCCACAGAACAACCTCACCAGAACTCACAATGGAAGAAATCGGCATGAGAGTTAGATGTTCATAGATAGACAAAAATAGTGAAAATGGGCACCCTAAGAGGAGCTTCTTTTTCTTGAATGACATTGCCAGGTTAAAGGTGGTGGGTATCTAAACAAAGTGAGTGAAGAAAAGGGCAAGACCCAGGGACCCTATAAAGTAGCCAGTCATTTAGCAGACTTCTATTTAGCATAGTTCCAACCTCAGGGCTCTCCCATCCTCCAAAGGCAGAAAGGTTTTACTTTCTTTCCAATGCTTGGTCCCCTCACCTTTCTCTGATGTTTAGTTCTTTGTTCATCCCTGAGAATGAGGTGTGCAATCCCCTTGACAATGACCAACATCTTTGTTATATTTCCTGGGGTCTTTCATCTGGGATTTGTACCTGGAAGGAAGGAGAACAGGGCTTCCAGGTGAACACTTTGATCTTTTATGGCCAAACAAAGAACCAGGATGAAAGCATATGCCATGACTTCTGAGCCAAGGCACAGGGTATACCAGACCCTAAGGAACCAATTGTCTTCCTGGGTGGAGGAGGGGTAGGCTTGCCCCACCTGGGAAAGACAGGTCACTTCTCTGCTCCATCCTACACCCAACTCTGGGATTCCGGAGCAGTGAGAAGCTAACTATAGGCGCCTAGGGTTGGGACAGGAAGGCTTGCTTGGCTCTGTTTCTTGAGCTGTTCTAGAATGTAGGCAAAACCTAAAGGGGAAAAAAGTGGTACCAAATTTGCTTTGAGTTTGATGCAAGAAGTACCTGAAATTCAGATGGAGGCATCTACAAGTGAGCTGGGGCAGGTGTGTGTGTGTGTGTGTGTGTGTGTGTGTGTTTAGTTTCTGCTTATGTATAGGAAAGCTTAGTTGCTGTTTGTTCAGAATCCACATGGCTACTGCTGGGACAGCAGGACAAATGCCCCCTTCACTTACATGTATCCTTTCTCTGCCCCAGGCTCTGGAGGTCCCCAAGCTGATGGAAGAGCAGAAAAGAAAATGAAGTGGCAAGAGTGCTGTCTGGGGTTGGAAGTGCTGTCAGCGTAGAAGGCTTGAACAGGCATGAAGCCCTGGGTTCCGTGCCCAGCACAGCTAGTCCATAGAACTAAGGGAGACTTAAAATTGTCTTTGCAGCCTTGTGCCTCTAGCATTAAGATGGCTAGCCCAGGAAAGCTCATGTGAATTTGCAACAGCCCAGGGACAGGTGCTAGACAAGCTGCCAAGAACAGGGAGAGGCAAAGAAGAATGAGCCTGCTTGAGGGGGAGGTTGGAGATAAGGGTTCCGCTGGGTCATAATGCCGCCCTTCCACACTTTCCTCCTCGTTGTCTGTTGTTTCTGCCCCTCATGCCTTGGACACCCCACTTTTGTTTTCACTTTCCAGGCTGAGAACAAAGAACATTCCAAACTGTTAAGATCATAGGTATTGTCCTTGCTTATGGAATATAGATTTGAGAAAAGAAGGTCAAAAGGAATGTTTGCTCCAGCGGCTTTTCTGAATGGTGGCTATTCCACAGGCAAAATGAGATTAGGAACTCACTAAGGTTCCAGGGTACTGAAGAGTCACATACCAAGAAGGAAATAATCTGAACAGACTCTCCCTTTCAGTGGTCACTAATGAAGGAGAGAAACAGGTATCTACATCCAAGTCAGTTAAATCTCCAGAGGACACTTCTGCCTCTGAAATACTAATCGAAACGGCGACTGCACAGGACGATTGCTGTGTGAGACTTGACGGCTGTCCTGCACTTCCTGGGGATACACAGGCTCCTGGATTTATGATCCTGCCAAGAGTGTTAACTGAGAGGTCATCCCACTAAGAACAGCAGGAGCTCTTAGGAAGGGGTGTGCACTGCCAGGAAGCAAATGTGCACTGGGACATGATCCCTACCCTGCTAACACCACGGACAACAGCTTTCCTATTATATTCAGTGCTGCCAGCACCTGCACCCACACTTGCCCTGGTTCAGAGAATCACAGTTGAGTTTTTAAAAAATTTACAATTCCTCTTTTCATCCCAGTCAACAACTATAGGGCTTTGATTAGAGCAGGCACCACAAAAACAAAACTGCAGGTTGAATAGATAGGACAGTGGGAGAAGAAAAAACGGGGAGAGCAGTGTTTTTCTCAGAAATGGGAGAATGCTGACATCCAAGCGGTGAGCTGGAAAATACAACTGTGGTCTGGGGGCAACTCTAATGCTCCACAAAAGGCACAGGTGGCGTCCTGGCTGCGTTTCTGTTGAGACAGTCATCCTGACCAAATAAATATGCAGCTTATGGAAGAAAGAGTTAATTTCAGTTTATGATTTTAGGTTACAGTCCATCATTGTAGGAAAATCAAGGCAGGAATTCAAGCAGCTGGTCAGACTACTTCCACAGCCAAGAGCAGAGGGAAACAGATTCACCAATGTCACCAACGGCCTCTCCATTTCTCCTGTGTTCAGGACCCACTGCCTAGGGAGTGCCGCTGCCCAAAGAGGGCTGGGATTCCCACCCCATTAAAAAGCAAGACAATCCACAGATGTGCACACAGGCCGACCTGATCTAGGAAGTCCCTTACTCAGGCTCTCCTCTCAGGTGGTTCTAGGTTGTGATAAGTTGACATTGAAAATGAGCCATCACAGGTAAGGAAATCACTGCTGCTGAACTAATGCCTCTAGAGTAGCGTGAAGGGGACAGAGATGCCAGGATTCATTTGTTCCTTTGCTCATCTTCCACAGCTTCCTGTTTTTGCCTTGGAGGTGGCTCCAGGTACCTCACCAGGATGGCCCATTCTTTCAATACCTTGCAGTCCTGTGGGTGGGGCCCAGCTGGCTATCCTGTCATGCTGATTTCCAAGAAGTCAGTCCTCAGTCAGACTGTATAAACCATCAAACTCATTCTTTCCTTGCAGCTTAGAATACCTGAAACAAGAGGAATCTAATGCACGGACATTTCATCTGGGATTCCTGTTGTAAAAGATAATCCTCAAGGATTGGGAACATAGTGCTGTAAATAGTGCTTGCCTTGCAAACATGAAGATCCAAGCATTCACTTATAAGCCCAGCACAGGGAAGGTAGAATCAAAGAATGTTTGGGGCTCATGGAGCTGTCGGTCTAGCCTAATTCCTGAGCTCCAGGCCAGTGAGAGACCCTGTCTCAAAGGAGGTGGATGACATCACTGAGCAAAGCACCTCCATATGCTCATGCACCTATATACAAGTGCACACTGAAGTGCATGCGTGCGCACACATACACACACACACACATACAAGGCTTCAACACGAGCTGGCTTCTGTGAGCAGGGCCCTCACTGGCTCATGGTGGCAATCCCTGGCTCAAATTCAACATAAACACACGGTTTCTCTCCTGCAGTACTAATCTCAGTCTCAGTCCCTTTCCCCGTGCTCCAGCACCTCATTCCCTCACGTTCAAATCCGTTTTCCAGTAGAGCTGAGGCAGAGCCTGATTGGCCTAACCTGGGTCACATGGCCAGGTGGAGGCTCAAGTCCTTGGCCAGTCAATCCATGATGGAAGAGCCTTGGTCAGCTTGGGGGTGTGTTTAACTGTCAGAGACGGGAAGAATCCCAGATGAGGACAGGAGGATCCACTTATCTGTCAAGAGTGGGAGAGGAGCTGTTCCCCAAAGACATTTAGAGCTGGATTTCCAGCTGTTAAGATAACAAGTGCACACTACTGGCCATCTTCCATGTTGTGCTGAATTCGTGTGTCACACGTTCCCTCTTTGCTGTGCAGTCTTATCTCCCTACCCATCAAGTTCCTAAGGGGCAGCCACCTTGCTGCACAGTCATTTGTCTTCCTCCTTGTACTTCTGTTGCCTGAGGGACGGCATCACTCATCGGCAACAGGCAGCATCCAGGACCAGTTATCTTTTCATGTATTTGTTCCGTGGCAGGATCCTGGAGAGCAGAGGTCATGTCTTATTCATCTTGTGTCCCCCTTAGCACTTTGCCTGCTGTTTGGGGGCATAGCAAGATAGTCCATAAATCTGCTGACAGATTGAACAACTGATTTATATGCTGCTAGAGCCAGAGGTAGATGAAATCTTGATTCAACTACAAAACTACAGAGAAAAGACCTGTGTTCACCACATCATTTCCAAGAGATTGCGGATCTCCTCTGGACTAAATAACGTTGCTGGGGTCAAGATAAATGTCCCCTGCGCAGCCCAGCCTCAGCTGCTGGTGTTATATTTCCAAGGGATTGAGAAAAGGCCCAAGCAATGCTGGTTTCAGCTGCCCAACCCCCGGAGACCTTATCTTCTAACTCAGGCTCTGTAAGGGGTGACAGGTGCAGAAAGGGAGGAAGTCTTGGGGTGAGGGAGCAGGTGTCAGTCTTCAGAGGCTATGCCCCAGGCAAAGAGCCAGAACCCTAGGGGCCACTGACTCCATGCTGTTCCCGGTTTTAATAGTTTTTGTTTGTAGTCCTCTGTCAGTTTTGGGAATCTGTATTTCCTGGAACCCCTGTATAATTCCCTGACAACCCAACACACACAAGGAGAGAGGAGAGGATGAAAAATTAAAAAAAAAAAAAAATCACATTAGGTGCTTAAACACAGTCCATGAAGGCTGTCCTGGTTCAGAAGACTCAGTAGCTCATTTTGCAAATGCTTTGCAAACCATTCTGGACCAGGCCATTTGTCCCTTGGTGGCTCATGCCCACAAATAGCTTTCAAAGAGGGAGGTCCAGTGACTGGCCCAAAATCTCTCAGAGGCTTCTAGCAGACAGTCACCAAATGTCAAATTAATGAAGGCAAAGGATGAAAAAGTGTGGTTGGAAACAGAACAGTAAAACAGGAGGGTGGTAGTTGGAGCACAGGAGGAAGAAACCAGGCCTGGGGCAAGTAAGGGGTCAAAAAAGAAGCGACGGGAAAGGAGCGTGGCCAACGGTAGGTCTGCCCTGGCCACCAGTGGCCCTTCTGACACGCGGGCAGCTTAAGGGCAATGAAGACAGAGCTTGGTTTGAGGCCGCATCCCATATTCCCTGCTCTTCCTAGAGGCCCCGCCCTCAAATTACCCCGCCCCGCCTCCCGCGCGGTTTCTTTCCGCGTAGGCCCCGCCCCCGAGCCCAGAGACTCCGCCCCGCACTCAAATTCCGGAAGTGGAGGCCGCTCCGCCTCTTCCGAGCCAGGTCGCGACCTTGGGGCCGGGGATCGGATTTCTGAGCGTGCCGGGCTACCGCGGGCCCTGCAGCCCCCTCTCTCACCATGGTCGCGGCCCGGAACCTGCGCACGGCGCTCATATTCGGCGGCTTCATCTCCTTGGTCGGCGCCGCCTTCTACCCCATCTACTTCCGGCCCCTTATGCGGCTGGAGGAATACCGTGAGTGACCTGTGACCCCGCCGGGCGCCTGGTCCCAGCGCTACCGGGACGCCCTAAAAGCCCCTACCCTATTTGTTCAAGGAGTACGGAAGAAGGAGCTGGACTTAGGAGTGAGCCCAACCGGGTTCCAGGCTCGCCCTGTGCAGCCCGGTGACCTTGGGCAAGTGGCCCCACCTCTGACTTTCAATGTTCAGTCGCTAACTATATATCTGCACTATCAGCAACAGAACTGTGGAGCATCTTAGGGGTCACAGAGGTGTTGATAATATGTACGAAAGTAGCCGGCACACAGCAGGTCGACCGTAAACACTGCTTCCACACATAGTTAATATGTACTGAATATTTATTTAATGTGTCATATACCGTTAGGCATATACTGGGTCGTTGAATTTGCACAGCCTTTCCTTGAGGTAGATGTTACTACCATTTTACAGATGGGGGGTCACACAGTTACTAAGTGATGAGGGAAATGTTCCAACCCAGGCTTCTGTCTCCAGAACCCCCTTCATCCAGCCGAGGAGGCAGAGGAGAGCCTTGATCATCCTGAGTTGAAAGGTGTTTTTATTGCGCATGGTTTCCATCCCCTAAAATGTCTTGAAGCGGAAATATTTCAAAGCTAAACTGTTAACCTGGGTTTTTGAGTTTTTCCTCAAATCGTTTTTCAGATTCTGCTGGTTTCCTTCATTTTAAGCTGGTTGCTCACATGACAATGGCGAATGTCCGGGGAGTCATTCTCCTCCTTAATCATTCAGGTCCTATCATTCTAAAAGCCAAACTCTCCTTCCTGGAGACCTATACCTCAGCAAGGATTAGCACTTTGATACATCTGAAACCATCTGTCAGAGAGGAGAGATGAGGCATTAGAGGATCATTTTGTTCTCCAGGAAACCTGAATCATCTTGAAGATGGAAGAGGGCCAGCCCAGCCCCGGGGGGATATTAGCTGAGGCTGCAGCCTGGCAATTTGAAGTTTCATGTAAATGCTCTGGCTGTCTCCTATGCTATAGCATTTGGTTTCTGGAGGCAGAGCATTTTAAAATACACACACCAGTCCCCTGCCAGCTTCTCATCAGCTCAGACTGAGATGGCCTCTGTGCTCCTGCCTTAAAGTCCTCCAGCATGCGGCATGCATAAGGTCCTGCAGAATTTGTTTCCGTCCTTTTCGATCGCCAGACCCCTGACCCAGACTGTTTTATTACAGCTTCTGGAGTTGGACTTGAGATGGAAGGTCTGCTTCAGGTTCCCTTAGAAAAATCCCAATTTTGAGGACAGGAGTGAAGTTCTTAGCTAGTGTTCTGTGTCCTTTCTCTGGAGATGGTTTTGCATTATCACAGCTAAGGGAGAGAAGGGTAGGTGAGATGGCTACTAGTAGCTACTAGATAGGATCCAGGATAAATTTTCCCTAGTGCACAGAAGTCACCTGTGAGGAGGCATCGAAATGTAAGGGCTGCCCTGCTGTAATCAGCTAGTCAAGTGGAATCATGCCCTGTATCTCTACATGTCTTCCAGGAATACTCCCCGGTCTTTGGCTGTCCAAGTTGCTTTAGGCAGGCAGGTCAGGCCCTAAGGCTGTCTACATATCTTTTAAGTTATTGATTAATTCGGCCAACTTTAATCAAAAGAATCTTTCAAAAAGTAAATGATACTAAACAGCTCATTTTTATCAAAAGTTTTTTTGTTGTTTCCCACCTTCTAAGCACTTCAAAATACTAAGCCATTTAGTGCTCACGATAACCATTTGTGGTAGCCAGTAGTTGAGCAACCTATAGGCAGGGTATTTCCTCACTCTGAACCTTGCCTGTTCCCTGGCTGTTTTGGTGGTGTTCACTGGACTGAATTTACAGGTTTGGGGTGGCTTAAGTGAAGTATTATTTGTAGAAATTCCTAGTATATTCTCATATTAGGGATTGTACAAAAGACAGAAGGAGGGCTTTGGTAAGGAATGGATGTAAGCGGTGTGTGCCTAGGACTGGCTGGCCTGCCAGGAAGTGTGTCCAGCTGGCTCAGTGTGTGCTCAGGAACAGGGAGCCTGCTGTGTAGGTGAGCTTCTCAGTGCGTTCAGATGTTAGTGTTTCTAATAGTTAATTCCTTTCCTTTCTTATACTCACAACCCGGATTTTAGTTGTCACTGGTGTCGGGTGCAGTTTAGATGCATATATGGGATGGTCCCAGCATCCACGTGCATCTCGTGTACAGTATTAGCCCAGTGTGTTCCCTGCTCCTTTAGTCATTAACATCACTGTCTTTACTCACCATCTCTTCATCATCCCCATCTGCCACTCATGCCTTTCTTGTGTTCGTTATTATTTTTCCTTTCTTTCCTTCCCTTCCTCTTCTTTCTTTCTTTCTTTTCCTTTCTTCTCTTTTCTTTCCCTTCTTTCTTGCCTTAAAAGAAAATGTATTCTTTTCTCTTTTTAAAGCTTAAAGGAAACATGTCTTGTTGAGGGGTGCACATACCAGAGCTTATGTGCAGTGATCGGAGAACAACTTTGTGGAGTCGGTTTCTCACTTACCTGCTTTAACACAGTTGTGGGGAATGAATTTAGGTCACTGGGCTTGCTTGGTCTACTGCCTAAGCCATCTTGCTAGCCCCAGTTGAAATACGCCTGGTGCTAGTTTGCTGAATCTGTAGTGGAAACTGTTGTGGTTTGTTAGGCAGTGCGGAGCCCTCCGGGTCTTTGGCACTGGTCCTGCCATTTGTCCTTCAAGTGCAGTCATCTGGCTTGCTTAACTAAAACCCTGCGGCTACCCCACTGCTCTGCTCCAAGTCCAGGCAGTGGACGGTACTGAAGTATTTTAACAAGGTGACCGGATTCACTGTACATCAGCTTCATTACCGTTATGGGGAAGAGGGACCTGCAGGGAGAGAGAAAGGCAGAAAGATTGGTATTGAAAGTGTTTTGTTGTTGTTTTGTTTTGTTTTTTGGCCTAGGAAATGGTGCCCAGCCTGTAGCAGAACACTTCAGGAACTGGAGAACTAGTACACAGGGACTGATGACTGATGAGTCCTGCTTAGTCAGTGTTCTATCACTATGAAGAAACCCGAGGACCAAGGCAACTCTTATAAAGAAAGCATTTAATTGGGGCTTGATGACATTTCAGAGGTTTAATCCATTTTCATCTTGGCAGGGGGCATGGCAGCACACAGACAGACATGGTGCTGGAGAAGTGGCTAAGAGTTGGAGCTACAGATGTAAAACAGCAGCAGGAAGAGAAAGCCACTGGGCCTGGGCTTGGACTTTTGAAACCTCAAAGTCCTCCCCTAGTTACACACTTCCTCCAAAAAGGCCACACTTACTCCAACAAGGCCACACCAAATCCTTCAAATAGTGCTACCTCTGGTGACCAAGCACTTAAATATATGAGCCAGTGGGGGTCATTCCTATTCAAACTACCACAACCCCCAAGGCTGAGGGTGAGTGGCTCCTAGCTCCCTGACTTCAGCAACTGGGAAGGTGATTGTGATGGTGGCAGCTGATTGGAAGGCATCATTTTGAGGGATGAGGATAGGTACATTTTGGATAGCTGGAAGGTTAGGCACCAGTGTGCTTCTAGAGGTTGCCCAGAACAATACCCAGTCTAGAGTGGGATGAGGCCACCAGCAGTGTGCATTGGGGCCAGTTAGCTCAGTAGGTTGGGGCTTTGGCCAGTGAGCCAAGCTGGGAAGACATAGTGCCCAGAACACTAGCATATGAAGGGCTGATAAGTAGTTATCAGAGTAAAGGTTCTCAAAGGAAGACTCAGGAGTGGGCATAGAGAGCATCCAGAAGACAGCTCTTCAGGGACAGGGTATGGCCTGAGGTTAGGTTGCTTAGAAATAGAGCTAACTGAAAGTATCCATTAGACTTATGAAAGAGATGTTATAAACTGTTGGTTAATGGTGGTTTGAAAGTGAGCAAGAAGATGGCAGCGGATTAAAGAGTAAGTGAGCCGTCTGTGAAATGGATATTTAAAGATGCCTGTCTGTTGGTAGGAATATGGCAACCCTTGAAGTAGGTCAGGGAACTAGGGAGAATGGAGATTTGCTTTCAGTTTGGGATGGGAGGCATGGGGGTACCTGGAGAGAGCAGACGGCTAAGGTGCTGAGGAGAGGACAGTCTGTAGAGGGAGGTGACATGGGCCCCTGAGCTCAGGCAGACACAGCCTTTGCATGGCAAGTTATGGGCATTGTAGGTGGCAGCCTGTGTCACCGCCCTGTGGCAGGCGACACAGGACGATAAGCTCCCCTCTGTAAGTGAAGTGAATTCTCCAAGTGTTACCTACCAACTGCCGGGAGTCCTTTTGCTTTCCTTGCCCCTGCTGGGGTTGACAAGATGGCTCATCAGGCACTTACTCCCAAGCCTGGTGACCCCAGTTTGATTCCTGGATGCTGCATGGTAGAAAGAGCCAACTGTGCGGCCCCTCTCCCCTCCACTCGTGTGCCTTTATTGAGTCTATTGTTGCAGTACAGGAGAGGGCCCTCGGCCAGGCCACAGAGGACAACATGCTGTCGTCAAGAGGGGAGTACTGGCAGCAGTCACAGCAGCCCTTTGCAAGGCAGAGATTGCTGCTCCCACCACTCGCGCTGGTGTCGTTTGCCTAGTCACAGCAACCCCTCTTTTAGGCAAACTGGATGACTGCAGGTTCATCTAGATTCCATAACTGTTGTAGTGGCATCGAGTCCAGCACAAGCTATCTGAAATGGTCATGGCAGAGCATGTCCTCAGGAGCTGGGATTTCTTTTTCAAGATAACCGTGGAGTGCTCACAAGTGCCAGTGCTGACCTGAGCACAATCTGGCTGGCTGCTTGGCTGAGAGTCCTCAAGGCAGCCAGGACATCAGGAAGGGGCCCAACAGCTTTCAGTTAGGGAACCATCCTAGCTTATTCATGGGGAGAATAAATATCAGATGGGATGCTTAGGAGGACTTTGTATTGATATAATAGTGATTGCAGTAGCTCAGGGAGAGGTGGTTCTCCTCCTGTGTCCTGACGTGAACAGTCCCTCCTTGAGTGCGCTGTCCTGGCTTCTGTGACTGTCCCTCCACCTGAGCTGGCTTACTGCTTTGCTTCTGCCTCTCAGCTGCTGCTTAATCCCTCCTCGCCTCTGACCACCCTGTGTACATCTGTTACTCATTAAGATTTGGTCGGTCCAAGGGGTGGACCACAGACAGCTCTTACGGGCCCAAGCCATGTAGAGTCCCAAGTGTCAGGTCCCTCATGGCCAGCCTGCATGTGGGGAGCATAGGGCTGGGCAGGTTCCATGATCTCTGCTCCAGTAGTGTGAGCCCACGGGGCTGGGGGTGGGGGGCAGGAGTGAGAAGGAAGACTGCCCTGTCAGACAGAGTGAAGCAGAGCCCTGTGATAGCTCAGTAGTGGGCCACTGTGACAAGTGTGTCCTGGTGCACTTCATCATGACACTCAGCATGATCTTTAGCTTTCTCACTGACTCAGCAAGACTCGAGTAACTCCTGAGTGGAGTGAGAACAAGGTCAGTCTGTCCATGAGAGCTCAAGTCCCGCTCTGCCTCCTAGGGAGGTAGATGCAGCTGCTTTGTGCTCCAGGAGGGAGCCCAGGCTCTGCTCTTCCCTTCTTGCTGCCAGTGAGTTTGTCTGGAGATGTAAGGAACCATCACTTGAAGCCTGTTATGTCTTTATGTTCAAATCTGAGTCTGGCTCTTTAAAAATAACATGCATTTCAGGCATCAAACTCAAATGGTGAAGTGGGATAGATAGCCTAAGAGCAGTTTGGGGGGGATTTTTTGGGTTTTTTTGTTTTTTTTCTTTAATGTTGATATTTCCCAGTTTTTAGTTAGAGGTACAGAAAATAAAAATCATGTTTGTTTGTTGGTGGTTTGTTTGTTTTACTGGAAAGCCTAGAACTTATTTATTCCTAACAATTAGGTGCCTTGTCTGGTGTCACTCTGCCTATTAGTTGCTGAGTAGACAACAGATCCTGACTCCCTCACCTTGTCCACCGTGCCCTGTCAGGACGCCTGTAAGAGAGTGAAGCTGCAGGGCAGCTGGGTGAATGGGAGGAGAACGGATTCTCTTGCGGCTCTCCTGTGTTCTTTCTGCTATCTCTCGCTGCCCCCAATTGACACTGTATTGTCTATCCAGAAGAACAAGATTACCAGGAATCACTTGATGTGCACGTCTTTCTTCTAAGGGCAATTCTCCTATTACATGCCAGGTGCTTAGAATATGCTTTTCACCCCATTCACCATGTAATTGAGCAGAATGCAGAGACAGGCTGAAGTCCTGTTTCCTAACTGGCATTTCACAGCTTTCTGTATGGAGCCAGGTTTTGATGAGTTGTGCAGACATGTTTACAGGGCAAAGAACAGTGATTGAAGTGACTGCTAGTTCAGCTAGCCAGCTCAGGTGAGCTGCAGCAGTGATGTGGCTTCTGCCACACCAACAGTTCATCTCGGCCGCCCACTCTCAATTGGTATCTTTGTTCTCCGCAGCTGTTTCACACCATTGTACTGTCCCCTCACCCAGCTGCTTCACACCTGCTAGTTCATGTCCTGTGCCCAGCCCCCAGCCCCTGCCAGCTGCTTCACACCTGCTACTACAGCTGCTCTCCTCAGTCAGAGCTTCAGTCACCATTCTGTCCCTGTGTCTTCTTGGATTTATGACCATTAGGTATCCTTGGTCACTGCTTCCTACTTGGGGTTTGTGTCCCCTGGCCTCTGGTTCCCAGCTGCTCAGTGCTCATTGGGTTCTGGACTCTCCTGTAGGTGGCCTGCAGAGCCTAGTCAGCAGGAACAAAATGGGGCTGCCGAGGAAGTACCTAAGCCTGTCCAGCTATTTTCAAACAGATAGATGCTTGAAGCAGCCATCCTGGAATGGTCACATGTTGTTGGACTTTCTTATCTGGGTGTTGTGCAGTTGCACTTTTTTTTTTTTTAATTAAGAATAAGCCCAAGTGACAGAAAAGATCCAAGGGATAGAACCATGATTCCCTGTGTTCTTTACCTGGATTTGCTGGTGGTTAACAGACATCACATTTGCTTTCCTTCCTTACAGAGAGTACATACACACCTTGATTGCACACATCACCATTATTTTGCTGAGCCATTTGAGATTGGGTTGACGACATTATGTGCTTTTATTCCTAAGTACTTGAGCCTGTTTTTGCTAAGAACAAGGACATTCTTTTACCTAATCACAGTATATTCAAGAATTCAGGAAATTTAATATTGATACAACACAGCTGTCTGGTATAGAGACTGTGCCCACACGTTGCTATTTGTCCCAATTAAGCCAGGTTGTGAGCTGCCTTTTCTTCAAGTGCTGGTTGTGGGAGAGGATGGGGAGGGAGATTAGGTCTGCCTTTCTCTGCCAGTTTACCCGCTGGTTCCTCACTAGGATACCCTCAGGAAAGCACCTGGGAGTCTGAGGAGGGAGCCTGCTTTCCGGTGGTCTGCGTTTGTGCTGCATTTGTGTGGTGGTCAGTGTCAAAGACAGCATAGGTTGCACAACAGATTTACTTCTTACTGCAAACTCTTGCTCATTCTCAGACTTAATTTTAGTTAGATCTTTTGCTACCATCCAAAGTCAGCCTACCCGAATATATAAACAACTTTAATAATGCCAGGTGGTCCTTTGACTAGAGAGAACTCTCCTCAATTAACACTACAAGTCAAACCTCAGCCTTAGCACCAGGGGGCAGAGTTAGGCTTGCCGGGATACTGGAGTGGGTTTTAGGCATTGTATGTGGAAACTTGTGCACAACTGAAGTCAGTAATTAGCTTATTTTTTCACGTAGCAAAAGCCTACTTCTGCCTCCATTGCTTTCCTGAGGTTCATAGATGTTTGCTGTTCCTCCATTGACAATGAAATTGAAACCTGTCAATTTCATCAAGATGAACGTGCTAAATCCTGAGAGACTGGTTTCTGTTTTCCCATTAGCCGATTCTGCATTCTCAGATGAAGTATCTCTGTGTGGTCTCCTGAATTTCCATAAGACTGCTTTGGCCTCAGAGTGCTTATAAAACATTAATGGATCAGAGAAGCGGGTGGATTTAGATAGAAGCTAATACCCAGTTATCTCTTGACAGGAACTGGTTTAGCTTGCCTGTTCAGGCCAGGCCAACGAGGTGGCTGTGTCAGGACCCAGATTATGACAAGATTATAGCCTGCTTAGAACCAGTCTCCAGCCTCTCTCCAACCTCATTAGCAATTAGCAAGAAGGTGCCAAGAGGGGGCTTCCTCTCTCCCTGGGTTCTCCACTGCATGGCAAGAGGTTGGAGCACAATTAGGCATTCTGTCCCTGCCATCCATCTAGCAGCTTTCTCCCAGCAATGCCTGCCATCCTGCCAGCATCTTGGGCTCTGCATTGGTACCTGCTCCTTTGAGAATGGGTTTGGTACGTTAGGATGGCCAAGTTTCTTTTGTCTGTGCATCTAGAATGTGTTTTAACAATTATTTTTCAAATTTTACCTCTTCCTGCTTTCACAATATCAGAGATATCTTAGCTCTGGAAATTTCTTATCTATGTTTGTTTCTGGCAAGATTCATGACACTGTGATGTTTTGCTGGCTGGCAATAAATAAGCACAAGTTGGAGACATCCATACTTCCCTGTTGACATCGTAGGGCTCAGGTCTGCATGATATTGTCTTCCAGAATGAAAACATCTGTGTTATTAGGTGCCATTTGCCCCTTGACTTGGAGAAGGTCTGTTGACATCTGCAGGTCCATAACACCCGTGTGCCCTTTACCTGCTAGTTTGAGAGAAGAGTTGGGAACCCACCAGCCACTGTGCCTTGTCTTGTCCCTGCCCTTCTTAGAATTAGCTGTCAAGATCCCCCCCTCCATTACCCTTATAAAGTTTGTATTGATGACACTATCAGGTAAGTCATTTAGGATTGACTTTCTGTTTCTGTGCTCTAGAGAAGCAAGTTCGGTGACTATCAGTGTTGGCAGAAACCCACTTCTTGTCCCTACAGCAGGTTTATGAGGGTAGACATACTGGCCTTATAGCAAATAAGAGCTGAGAGTGGCTGTAAAGAAGCAGTTGCTCTATTAAAACAAAGGTCTGATTACTGCATTTAATCATTGCAGCTTAGGAGTCAACATCTTTTGGCACAAAGTTTTTATTCTAAAAAAGCTACCATTTGTCAAGACACTTAAGATAATAATTTGTTGTTGTCATAGGCTTTAGGTTTCTTCTAAACCACTTAGATGTGACGGAGAACTTGAAGTCCACACTCAGAAAATGCTTGATTTCTCTTGGCCTCTGCCTGTTGGACATCTCCAAGTGCCAGGCTTGACTGCTATAGCCACATCTAGCTCACTAATTGGCACAGCACCTGCAATCCATTAGGGAAGCTTCAGTTATTCAAGCCTGAGCCACCCACCCAAAGATTAATTTTCTGCTCTATTTCCTATCAAAAACAGAACATATTTAGCTTGGAGTCCAGTCCTTCAGTGAAGTGTTTTTAGACATCATTTTCTTGATAATTGTGCCTATCCTTTCTTTGTTGCAGGCTGTCTCTTGTAATGTCACACCCACCAGCTCTTAAAACTGTTCTTTCTCTTGAGTCGTGTCCTTTCCAAAGATTACAGGAAAAAAAGATGTTTGAAGTAAGGCTCTTTTTACATCATGGGATCTAGCATCCCCAACTTAAAAGCTTTAAGTAATAACATCCCTGAATTGAATCACACTCTTAAATATTGTGATTGGCCCGTGGAAATAGAAGAAAAAAAATGCCCATACCTCCTTCCTAAAGAGTAATTAATTGTTGTGTTGTGTTTCTCAGAGAAGGAGCAGGCTGTAAATCGAGCTGGTATTGTCCAGGAAGATGTGCAGCCACCAGGTAAACTTTAAAAAGTTCTAGACAGCCCTCTTTGGGGTACACGGCCTAAGTGCACGCTCTGCTGTGGAGTCAGGGGTTTCTGTTTTGTTTTGTCTTTTGTCTTGGGAACCTGATCTTGCTAATTATTTTAGCATGATTATTTCAGCAAGTTCCTATCTTGTCAAGTCTACCCAAGACCTCATGCTAATATTTCAGTGTCCAGTACTTTTCACAAGATTACTGGGCCCCTCTTTTGCACTTGGTAAGTGGGCGTAAAATGTAGTTAAATATACAGCAGATCACCTGCTTTGCAGACTCCCATACCAAGCACCACCCTGTAAACACCACCCTCAAGGGGAGGGAGTGTGTTACAGGTGAGCTGTGCTCATTGAGGTGGGATCTGACAGGGGTCCCCAAAGCTCTCTTCAGGGCTGAATAAGACATTCCATTAATCCAAGCTGGCTGAGAATGAGAGTTTTTCTAGCTTATTAATAACCCAACTCCTGTAATTTGGGGGTCCTAGGCCAGATCCATTTTTTCCTAGTTCCTAAGCCACTTAAACCCCTTCCCAGTCGCCAAGGCTGCCAGGCGCCTCTTTGCAGGGCTTCAGTGGCTGTTCTCACCCACTTCAGTGTCTCAGCCAAATGGAAATTGCATGGCTCAAGTTCCACATCATCGTGTTTGTTTGGGATCAAGGGGGTGTGCTTAGACATTTAACAATGAGTCCCGATGGGTTTTTTGTGTTTCTTTCCATAGGGTTGAAAGTATGGTCCGATCCGTTTGGCAGGAAATGAGGCTGTCAGCAAGTCTGATGAGGAAAGTGGACGTCTTCATCCTGTGCACTGTGCAGTGGGACAATAGATTGCTCGCCGCGGCAGCAGGGCTGGAGAAGGAACTCTTCATGCTGCCGGCGAGAGCCCTTGTGATAGAAACTCTGTGCAAAGACAGTGCTTCCCTTAATTCCCAGGGGAACCTGAACAGATGACACCATCAGGAAGTGCCTTGTGGCTCCATTGACTTCGCCAGCCTGCAGGGCTCTTTGTGGAAGATCTGCTCTTCATGCAGTCTTTATCACTTCCAAGCTGTGATGTGAACACAAGCAGCCTGTGGGCTCAAGGTGCATGGCTGCTTTGACACCTTCTGAATAAGCAAGTTTAGTGCAAACTGCCATGCCAAGCCGCCTCACTGAGCCCTTTGAGAATCTTCCACTTGATAAAACTATTTGGCGCTGTTTAAGAATACACTGTTCAGTTTAACCATCTCATTGAAAGTCACCCTATACTGTACCACGCACAGTAGATTCTTGGTTGAGCTTGCCAGCGGCAAGGCTTTGGATATTAAAGTGGTTTCTCTTAGTTTGCTGCTATGCACAGCTTTGTACTGTGTGTGTGTGTATGTTGTTTAGATGGGGAGAGGCTTGCCTTGTTTTTGGTTTTTTTGAGTCAGGGTCTATCAGACCAGTCAAACCTTGGACTCCTAGAGATCTACCTGCCATTGCCTGGTAGAATTTTTTGTAAACTGAATTCTGATAAGAAGTAGTACTGCTCTCTAGAGCCTATCTGAGTAGATAACCATGTAGTGTCATCTGTTTGTATATAAGGTACACATACACAGCACACTCTTTGAGACAGCTGTTCTATTAGGGTTCCCCAGAGAAACAAAACTGGTAAAATGAATGTACAGGTATATAAAGGGAATATATTTGAATGACTTACAGGGTGTGGTCCAGCTAATAAAACAGTGGCTGTCTACCAACCGGAAGTCCAAGAATCCAATAGTTGTTCAGTCCATGAGACTGGCAATCTCAGCTGGTTTTCAGTGTCCACCAGAATCTTGAAGAAGTAGCCTCGAATGCCAGTGAGAGCAACGGCAGGCGGGCAAAGCACACAGACTTCCTCATATGTCCCCCATAGAGGCTGCCCCCCAAGAAGGTATGGCCCAGATTACAGCTGGATCTTACCACCTCACAAGATCTGGACTAAAGGCGGCTCTCCCACTTCACATGGTTTAATTAAAAGCTCCCCACAGGTGTACCCAGCCACTTGGGTCTTAGTTCATTCCAAATGTAGTCAAGTTGGCAACGAGGAATAGCCACCACAGCTATTAATGGACTTTCCCACCAGGAGCTGCAGCAGTGACAGAACGTTTCCTCTTAATTTCTTCCTCCTCTGCTTCCTTGTCTGTCTTTTTTTCTGTGTCTTTTTCCCTCTCCTCCCTCTTTTCTTTTCCTTTGATTTTCTTTCATTTCCTGAGCCCTGCCTACCTAGCCTCCCTGTAGATGACTTGGTACTGAAGAACTGGTCTGCCTCTTAGCAGAAAGCCTTGTGTGTTCTCATGAGGTGCTTGGTGGCATAATTTCATAATTGTGTACTTGGCATTTTCTTAGCATGCTGCTATCCCAATTATGTAATGACTGGCAAACAGAAATATGATTGATAGTTCTAAAACCAAAGTCATCATTTTTGGGAGACATCTAATTGACTCATTTAACAACCCAACAGAGGAAGCTAACTAATTAGGGGTGCATTTGCCTACTGTTTTCCTTGCAGGGGCACCAAGAAGTTATGTAATTTTAAGTCAAATCATGCAGATGATCAATTGAGCCTTGTGACTGCAGCTAGTGAATATGTTTGGGAGGGTTCTGGGCAAAGGGACTGGGTTTGGAACAGGACTGTGGGAGCTGACCCAGTATGTTTCTTGGGTTATTTATTCGTCCTGGGCCTGCCTCTCCCTGCCGTCAGTCTACCCATTTGCAATGACACGAGGACTTTACATCCTCAGTCACCTGGGTGCTTACAGCAGGAGCACTCTGCGTCTCACACACACAAGACCTGCCCATTGAGTGGTAAGAGGTGCCCTGGTGAGGACGGACTGAGGCCCTCAGTCCAGGAGTTCTGGTGTGCACCCCTCCAAGGGCAGGATAGAGCGCTTCACTTACAAGAGGCAGCGTAGGTGCGCTTAGGAAACAGGTCTGCTATTGACTAGATACATCGCATTCTAATTTGGTGAGTTCTCAAGGAGGGTAATCATTTCCCAAGTGCTTTGAATGGCAGCGCTTCCTACTGTTGCCTTTCTGGGACTAGAGACTTCCCCGTGAGGAGGAAATCAGATCATGGCTTCTTAAACCTTCTGATCTCAGGATACCCTTTAAACTTTAAAATGCACTCTCAGAGCTGGGAGGGTGACTGGGGAAGAGCATGGAGCTGCAGGCCTGAGAACAAAGCTTGACTTCCCAGCACCTGTGGAGGAAGCTAAACATACCTGTGCAGGTCTCTAACCCCAGCATGAGCAGGCGTGAAGGCAGGCAGATGCCAAGAGTTTGCCAGGCAGCAAGCCTGGCTAAAATGGTTCAGGGAAAGACTGCCTCAAGGCTTTTAAGTGGGAGAGCAGGGGAGAGGGTACCCAAGATCTTCTGGCCTCTGCATGCGCGATCACTCACATAACATTCTTTAAAACTCCAAGTTGCAAGCAAGGTGGTGCACACCTTAATCCCAGCACTTAGGGAGGCAAAGGCAAGCTGATCTCTGAGTTCGAGGCCAGCCTGGTCTACGAAGCCAGTCCAGGACAGCCAGCCCTACACAGGGAAACCCTGTCTGTGACTACAAAAACAAACAAACAAAAAACAAAACATAGCCTAGAAAATCACTTTATAAAAAAAAAAACCTCTAAATTGTGTTCATGTGAATTATTATACTTATAGAAATGTACTGTATTATAATCTTAAAAAATTAAGAATTACATGATTTCTAAAAATGTCAATTACAAGATTATATAGGTTAATAGACTGTTGTATGAAAATTTTTATTTTCTGAAACAATAATTTCTGAGGCTGGGGAAAGAGTTTAGTGGGTAAGATTGTTATGCAAGCATGAGGACCTGAGTTCAAATCCTCCGCAGCCAGAAAAGCTGGGTATGGCTGCATGCATCTGTAACCCCAGCCCTGCGAGGGAAAGGGACAGGAAAACCACTGCCCATGGCCTTCTACCAGTCAAGACCCAGCTTCAACCGGAGACCCTGTCTCCGGAGGGTAAGATGCAAGAATAGAGCAAGACAGCCAGAACCCTATATGGCTTGTTGTAGAAGGAATATTTGACTCTAGAGGGCTTCTCTGCCCCAGCTAGTTTCCAAATAATCAAAACAGAGACCGTTGAGATTTATAAAAGCTTTGAGACTGAGCAGATATCAACCCTCTACACGATTTTCCAGCTACACACCCCAAGTTACTTGTCATAATTGTTCCTGCCTCAGCTGCTTCTATTCCTTGAGGCCAGTGCTCGTGGCCTATGCTGTACCATGGCTGTAGTCACCCGTGACTACCAATAGTAACCGCCTGCACAAGGGGCTGGGAATTAAAAGAGACAGAGAACACGAAGAAGTGACGCTAAGACAGTACTCTGATCAAGGCGCCATTTTTATTACAAAGTAAACCACTTATATAGGTTTCCAAGTAATCATATCCAAGCAAAACAGGAAAAATAACTAAGCAAAACAGGAGGTTTAACTGAGCAAAACTAAGCAAACAGGAGGTGATTGCTGAAAACAACAGTATCGAGCCAGCATGACTTGCACGCACATGACCATCTCAAGTCCAATGGAATGGCTACCTCACATGGCGACTTAATTCTCTTCAGCTTTCTCTCCTGCTTCTTTCTACAGAGGATATACCAAACTGTAGTTGTCACTGGAAAAAAACTATTTGATAAGAAAACCAAACTTCAATGGACTCTAAATGCACGGTGTCATTGTGACTTCCTCCATTTTTTTTTAACATAGATGGTAACTCCCCTCACTTAGCTCGGTCTAGAAGGCTACTGGTTACCTAGTTCCACCTCTGGCCCCCTGGGCTTTAGGTCTTTATCTTCAGGCACTGGGAGCCAGTCTTACCCACACCAGCTCTGGGCGCTGAGTCCCCCTCCGCCCCATACCCATATCTGGTTGGGGCCTCCAGGATGTTTTTCCTTAGCAGCTCTAGTTTGAAAGGTACTGCCTATGTTCTCGGCACTTTTCTTAAGGAGGCAGTGCATCTTTATCTGAGAATTTTCTAATCTAAGCTTAGGTTTTATGTAAGTTCTTGCCCAAGTGTTGTGGAAGGGATATTAGACTCTAGAAGAAAGAGGCTGAGAAAGGGATTGCTGGATTGGGGACCATAGAACAGAAATAGACTGTAAAAAATAGTTCCAGATGAAAAAAGTCCACCGGGACTTGAAGAAATAGCAAAATGGCAGTCCACTGAGATAGTGGATAAAAAGGCTTCAGCTATAGGCTGATATGGGCAGATTAGGTATTGTATGTGTACCATCAAGACTCAATTACTAGAAGGTCTATATGCAAAATTAGAAATGCAGATCCTGTTTGGTGTTGCCTTGGAACAAGTCATATAATGGCTTGTGTACTTCATGTTACAGAGTTTAAAATAAATGCACCACGCCACAGGTTCAAATTCAGAATTCCAATGGACTTTTGCCTTAAATTCTGAGGTTACACATTTGTCAGAAGTGATGACTATCTTGGAACAGAAGGGGGACAAGGAATATCCCAAGGATAGATTAAATGGTACTTTATTGACTTTGGGTTTTTAAAAAATCAGTGAAACAGGTAGCACAACTATTAAAAAGCACTGGATTTTAGAAGGGACTGCTCAGTTAGATAAGCCTATAGAAGTCCTAATTCCAAAATGGAAGAAAGAAGGTATATTGTGTTGGGAGAGATCAGAATAGGACAGACTTAGAGAAAGAGGAGAGGAGAAGCCGGAGAAGAAGAAAGTCATTGTGGGGCAGTATGGACCATGAGCACATGGCCATGGAGGCTGGCTTGATGGAACAGAAGCAGCCCAGGCAGGAACAATTATCACAAGTAACTTGGGGTGTGTAGCTAGGAAATAGTAAAATTGCTTAGAGGGTTGATAACTGCTCAGTCATTGTGTCTTAAAGCTTTTATAAATCTCAAAGGTCTCTGTTTTTATTATTTGGGAACTAGCTGGGGTAGAGAAGCCCTTTAGAATCTAATATGCCTTCCACAACAACGGCTTCCATCTGTACTTGTGTGCACCCACACATATTCTGTGTACACACACCACATACCACATAAATGCTTGCAAATATCTGAAACAACAGAAGACCCCTGAATTCTCTATATTTCTCTACATTGGATCTGTTGTATTCTCTCTCACTCCTCATCAGGGCATGGGAGGTGGAATGTGCCCAGGAGGTTTTGAGTTCCTGCTCCACAGTCAAGCCTTCTGAGGATTGTGTAGTTGAATCTCATCCACTGCCTCAGTTGGTCAGTTGTCCTGAATGTGTTTTGCTTTGTTGGAGAAGGTTGTAACAGGAGGGGAGAAACTGAAAGCATATTCACTGTTACTGGGATAAAGAAAGCTCCATCCATTCTTTTCAAATGCCCAGCAGTACCTTCTGTGGGTTGACTTGGATCTACAGTTTTAAACCCACAGCCAGAAATAGCAACACTGCGGAACAGCTGCTCCTTCCATCCTGTGAACACTGAAATGTGCAACGTGACCATTCCCTTTGGCTGACAGGAAGCTCAAACACACTGTGGCTATGCTCTTCAAGAGTGGCTTGTGGATGCCAGTCAGATGACTCAGGCTAAGAGCACTGGCTGCTCTTCCAGAGGATGCAATTTGATTCTCAGCACCTACACGGCCACTCACAACCCTCTCTAAGTCCAGTCCAGGGGGATCTGGTGCCCTCTTCTGGCCTCTGAGAGCACCAGCCATGAATGTGGTAAAAATCCAAGCAACAAAATACTCACACACATAAATAAAACTTTAAAAGAAGTGCCCGTGAGTGCTGGGGATGTATTTGGCCACTGTGTTCACCTCATCCTGTTCTGTTCCACTTACTGTCTTGCCTGCCTTCTCACTTTAGTCTCTGTCTTATACTGCATGTTAAATCCTTCATTTAAAGTGAGATGTGGCATAAATAATGTGTATTCAGCTGAAAATGCTTAGTTAATAGAGGAGATGAAGTGAAATTACAAAGATAAATAATACAGAACATTAAAGGCGCCTTTTAAAAAAGTTTAGACTTCGTAACAACGGTGAAAACAGCCCTGAGGAGTACCTGGAATTCTGACATGTGGCAAGGGACAGAGCTGTGGTGTGGAGAGAGCTCTGCATGCTAAGATGCACCTGCTTTGGATACAGATGTGTAAGGGGATCACTACAGTGTGGGATTTACCCATCCGACACACCGATGAATTCTCCCACCTGTTGACGTGGTACACAGTAGGAACTCCATCAATACTGATGGATGGAAAGGTCTGTTGAAGAATGAGTGAGCAAATGGAGTACTAATTATGGACTTGAGGCAATGTCCCAAGTCAGACAGACCAAGTGTGTTCCCTAGTAGGGAGAACAGGGACTGTTTCTGACCAGCTCTTTGACACAACTCCCCCCGAGACAGCCCATTTGTAATAGCATCAAGAAGAATAAAGAACTTAGGAACTTTTTAAAAAAAAGAACTATAAGGCAGATGCTGAGACTCATAACCAAACCTTCGGCAGAGTGCAGAAGGGGGATTTAATATGACCTGGAGAGGACAGGAGCTCCACAAGGACCAAATATATCTGGGCACAGGAGTCTTTTATAAGACTGATACTCCAACCAAGGACCATGTATGGATATAACCTAGAACCCCTGCTCAGATGTAGTCCATGGTAGCTCAGTATCCAAGTGGGTACCCTAGCAAGGGAAATAAGAACTATTTATGACATGAACTCACTGGCTGGCTCTTTGACCTCCCACCCCCACCCCCACCCCGTGCCCCTGAGGGAGGAGCAGCCTTTCTAGGCCACAGAGGAGGACATTGCAGCCATTCCTGAAGAGACCTGATAAGCTAGGGTCAGGTGGAAGGGGAGGAGCACCTCCCCTATCAGTAGACTTAGAGAGAGGCAGGAAGATGAGGAAGGGAGGGTGGGATTAGGAGGGAAAGAAGGAGGGGGCTACAGCTGGGATACAAAGATAATAAACTGTAACTAATAAAAATAAAATAATTTTAAAAAGGAAAAAAAGACAGTTTTTTGTTTGTTTTTTAATTTGATTTAGGAGGAGATATGAAGAAATTTAAGAAGGAAGTTTCCTGAAGACTTCAAAACAAAACCAGGCTGTTCTCTCTAAAGCAGCCCTAATCACAGTGGTTAGCAATGTAGTTAGGCTGTTTGTTTCCTGCCCGGAATGAGCAACAGACACAGGGAGAGAGAGAGAGAAAAAAAAAAAAGCATTTAGAATCACTTGAATGTGATGAAGACACACTTCTTTGCATCTGGCATCATTTGTGTTTTCGTTTCTTCTGCAGTTTATTCCATTATATTTTGCAAAGACCCCCCAGGAGAGCAGGAGTTACCAACAGGCACAGAGCTGGGGCCATGGGTCAATTGCCTGAGTGCTTGCTTGGCATGCTGGAAGCCCTAGGTGACAGCAAGACCCATCTAACTGGGTCTTCCCTGAGCTCTATAAGGAAACAGCCACTTGGTATCTTTGATGCAGAGACTTTTCTCTGGAGCCATATGTGACCGCAGTAAGAGCTGAGAACTCACACTGATTGAAATTTTTCACATTGAGTTTTGGCTGTTGCTTCTGGGATTTTTATAAATTAATAAGTACTTTAAAAAAAGCTGTATGTACAAGATGTTCACTGGATACTACCAAAAATCTGGAAACAGTAGAACCATATAAGTGTGATGGCCCTGGGAGACAGATATTTGAAATTATGTTTAAATTTTCCTAATGTTTTCTTAATGTTTTAGTATGCATTATTGTTAATTATGTACACACATACCTCTTCTTATATATGTTGATGCATGTGTGCCTGAGTTGAACAGCATTAAGGATCTCAAAATGTGACTAGTCACCAATTAATTGCTCACCAGCACATCTACTTATTAAATATTTATTGTGTGCCTAAAAAGTAACACAGCAATAAAAATAATTATATTCAGAAGCCTCAAAGAATACTGTTGGGTAAGCTAGACTGTTACAGATGTTTGCAGCTGTCTTTCTCACCTTTTCTTTCTTCTTTCCTGCTAACATCTATTCCACCCTATTCCCTTTCCCCTTTCTGTCTCTGCTGTGGACGGAGCTGGTCCCATGCCACAGGGGTAGACATGTGGTCCAGGTTGGCCATTCAGAACGCTGGATAAACTTCCAGGATCGGGATTGACGATGAGGATGTGTTGATCTTGCCAGCCTGTTGCTTCATGTAATCTAATGAATAGACAGGAGGGTCTCTTGTTCATTGAATTTGGAGCTTTGGCAGCCATGTTGACATGAGGAAGCAAAGACTAACATCAAAGCTATCTCAGCAAGGTCCTGAGGACACTCAGCCCCCTGAGTGTCACTTGGTTCTGAAGCAAATCAGGCTATAGGTAAATAAAATTAATTTTAAAAATCCTTTTTTGTACCAATTTAGAGTGTTGGGTTTTTTTCTCTTTCCTATACCCTCTTTGGGGTTGTGCATAGGCCCTGAGCATGTTTGGCAAGTGTTCTACCCCTGAGCTATATCCCCTACACCCTACTCCTGGTGTACTTTCACTGTTGAGACAGGAGCCTGCTAAATTGCCTAGTCTGGATTTAAACTTACTCTGGAGCCCATACAGGTTTTGAACACGCAGCTTCCTCAGTCTCCTCAGTGACCTAGATCACAGGTCCTCATGGAGAGGCCGGGTTGTCTTCGCCACTGTATTAATAGCACGGCGGTCGACGCATGGTGTCTCCATTTTGTGTTTTCACTTTAAGTCCTGTCCTGCAACGAATTTCTGTCTGCCCCTTTCTAAAGGGTGCTGGTTACCATTTACCCTTCTCCTGATGGCTTGGGGGCCACTGGGGTCCCCTGACTGGTCCTTCTCTAGAGGGGCCAAGGGGTGTGGCTGCTGGTGACATCTTCGGCTTTTCTGGTTTTGTTTGGTGTGTGTGCGCGCGCACGCAGCCATGTAGAGCATTTTAATCTTTACCCTGTCTCCCAGACTATGGAGCAGGCTCTTGTCCCTCCCTGGTTTGTAGCCTCTGGTTCACGGTGAGACTGGAGAGAGCATTTGGCCCATTAAATGAAATCAGATGTCCTCGTGTGAGCGGAGAGGCTCTGGATGGATAAACCACATCGGCGTCCTTTATTTGGGCGCCCCAAGGTTTTCTTCTTTGTGTTTGCTTTTTTTCATTTCTTCATTTCTCTAGATGGATAGGGGTCTTGGCTTTTCTATTGTTTGAAATCTTTTTACTATAACAAGATGTTTGCACTGAAGGATTTGGGGGCTAGTGCTGAAATGCTTTATAATTTAGCAAAATTATTTCTTTTTTAAAAGAAGGGATGGTAGCCCATGGCGGTACTCTGAGCCTATGCCTGACCCGCACCTCACCCTTCTTTTCTAAAACTTCTCCCTTATTTTGCAGCCTCTTCCAGCCCATGGTGTCTAGCAAAGGAGTGGGCATGTTTGTATTAGAAGGGGCCATTCACTTAAGGCAGATGCAGAGATCATCTAGGCTCCTTAGCTCCCGCTGAGTCTGCACACCATGACTTACATCCGGGCCATTACCTTCATAAGCACAGGCTGGAGTATTGGGCAAACAGGCCTGAGGGCACGCAGTGTGCAACCTTCCTGGCTTGTGTGGCCACCCAGTAGGAGCTGAGCTCACATGCAGACAATGGTGTTTAGGGGAGAAAGTGACCAGGCATCCAGTTCAGACATTACTAAGAGAAGGGCGGCACTGCTGATTTCGCTTGTGAAATAAGCACACGCTGATATCTAAATGGGTTCTTTTTTTTTTTTTTTAACACGTTTCCTCTTGCTTGGTGTGCAGTCACTCAACAGATAGGATGCCTCATCGCAAACCATTCTTCAGTGTCTGGAACCAAGAGGGCAGCACCCAGCTGTGGACAGACTCCGCTTTTGAAAGTTAGGGCTAGGCTGTTGGAGAAGAAGTCCCAGGCAGGGAATCAGTGAACCCCAGACAGTCCCTCCCAGTCTGGTGATGGATCATGTGTCCTCTGGGTCACTCCTGATTCTCAGTCAAATCCACCCAAGCCCTTGCCCAACACAACGCTTCCAGACGCTGTGTGAGAAATTGCAGTGAGTGTCAGAGGCTGGGTACAGACTGTCCCCAGGGCCCTGGCCTTCTGCCTGTGCTGCCAGCCAAGGGACAGGAAGACAAATGAGAACAGCTGCTTCTGTAGTGTCCAGAATATCTAACACCATTGGGAGCAGAGCAGATGAGTCTTGTCTTCTCAAATATGTATATCGAAGTCCCAACTCAACGTGCTTTGGAATGTGAATGTCTGGAGTGGCTCTGGGAGTTGATAAAGATAAAGCAGGTTATTGGGGTGGTTCCTAATTCAATAGGACTGCTCTAGCAAGAGACAGTGGGACACACACAGGGAAAATGTGTGAGGACACAAGGAAAGGAGGACATTTATGAGCCAAGGAGGGAGGCTGCAGAAGAAAGCAGTCTGCTGACACCTTAATCTTAGATTCCTGGCCTTAGAACTCTGAGCAAACACTTTCATGTTGCTCAGATAAATCCCAGGTGTATTGCATGCATTATAGGACCCAAGCGCACAACTACAGTAACTGCGCAGCGAATGTGTGCAGAAACTGGAGTCATAACCCAGGGCCTCATGTCTCCTTCTGTGAAACGAGCCAGGCACACCTACAAGAGGGCAAAGAGGAGCACATGGGACATGGCTGGGTCAGGAAAGGCACGGCCCATTAGCTTCTTGGCACTGGGGTAAAAGGCTGGGCATGGTGACCTGCCCTTGTAGTTCCAGTGCTGGTGATGCAGAGACATGAGGATCTCCTCAGACATTGTCCACCCTGCCCAGCCTGGATGCTGAATTCCATGCCCCTGAGACATCCTGTCTCAAATTAAGGTGTACAGCATTCTTGAGGAAGGACACTGAGGTTGTCCTCTGGCCTGCACCCTCACACGCACACACATGTCCGTGCACCCCTACATACATGTGCACCAGCACACACGAACACACATATGTAAAAAAGTCAGCAGGGTAGCTGTGATCCCCTCAAGCTGCTTGGATCACAGGAGTCTTTTGTGCTTTTTATTGAGGACAAATCTAAAAGAGAAGTGCCCACAACTCTAATTTAGAGAGACAGTGGGAAGGGAGGTCTCGGATAATCACAGGTGGATGGAGAGTTGGAGAGACACCGGAAGGCATGAATGCTCTTTGAAGACTGTCTTCGCTAGGCTTCCTATTGCTGGGAACAGACACCATGGCTGTGACAATTCTTAGAAAGGAAAACGTTCAATTGGGGCTGGCTTACAGGTTCAGAGATTTAGTCCATGATCATCATGGTGGGAAGCATGGCAGCATGCAGGCAGGCATGGTGCTGAGAGTTCTGCATTTTGAGCCACAGGCAGCAGGAGACTGTGAGCCACACTGGGTGTAGCTTGAGCACATGAGCCCTCAAAGCCCCCACAGTGACACACTTCCTCCAACAAGGCCATACCTATTCTAGCAAGGCCACACTTTCTAATAGTGACACGCCCTACAGGCCTATGGGGGCCATTTTTTATTCAACCCACCACAAGGGGCCTCAGTAGAGCTGGGGTAAGGTGCTGGGTCATGTAAGTGAGCAGTAGACATGGGGAGGCTTTGGAGGGCATCCAGCCTCAAGCAAAGGCTGTGCTCCTTAGGAGAAATTCTTAGGAGAGGATCCCAAGCCTTAGATGAGGTCACAGCTCCACTGTGATCAGTCTGTGGAGATGCTGAGCAGAGGACCCAGCGCAGGCATCAGATTACTGGCCCTGGAAGTTCAGAGAGAAGATTAGGGTTATGTGCAGCTACTAGAATTCTACTTGCAGAATTCTTCACCAAATCTTCACAATCTTCATAGAGTATTTACTTTAGGGTACAAGATAAATCATAAATCTACACCACAGACGCCAGCATTTCCGGACACACTTTTGTTAACAGCCAAGGGCAGAGACGTCCTCCAGGCTCTGACCTCAGGCACAACTCAGAACACATCCCAGCCCTCTGGCACAGCCGCCTCCACACTGCTCTAGAAATGCACCAAGTGTTCTTTTATTTCCACCTTAAGGGCTCTGTTCTCTCCTTAGAACTGTGTCCTGCTAGACTCCCCATGCAGGGCCCCCTACCTCCTTCAACTCTTTTCTCAGAGACCTGAAATCACCACATTAAAATGAAACACCCTTGACCCTGTAACCAACATTCCTGACACCCTTGTTCCCTTTTAGCAACTCTTAGTTTACACACATACTGTTGACATCCTGTGACATTCATTACTGTGTGCTTCATTCGTTTTTCCCTGCAAACCACTGCTGGTTCACTGAATCACCTGAGCATCCAGAGCAATGTCCAGGACAATAACCAAAGCGGTGGGTGTGAGATATGGATATGAGATGATTTTCACTGTCAGGGTGCTTTCTGGGCAGTTTCTCTGGGAGACGCTGTTGATGGCCCTCCTACATCTCCATTGTCTCCATTCATATATGCGGACAGTGGGCAGTTCCACAGAGATGGCAGTAGATGCACCCTCATCCTCTGAATGTACTCTCAGAGAGCAGTGTCTGGGAGCTAACCCAGAAGTACCATACACCCAAGTGGGATGGGAGTTGGTGGAGTCACACTCCAGCCTTGGTTGGGTGCACCAGCAATCCACTCACTGAAACCCCAGAACTGGCTGACTCTTTTCCTGCCTCACTTCCTCTGTCTTTTGTCACCTCCCAAATAAACATTGTGCATCAGAATCGTTGTCTCAGGGTCTTGACTCCACCTAAAGGAACCAGTTTCCTGGCTGAAGATGAAAGTCGTAAGTCACATTTCTAAATAAGGGCTTTGGGGATTGATTTGTAGATAAAACCTTACAGAAGGGTTCTAAAACACCTTTAGAACCTGCCTACAAGATGGCTTTCTGGGAAAAGACTCTTGCCACCAAGCTTGCTGCCCTGAGTTCAGTCTCCAGGACCCTCCTGGGAAAGAGCCAACTCCGCAAGCTGTCCTCTGACCTCCATACACATGCCATGGTATGTACACGTACACATGCCTCACCTCAGGCTGCATGTACATTTGAGCCCTGAACCTGGATACTTCCTGTAGATGGCGAGCTACCACTCCTAGGTTTAGGAGGAGGAGATGCAGGGGTAGGAAGGGGGGGGCGGTGTACAAACTAAATGTAATTTTGAATATCATTTCAGAAGGAATTTTAGAACCAGAAAGATGACAGAACTCATAGCCAAGTCTTGGGGTGCTTAGGGTCTCCCGCTGCTGTACCCAAATACCTGCTAAGTGAGCAGTTTTAGAGAGGAAGGATTTATTTTGGCTCTCAGTTTAAGGGACTGCATGTCTATATGACTCATTTATGGTGGTAGGCTGCTTGCTCACACTTAGGCTGAGCAAAAAACAAAGGCCATTCAAGAAACAGGGTTGGGCTAACAGCCTGTCCTCAAAGCCCACCCTCACTCACCCAGCTCTCCACTTCCTAAGGGCTTCTTCTCAAACGGCATAGCATTTGAGGACCAACTGTTCAAACACATGAACCAGGGGAGCAGGGTATTTCACATTCATACCACACCAGGCACACTGTTCCCTGGAGATAGCATGGACGTCTGAGGATGTGCTCGGTATTCTGAACCTCTGAACAAAATCATCCCTCTATGTCTGACAAAACCATCTGAGGTAAATGTTGACACTCAGTGGGGCTGGAGGCATATCGGCTTCGCACAGCGCATTACTCTGATCAGAAGCTATTACAGCTCCGGATGTGTGATTAATGTTTGTTTACAAAGAAGAGAAGCAACTTCCGAATCCATCAGGTGTGTTGCTCTTTGGAGGGCTTTTGCTGCAACCACACTTGGGTAGCAGTGGCTTATCTGACTCCCTCATTCTATGCAGGAGGCGCCTAAGCTGGGGATAGACCAACAGGCTCTGCTGAGGTTGCTCCACTAGAGGTGAGGGAGGAGGGCCAGGGCTAGAACTTGGGCCTGTGGAGTCTTATTTCCACATTCTGCTCACTCCACACTAGAAAGGAGTGACGTACTTTGGGCACTTGGGGGTTGTTTCATCTAGAGAATATTTTGATAGAGCTTCAGTTTTTTTCTTAAAAAGCACAGTGAGTGAATTTTTCCTATTAGGAATTAAATCAGCTGCGGTGAAAAAAAAATGCTAAGTATTTTCAGGACTGAATAAGCCTCTCTGTGGGAAACAGCTGCATGGTGTATCAAAGTCATGCTCAGGACACATTCACTCTGTCCAGAAGCAGCGTGCTATAATTACTCGCCTAGCATGGGCTCTGGCATGTAGAAGGCTATTGGTTCCCAAGTTTCCCTCAGGGAACAAGCCATGCCTCACACAGGCCTCCCCCCAACCTCTCCTCCTCTAAACTGAGGAGAATCTAGATTCAAGACTCAACTGTCAGGACCGGGAACAAGGTACTTCAGTACCCTAGCCTCAGTTTCTACATCTGTAGAAAATCAGAATTTATTAGCTTTCTGACGTTCTCTCAGCCTTTATGATTCCAAGTCTTGTGGCCTACATGTTCCCACATAGCCCTCCCAACTCTCACGAGCTCAGATTTTACCCAGTTTAGAACTGATCTGTTTCTGGGATTGATTCTTTTTCCTTAACCCCAGGTGAAAATAAATGACATACACCTTCCACTCTGCTGGGCCAACTCCAAACAAGCAGCCAGGAGATGAGCACAGAAATGTCAAATAGAAGTGAGGGCAACCACAGTAGGGGGCAGTTCGAGGCCTGTTTCCTTTAGCCAAAGGGAGGCTACCCTCATCTGAGCCACAGCAGGAAGGAAGGGACGTGAGCACCCTCACTCTGACAAGTTTAGGGAAGGATATGGGCAAGGGGGAGATGGACACAGGGCTCCTTCAGAGCCTTGTTTTAGCTCCCCCTTTACAGTAGGGAGAGACTGCCTGAGGCTGTTCCAGCCTTTATCTCCTCAGAACTTTTAGCAGAACATCTTGTTGCCACTCTGGAGAAGGGAAGAGACCAGGAATGTAAACTATGGAAAGAATATGGGGTTAAATAAAAATTTTAATTATCACTCTGCAATGTATCTGTGTGTATAAAATAACTCAGTTGCGCTAGTCAGACTTTTGCACCAATATGACAAAATATGTGATTAAAACAAACCAAAGGAGAAAGGATTTCTTGGCTCACAGTTTCAGAGGTCCCAGTCCATCATGGTGGGAAGGGCAGCTGACATCACAGAGGCCAGGAAAGGACTCGGACAAGTTCTGATCTTCGAGGACACACCCCTGTTGATCTGCTTTCCTCATCTGTGCCTCACCTCTTACTGTCCACCCACCTCCTGATAATGCCATCAAGTTGTAAGTCTATTAATGAATTGACTAGGCTGGAGCCCTCATGCTCTGGGCACACCTCCAGTGCCTTTTCTCTGAACATTGCACTGGGAACCAAACCTTTAAGGTATGACATGGGGGAGGGGACATATTTTTATATCTAAAGCATAGCTGTTACTTTTAGAATTCTCCCTCTCAGACTTGATTCTGGAGTCAAAGGTAGTTTAAGGAAGTTTCCCCAGTGACCAAGGGAGGAAGTCTTTTTAGGGCTGAATCTGAATTGTAGAAATAGTCATTGAGAACAAGCACGTACATGTACAGTGAACTCTCTGGCTGCCAAAAAGGCAGACACAGGAATTCTGCCTGATAGACGTGGAAGGAATGGACAAGCTAGACAATGTCATTTCACAGCTCCTAGAGAAATAATTGATTTAGACAGTGATCATCAGTGGACGAACACATTAGATGAAAGGTTGATGAGCAACTTGACCATGGAGGGACCAGGCTGTCACTAGCTGCAATGGTAATCAATCTTAATGTCATTGAAAGTAGGACACTGTGTCTCTCCTGATAAAAATGCAGTAAGCAGCATGCAGGCTAACCACAAAGGGTTCCTGCCAAAAATGCCATCTCAGACCCAGAGCTCACTTCCATTTTCAGGGAATAACGTAGGATCTGGGAACCAGGAAACTGACTTGCATGGTGTCACAGGAAGACCAAGAGACAAATCCACAGCCTTGAAGATTTAAGAACAGAAAGATTTAAAGAATAATTGTCAATTTACACAAGCTAGTGGTCTAGCTTGTGTAACACACCAAGATGGCATTGGTGTGTTTGTGATTGGGATGGCTGGGGAGAGGGTCTCTATGCAAGCACAAAGAGCTGAGCTTGGGTCCACAGACCCTGCATGCAAGCCAGCTATGTATGTAGCAGCAGGACTGGGGGCCAGCTCTCCCCTACTCACACCCTTGGGGGTGGCTCACCATCAGGGTTAGCTCTACTGTGCTGCCTAGGTGAGGCCCAGGGCAGGGCCAGTTTAGCATAGTGCCTCAGGCCGCAGAGCAGACCAGGGACATACGCATGGCCTTTGGGGATAACATGGGTCTGGGACATCAACACAGACCCCCAGCTGCAACAGGACCACAGACAAACCCAAGTCTCAAGCGGCTAAAGATATGCTTGCAGAATCTTCGTCACATCACTGGGCCATGCTTATTATTGTTTAAAATGTTTTAACATAACTAGTGAGAGGGTGTCAGCATTGTAGTCTAGTTTCTGTTGCTGTAATTCAATGCTCCAGGCAGGTTATTTATGAAGAATCGAGATTTGGCTGGGCATGGCAGATCATGCCTTATAATCCTAGCTCTTGGGAAGCTGAGGCAGGAAGATGCTTTGAGTTCAGGCCAGCCTGAACCAAACAAAAGGACTCTGACTTGCCACTCTGACCACCACCCCCTAAAAAAAAGTTGGGGAGTGGAAGGCCTTAATTTCTTTCACAGTTCTGAGACCATGAAGTCCAAAGGTGGGTACATGCATATCTGAAAGATAAAGGTAAAAGGATGAGAAAGTTCAGCCTTGGCTACATAGCAAGCTCAAGGCAAGCTTGGGTATATTAGACCCAGGGCGGGGGTGGAGGGAGATGAGGAGGGAGGAAGGGAGGGAAGAAGGGAAAGAAAAGAAAAACACTTCTTTCACATATACCCACAAGTGAGCTTGCTGCACTATATGGTAATCCTGTGCTTAACCTGTTGAGAGAGCAAGCTGTACATTGCTATTACAAGGGAGTTTCAATTCTCCACATTCTTCCTGGCTGGGCTTTCTTTTTTCTTTTTTGTTGGAAGCCGTTCCATTGAGTGCAAGGTAGCTTTGGTCTGCCTTTCTCTGATGTCCCATTCTTCTTCTTGGCCCTTCCCAACATCTTCAGCTTGCTCCCCGCTGCAGCCCTCAAGAGCGTAGCATGATTAGAAGGCTTCCTAAGTGTTTTCTAAGTGAACAGAGATGTCTGGCTTCTCTTTACAAATTGCGGAGGCCAAGGAATTTCTTGACAGACACGTTGTGAAGTTTCCAGTTCCGCGCAGTCTGTTTCTGGAGGGAAGCTGTGCAGTGGGCAGTCTAAATAAATCAATCCCTTCGGGCTAGACTCTGGGCTCCTCCTCCAGGAGGTAGTCACAGCAGGCTCTCCTTTTACTTAGTGAATATTTGTTGAGAGTTAAGGGCAGCTTCTTATACAACCAAATTCAGTCGCTTTCCAGAGAGATAGAGTCACTAAAGAGTGTGCTCATGTGTTCCCATCACGGAGGAACATATCATTAAGTAAAGAGCCATGAAGACGTATAGGGGAGTCACTCCAGTAAGGACAGCAGCACTGTCCTTAAGACAAGAATTTGTTTGAAAGCTCCTAGAGTGGACAGAGAGGACAATGGAACTGGAGCACTGCTGTGAAAGGCGGAGTGGATGAGAGATACAGAGAGAGGCAGTTACCATGGTGACGAAGGATGCTTCATGTCTTGGGATTGTCTGTAAAATATCACAGACTTAGTTGCTTAAAAGAACACACGTTTTACTATTTCATGGCTGTAAAGGCTAAATAATCAAAACCAATATGTGGACAAGGTTGGTTCCTTGTGAACTGTTCCATGCTCTCCCCCCCCCCCCCCACACACACACATACACACTGACTTAAGCAACCTTTACTTTCCTTGGGGAGTAGATTCCTCATTCCAATAGTTGCATTAATTTTCATGCACAGTTATTCTTGTGTGTGTTGGTCTTGGTGCCACATTTTCCCCTTCTGAGGATACCATTCACTTTGGAAGGATAGCCCTCTGTATTCTAAGCTGCCCTTGTCTGAATTCATGATATTAGTCACCACCCTACTTCTAAATAAGAGTGCATTCTGAAGTCCTCCACATTAGGATTTTCATGTATTTGGAGGAAAACACATTTCAACCGTAATGAAAGGCACTATGTTGCTAAACTGCGAGATCTAAAAAAAATGTGGGTTAGTCATAAGACAGCTGAAGCTCTGTATTAGAGAAGGGTCCAGGTGTGAGGGTCCCTGTAGGTGTCATAGCAGACAAGATTGTGAAGAGATGAGAACAAAATCTTGGTTCAGTTTGCCTTAGTTAAACTGGATCAAACGTTGGGAGTCTGATGCCAGGTGGTTTACTGCCAGCAGATTTAAACACAGTGCAATTTGGAGGGTGAGGGGCGCTGTTCCCAGTGTAATACAATCCCAGTGCACAAGGAGGCATAATTACATCGAAACTCATCTCAAAGTACAAGTGTCTTCTTCCAAGAAGATGTTAGAGATAGACTACCTGGTTATCTAAAGGGCCCAGAGAAAGATCTGACCTGGCCTTTCTCTTACCGATGCTGTAGAGGTCATTTGGGCTATTTGCCATCTCTGGTCTTGGTTGTGGGAGCTTGAAAGAGCCCCTGGCTATACAGATAATGTAAGAGTCATTTAGATTACAAGCCATCACCAGTCCTGGTTATAGGAGCTTGATGTGTCCTGGTCCAACAGATAATACAGATTACCAGGCTGTTAACACCTTCAATTCCCAGCTCTCTGGATAGGAGAAAAGGTCCTTACTTTTGAGAAGACAATCCTGTGTGCTTGGCATTCCTGGTTTTCCTGGAAATCTGTGGGCACAAGGACTTTCATGCTCCTAACACCTAGGGATTCACAGCTGCAGACGTCTAAACCTCAAAGGTTAAGGGCCTAGGAGCCAGTGAAATCTATAAACCTGGAGATTAAGGTCAAAGCACACATAGCAAGCTCTTTTCCTTTGTGGTTGGGGCTCACAGATCCGACATAAGAGGATGTTTCCTGACCAGTGGGCTGTGATGAGGCAAAGGGGAATGGATGGAAAAAGCCAGCTCTGGGACCTGGCTTCTTGTGCTCAAATGCAAGCAAGCACTGTCAAGTATGGCTATGTGATCTTAGACAAATTCCTTTCCTGCTTGACTCCCTCGTTTCTCTATCTAAAATCTGGATCTATCTCAAAGGGTGATTGTGAGATTAAAACTGCCAGGAGCCCAAGTTTAGGGCAGCACCAGCCTTGGGTCACTACCCCAGACAGGCTAGTGGGTGTTATTATCGGGGTAGAGATGGTGGCTAGATCTGCTGGGACAATTGTCTCCACGTAGAAAGATGCTTCTTTTCAAATGTGAGGTGGAAAGCTGTTTTCTAAGGTTCAAGTCAAATTGCTGGAACCAATTAGGGGGTGGCAAGGCATTGAAGGGTTTGCAAGAGCAGAAACCTGGGAGGCGCCGGGGAGGAAGAGTAGGATCTGGGGAGACAGCTGGAAAGTGAGGCCTCAGGAAGATGGAAAGTAGCTGACTTAACGGAGCCTCAGCAGGGACAGACTTCTCCCTCACGCTTGTTCACCCTCCCTACCCTACGAAGTGATTTCCTAGTGGCCATCTTCTCCTGGAAAAATGAATCCAGCTGAAGGTCAAAGAGCATAGGACCCAGTTGATTCCAGGACAGAAAGAAAAGCATGGGTCTGATTGAAATGGGAAATTTATATCATACTTCCTGTATCAACCTGATTTTTGTTGTTGTTGCAGTAACAAAGAACCAGAAGCAAAGCACTTTATAATTTTTTTTTCAAACTCATAGTTTCGGAGGCTGAAAATCTAAGATGGAACTACCCTGTTAGCTCATCAAGTAGCAAGAGCACCGGGATGAATCATACCTTGACATATGGCACCACAGTGGGACTTTGTGTATGAGGAATTATGTGGCAAAACAGGAATCTTCTGGGCAACCTCGGAGCCAGGCTAACTGTTAGGATCCAGAGGAAGCCACACACACCACTCAGACACCAATCACAGTTAGATACAATGGCTTATTGAATACAACACCCCAAGACTGACCATGATAAGGGACACAGAGTAGACTGGGGAGCCAAACTGTGCCGACCAACATTCTTTAGAGACAGCTTATAAAGGCTAAAACCACAATTAGCTCACATGGGGGTGGAGGCGGGGAACAGGGTAGTCCCTTCTGACTTAACTAGACAAAGCAGTTCTAGCTGACCTTTAATTTGATGAGTCCCAAGTGGAGTTTATAGTCGGGCCAGCTGCATTTATGGTTGGGGAATTTCCAGGAGTAGCAAGGCCACAGAGTATTCGGAATATAAACATAGTTTTTGTTCAACCTGACCAAAGACAGAAAGCTTTTCCCTACATCAGCAACAAGTTGAGATGATGTGGCTTGTAGGGCCTGAAACAAAAATGGCTATACTTATGCCAAAAGGACTAGGCCTCAACACTAACGTCTTTATATCAACTCACCTGGAGAACACTGACCAGCTTCCACAAGACCTACACCAATTCCTTCCAAGGACAACAGAGGTTTGTTCACATAAGTGTGAGAGCTAAGCATTCCTTCTCCACCTTGAAACTGTGGTCACTGTAGAAGAGAAACAGTGATAAGGGCTGAGAGAAACCCCCAGTGACCTATTGGCCTTGTGCTAAGCCCCTGTTATTAGAGATTCTCCACCTTGCTTCACTGCCTGCCGAGGACCAAGTGTCTGGATTATGACAGCTAGGGGGCAAGCCACATCCCAAACCCTGACCCGCTCTTCAAATGCTGGTCTTCTGGGGAAGCCAGGGCAGTGTCACGGAAACAGTGACACTTGAGCCACAGCACCCAGAAAGAACAGGCACAGCCAACAGTGGCCGCGCACCTGAGCACCAGGCGGCTCCTGTTAAATGGGAGCTGTGCCCCTCACTAAGGTCAATGTCACAAGTTACGCGTGTCACGGTTGGAGCAGCTCAGAGCCAGAATGGGGCCAAGCAGGTGATTCCACGGAGAAGAACGTTTGCTGCCACCAACGCAAAATCACATCTCTGGCCTCAAAGGGGATAAGAGATAGTTTATTCCGGAGCCAAATCCAAGTGACTTGGCCTGAAACCCAGATTTAGGTTACCCTAACGTCCATGCTTTGAAGGATTAATAGTTTGTTGAAGTTTTTTGTTTTTTGTTTTTTTTAAGATTTAAAAAAGATCTCCCTTCCCCTCCCTCATGGGTGTGTGTGTGTGTGTGTGTGTGTGTGTGTGTGTGTGTGTGTGTGTGCGCGCGCGCGTGCGTGTGTGCAGGTGCCTGTGGAGGCCAGAATCAGGTGTCAGGTCCCCGGATGCTGAAAACACAGGCAGTTGTAAACCCCTCAGTATTGGTACCGGGAACATAACCTAGGTTTTTTGGAAGAGCAGCATGTACTCTTAACCTGTGGAGACATCTCTCCAGCCCCCTTGATGAAGATTTATGTTAACACAACAAGGAAATCTCTAAATCAAGGCACCTTTCAAATACATGGGTGGAAATGAGCAGTAGGTAGGAGAGTGGAAGCAAAGTGGGGGAAATCTCTCCTGTAGTTCTCAGCTGTCACCTGATGACACCTTTGCCCTTTGGTTGGTAGGAGATAGTGGCCTGTTAAGTTATTACAATCCGAAAAGTTTTGCCTTTTAGTCAGAAAGATGTTAGGTCAAACATGGGGATGGGAAAAGAACGGATGTTAAGTGGGCTGATGGCAGCCCAAGGTAAACTGAAATGAGCTCTGGATCTGCAACATTCCAACCTCTCCACCATCACTGAAGTTTGTCAGCCTTGCCGGCAGGTCAGTAAAAGTGTATTTCATCTCAGGAGCTCTCACTGAGGACCTACCTTTGAACCCCCAGAACCCACGGAACAGACTAGATGTGGCCACATGTGTACCTAGAACCCCTTCTCTGCTGGGGATGGAGACAAGAGGATCTCTGGAGCGTGCTGCCTAGATCCAGGGTCAGTGAGAGACCCTGTCTCAAGGAATATGGTGGAGACTCATATATTCTCCTGGGGCTTCTGAGTGTACACAGCACGCACCCCACCCCGACCCATGTAAGTGTACACTACACACAGAGAAAGGGGAGAGAGAGAGCTGCCTAAGGAAAGGAACACTGTAGGCGGGGGCAAGACACAGGAAACTAGGGAAGGCAGGGTGCAGCTAGGGAACCAGGGTCTGAGGTAAGAGCAGTTGAGGGTGGGGCATTTCTAGGATACTCTCAGCCCAGAGCAGGTTCTAATTAGGCATGATGCATGGTGGAACAGTTTTCCCTTTCCAGGAGCTGTGTGCTGAGGTAAGCACTACAGCCTTTGATGATCTGTTTGTGTTGTGAACATCAAAGGCTAAGGAGGGTCCCGCTCTGAAATTTAAATGTGAGGTTTTACCTTGCAATGACTTGCTGGTGTTTTAAGTAAAAGCTTAGGGCATCTCAGTGGAGGGCAAGACTTGTGGGCTGGGCCCAGGAGGCACATGCTGCAGCAGGTCGCTGGTGGGTGGCGCCATCTGGGTCAGGAGGAGGCGGGAAGGCAGCGCTCCCTGGTCAGATTAGAGATCGTTGTGTGGGAGATCCAGAAGTCATGGGTGGGGTTGGCATTCTCGATGCTGAGAGACGGTGAGAAGACCTCCGGCTCTGTCAGCCTTGGACAGAGTATAGGGATTGGGGCAAGGGACGCCAGGAATGTGTCAAATGGCTGAGGCAAGGTAAAGCAAGGCTGAGAGAGGGTCGAAGCTCTCAAGGAGGTACACAGTTGGACCTGCATGGTCTTCTGACTGGGACAGCATGAGTGTAGTCCCCCGCGGCCAATGGAACTACAGTTCTCTACCAGCTGCACGTAGGAAAGTACGGGAGGGCATTTAGAAAGTCAAATCACCCCAAATCGCTTCAAATACAACATGAGGTGCTAATGCGTAACCAGAGCTGAGCACTGCTCTGTGAGCGGTGCTTCCCAGAGCGTGGTCCTCAGGCCTGTGGCTGTAGTGTTGCCTAATCGTCCCTGTGGACTGAATGTTTTTCTAGCCCCCCAGATTTACATGTTGGAGTCTACCCCCGAATGTGGTGGTGTTAAGAGTCAGTCAGGTCAGAATGGCCTTTGAGAAGGGGACTAGTGTGCCATTGTGAAGCAGACCCCAGGAGCTGCGCCCCCTGAACACATGATGGTACAAAGAAAGAAAAAGGGACAGCTGTGTGATCCAAATCTGTCTACGAGATCCTGACGCTATTGAGCCTGGTCACGGGAACTTGCAACCCCAGTTGCCGAGGGTGCTGGGGTAGGAAGATTGCAGGTTCAAGGGCAGCCTGGGCTTCAGAGTTGGGCAACTTGATTGAGACCATATCTCAAAATTAAAAAGAAGTCTAGGAGCTCAATGAGAGAATGCTCGCCTTGTATAGCCAAGGCCCCAGGTTTAATCCCAAGCACCACAGAGAAGAAAGAAAAGAAGACCCTGTTGTATCTTACAACAAACGTGATAACCCCCTCTGCACGAAGCGCTAGCATTTTGTTAGGAATGCCTACACTAGACCACGAGTTTCTGGACCTGGCAGCCTGTTAATGGCTTCCTCTCATCCTAGTTTCCTTCCCAGACTCCTTTGCTCCCTGAGTTATTCAGAACAGCTTTTCTGAACTTCACAGTATCCAGGACCCCTTTTGTTCTCTGGAGCAGTCTTAATACTTCATCTTAAAAGGTAAAAATAGTGAAGGATGGGGAAGACTCGCCATCTTTGTATGTTAAAAGCATCCTGAGGCAAAGGAATGGGTCCTAGGAACCCATCTTCTCAAGAAACTTCTCCCTGCATTGTGTTACCCAGTTTCTCCAGAGGAACAAAAAAAATACATATGTACACACACAAGCATATGTGTATATAATAATATACATATGAACCACGTATACAATTTACTGTATATATAATAATATCTGTACATTGTGTGCATATAATATACATATGTGTACATTATGTATATACAACATACATCATCACATATGTATATGACATACACATGTATGTGAAAATATATGTCTAGTATATGGTGTGTACATATGATAATATATTCATATATTATATATGGGTATATACGTATATAATAATATATTTGCATAAAGAGAGGGAAAGAAATTATATGAAATTGGCTGATATAATTACGAAGTCTGAGAAATCTCAAAATCTACAGCTGGCAAGCTAGAGACCCAGGAGAACAGCTAGTAGAACCACCGTCCACATGTGAAGGCTGAGAGGCAATGGTGGACGGGCTGGTGAGAGCAGGCGAGCTGCAAACCCAGGAAACCCCAGCCGGGCCCATAGCTGGAGGTGCTCCCAGTACTCTGTCTTTGCTTCACATCTGACAAGGCTCACCCACTGTGGGAGGGCAATGTGCTTTACCTCATCTATCAGTCAAGCCATCTCATCCTGAGGTACAGACACATCAGAAAATAAGTGGCCAAATTCTGGCTCTGTAGTCCAGTCAGGTAATGAAATGAGCGACACAAGCGTAGTCAGCTTTTCCTGGAGAGCTGGCCTCCTCGACTGTTTGAGCTGCCTGGGTTTTGTTGAGGGCTGTTCTATGCATGGTAAAAGATTTAGTAGTGTTTCTGGCCTCCACCCACCAGACGCCAGAAGCACGCCTTGTCCCACCTACCACTGTAGACAACACAAGTGTCCTCAGACATTGTCATATGTTTCCTGGGGAAATTTTTTTTTCCTCGTTGAAAATAACCAGTGCTATAGAGCTGCAGGCTGGGAAGGCACTTCTGGTTCCAAGTCTCATGTGTCTGCTGGCCTTGGGGTGGTTCTCTAAGCAGTGGTTCTTATCCTTCCAAATGCCATTACACTTTAATACAGTTCTTCATGTTGTGGTAACCCCCAGCCATAGAATTATTTCGTTGCTACTTCATAACTGTGACTTTGCTACTGTTATGAATCATAATGAAAATATCTGATATATACAAAATATCTGGAAAAAATTCCCAAAGGCAGTCTCGACCCACAGGTTGAGAATCACTGCTCTAGAGGAAGACGGGTCTTCAGAGGACTCAGGTGCTTTGGACCTGAAGGAAGTTACCTAAAGACACCAGCCAAGGATGCTACTAGTCTCTCACAACACAGACCAGAGTTTTAGATTTTAAGGAACATGACAGCAAATTCTGGTGGCCTCTTAACTTAGTCCCAAGAGCTCTCCTGAGGCCATCCTCTCTACTATACCTACCCCTTTCTGATAATGGACCTCAGGCTCAAGAACAAAGGCTCTTCAGCCATTGGTTCCCAGTGATTAGTCTTAGTGGTGGTCAGGTGACCTGAACAAGCCAATTAAAGTCTCTGTCCGGCACTTCCACCCTGAAGCTACTGAAGGCCCTGGGCGAGGAGGTACAAATAGCATCTGAGTGCAAAGATCACAGACAGCTGTGCCTCCTGACACAGGAAGTAAGCTGAGGTGGAGAGGGATTTGGAGAAGAGAGGAAACTAGTTTCAGCCCCTCAGCTTGCTTTGTTCCTGCCTTGCCCATGCTTTTCCTATTTGAGGCATTAACTTCCAGCTTTTTGCTTAGTGAGTTGTCATACTGTGATTTATAACGAGGTGTTTATATATTTAAACACTGCCCCAGTTTCCTGGCATATAATAACTAAGAATCTCTGGAGTGGTGACCTGAGTGAGTGACCTGTATGCTAATGAGATGGCTGGTGGCTGGCAGCCTGTAGGTGTAGCTTCCAGACAGGGGCTGGACCCAAGAAAGACTAAGACAGAATCAGATGGGGCTTTTCAGTACCGCCCACTCCCTACTCTATTCCCCAGAGAAGCGGGAAGGATGGACTCTTCTGTCGATCACCGATGACCAGTGGTCTAATCAATCAAGTAATAATGTTTTCACATAAATCCCAAACAGATGGCTTCAGACAGATTTTGGGCACTTGAACTTGTGGGTTTTCTTAAACAGTATGTGCCTCCCACCCTATCTCTTCTCACACACTTTGGTTAGGCATAGTGCTTTTTGAAAGGACACTGGGGACAGTCTGGAGACTGAGAACTCAAAACTCAGCCTCTCCGTCTGTATAGTGTCATAAAAGCCGGCCTAGGGCTGGGGAGATGGCTCAGCAGAAAGGTGCACAGTGCTCTTGCAGAGGGCCCAGCGCCTGCATCAGGTGGCTCACGGCTGCCGATAACTCCCACTCCAGGGCGCTGGTGCTTTCTTCCGGCCTCTTTGGCATGCGCATCTGTGGCTGGGGCGTACATTCACACAGAACACACATACCCATACATAAAAAAAAATAAAATAAATCTTTAAAAAAAAGAGAGAGAACAGAGCTGGGCATGGTGTTGTGTGCACGCCTGTAATCCCAGCACTCACGAAGGCTGAGGCAGGCAGATCTCTGTGAGTTCGAGGCCAGCCTGGTCTACAAAGTGAGTCCAGGACAACCAAGACTACACAGAGAAACCCTGTCTTGAAAACAATTAAAGAGAGAGAGAGATTGAGGGAGAGAGAGAATATCTGAAGTCCACTGCAGAATCTCCCGTGGACATGTTTACTTGCTTGTTGTTAGGAATTCTACACCTATAAGTCACAAAAATATTGTGTTGGATTTTGAGAGTAGAATTTTGCATATTATAGGAGATAAGGTTTGTTTCTGAGTATGTCAGGTTTCTGATGCCTCGCGGAGAGGAGTGGATTACATAACCAGTGAACAGGAAGAAGGCAGGGACAGAGTGGGGCAGTGAGATACCAGGAGCGCAAGCATAATGAGGCTTCTGCTCTCAGGCTCAGGTGAGCAGAGTTGGCATCCGAGGTGAATGTCCTCTTAATATGTCTGTCCCTTCCATTGCCACTCTTTCTGGTGGCCATCAGAAAGTTTGGCTGTAAATTAGAAGTCCTGTCTTTCTGAGTTCCTTGGGGAACTCTAAACTGCACTTGTTTAAGATTAATTCTGTGTGTTCATTTGTTAAACAAACAATGATTGAGTACCTACTGGGAGCCCAGTGTTGTAGGTATCAGAAACAGTAATGGATAATGTTCCTGTGTCCAGAAGGCTCACAACCTAGTTGAGAAGAGAAATGTTAAAAAAAATGGGAGCTTGGGTATCTTAGAGAAGCAAAATGCAGTGGCCCGGAGGTGTAGTCCATAGGCATGGTCCACAGGTGTGGTCCTCAGGCATGGCTCATGGGCATGGTCAATAGACAGTCAGAGAGGGAAGCCCCAGAAGTGGGTAGCTGAGTTAACAACAGCAGGAAAATGATTTGTATTGCAGAAAGGAGACTGAGAGAGAAAGCACAGAGAAATGGTAGTGAGGGGAAGACAGACAGAGGTTGCATATTCACACACGCGTATATAACAAAAGGCAAGGAATCCCATATAGAGGAAATTACAATGCACAAATGGTCTCTATATTCTACCTGATAAACATTGTTTAAAGCTGATGAGGAACTAGATATTATTAGCCTCTGGAATTATAGAGACAAAAGGCAACATACTGCTCAACTCAGTGACCCAACAGTGAAGGACTCTGACAAGTTCGAAGGCCTTGGCCATCAGAGCAGTAGATGTTATTGGTGTGAAGTGCTAGGCACTCAAAATTCAACCAAAGTAGGAAAAAAATGCTCCCAGAGTGGTTGATGGCTGCCTGAGCAGCCATTCTAAAGGGTGAAAATGTAACAGGCAGGCAAGAAGAATAATTCAGGTCAGGCCAAGAGGCCAGCCAGGAGAAAACATTTATTGGGGAGGCAAAGAAATGCAGTAAAATGTGGAAAATAATGACTAGATGTTGAGGCTAGCCCACACAATCTCATGTGGACATGAAATGTTATCCATTACAAAGAGTGACAGAGAAATGGCAGTGTGGTGGAGTCAGGTGTGCTCGCTTCAGGGAGTCCCATGCACCTGTCCTGTCCCCAGCTTGGGAATGGAGAGCTGTTTCTCTAGTTGAGCACAGGATGAAGTCTCCGTCTCCCACTGAGGAATTTGTCCTACATGAAAAGCTCTTTAACCTAGAATGAACTTCAGCACTCTAGGATGTTGAACCATTAGCACTGAGAAGCCAGAAGAATGATCCTGAGAAGGGCAGACAGTTGCACTCTCTCATCTCTGTCTCTCTGTCTCTCTGTCTCTCCACTTCCCGCCCTCCACAGATTTGAAAACTCTCCTGTGATATAATTCTGCTGTTTTCAGGGTGCAAAGCCTCTTTGAGAATAGGTGTTGTAGCCAGGAACCCTGAGTCTAAGTTCAAGTCTCACTTTCTCATTGTGTTCTTCAGGCAAGTTGCATCTCTTTGTCTGAATTTCTTCAGCTAAAGAATATGGGTAGCATACTGTTAGAAGAAATGAATGAGTCTGCCTATGTGTCTTTAAGTAACATTAAGAATGTACTTGACCATCAAAGCATCTCTTCAGACTCTTTCTGTGGAGAAGATAGGAGATGGTTTGTTTAATGCCCTGGAAGCTAGTGTTGAAGGTTTCATGGGTACAGGGACAGTGCAGGGTCCTAAGGGTGTGTTGGGGTCTGAGCCATGTACAGAGGAGGTATAAACCCCCAGATTCAGCTCTCACTCGAACACTAACTTGAGGGCCAGGCCTCCAGCTGGGATCATAAAGTTCTCATTGGTGGTTAGTGTGCTAAGAAACACACAGTAGTTCTTTATAGGGTGCTGGAGTCAGAAAGCCAAAGAGCTGCTAGCAACTTTGTTTGGTTGTGGCCAACCTTGGCACAGAATGAAAAAGCTGAAGGCTTTCTCAAGGTTGTCCGAAGTCTCTGGTAGGAGACAGGCTTGATTTTTTGTTTGTTTATTTGTTTTGTTCTGTTTTATTTTGGTGTGTGTGTGTGTGTGTATGTGGTGATGGGTGAGCTCCATTTTCAACTTGACTTGATTAAGAAAAATTCGTGCCTTAGTGAGGTACACCTTTGGGTGTGTGTTATGAAGAGAGACTCAGGTGATAACTGAAATGGAAAGGCCCACCCACAATATCTGCTTCACTATCCCACCGGCCGGGGGCCCAGACTGAACAAGAAAGGGAGAGGGAGAGACCAGCTAAGCACCAGCATTTGCCTTTCTCCACTTCCTGGTTGGTAGCATAGGCTAAGTGGCTGCACTGCTGTGCTCTCTCCACTGTGATGGACTCTACTCCTCTGAACTATGAGGCAAAAGAAACCCTTCTTGGCTTAAGATGCTTTTGTCGGATATTTATTTGGTCACAGTGGCAAGAAAAGCAACTTACACATCTCTGATGTAGATCCTCCGACGTCCTGCCTGTCCTTAGCCCCACAATGCCCAGGACCTTTGTTCAGTTAACTGAAGCTTGGCTGTAATTATGGGTTATAGGTAAAATAGCCTCCAAAAGTTTGGTCCCCAGTGTGGTTCACAGGTGCAACTTTGGGGAAATGATTGAATTAGGAAGTCTCTGGATATATCTATGGATTGATGTATTTGTAATTTGATGAATTATTAGGAAGTGAAGGGAACGTAAGAAGTGGGACTTAGCTGAAGTAGGTAGGCTCCTGGAGGTATGCCTTTACAGGCTGTAGCTTGTCCCTATACACACACTCTCTCTCCTTTTCTGCCACCATAGGGTATAATCTACTCTGGCACATACATGCTCCCAGACATGACTCTGTGTCTCACCATAGGCCCAGAAAGAATGGAGCCAAAGTGACTGTGAACTGACACCTCTGAAACCATGAGCCTACACGATTATTTTTTTTCTTCCCTAAATGGTGTCTATCTGCAGTATTCTGAGCTACTGCCTCAGACTCTTCCTCCTGGTTCCCCAGCCCATCATGATCCCAGGCCAAGTCCTTCCCTTCCCACACCTGCTCAATACTATCAAGAACGTATCTCTTCACTGCAAGAATTTTTGAATCTTGTACCACTCAGGGTTGTTTCTCCAATAGCTCTGAAGTTTACATGGCCTCATAGTGAACTGACTGAGGTCACAGCAAGTAACATGTGACTACTGTTTGTATTCCCATAGTAACTGGTTCAGTGCAACACAGTGCTAAGTGAAGATTAGAAAAGAAACTTGTTATGGTCTTGTTCGGTGCCCTGCTTCATTTGATCCTTTGGTGGGGTGGGTGCTTTCTCTCTAAGAACTGATGGCAATTGCCCTCCAATGAACAACGTTCTGGGAATTTTCAATTTTTTGTGAAATTCAAAATCAGGCAACATGTGAAGTCCTTGATAGTGGGCAGAGGGGTGGGGCTTCACTCCTCTCATCTCCTATTTGGGCTTGGATGTTTTGTCTATTCTTGAATCAACTTGAGTCTTTTCTGCTTGGCTTTTTTTCTTTTGTTTTTATTTGTTTGTATGTTTATTTGTTCATTTTTTTGAGTCATGTAGACACAAATGATTTCAAACTTGCTATGAAGCCAAGGCTGGCCTTGAACTCCTGATCCTCTTGCCTCTACTTCCCGAGCGTGGGGAATTCATCTGTGTACTGCTACATCTAGCTTAGCTCTTTACTCCTTGATTCAGTCAGAACTGATTCCATCTAAGCTCCATTTTATCCCTCTTGGGGAACATCTCCTTATATCAGAAGACCCTAAACATAGACCTGTCGTAGCCTATAAGGTCCTTTGCTGCCTGTTAAGTGCAGTCCCGGCTTATCGTTGGCCCGACAATGTCTATCCAACAGTGCTGGAGTGGGCGGCTGATAGTGAACAGGCACAGGAGCTTTTTAGGGCTTCTGAATCCCCAACTGGGGACAGCTCCAGAATTTCTTACCACGTCATTGGGAATTAAAGAAGGGATGAGGGAACGCGTTAAATAATCCACACTCTGCATAATTTAAGAATCCATCCAAGAATATTTAATCTTCTCTGGCTTCTAAAGCTTCTGTAATATAGGACAGTCTGTGGGAGGCTAGGGAGACCCACATTCTTGGAAAAGGGGGGGGGGTGACTCCTTCCTCTCCCCTCCCCTTCCATTACCCATTAGTGATCAGTCAGGTTCTTCCCAGTTATCTCAAGCCCCTGCGACTTTCTATCAGAAGCCAAAGAAGAAGGAAGCCATGGGGGAAAACAAAAACAAAAACAAAAAACCCCAACAACAGAAATCCTGGAGAGCTCAGAGGCTGGCTCCCCTCACCCTCTCCCAGGCTGTAGGGAAGCCTCCGTCTGCGGCCTTGGTGAGGCAGACCCTGCAACGCCCCACTTCTACCCCAGAGACTGTTCAGTAGGCTTGCTCAGGGTCATCAGCCCTGTAACCCCAACTCAAAGGGTCTAGATTTCTGTGCCTGGGAAACTTTTTCCTAGAGAACTTTTTTCTGGAAGGCAGTTCATCCTGCAAGCACAGGGTTCTCATGCCAGGGAATCCACTGCCCCAGGAGCGATCCTCAACTAGTGACACCCAGGAGTGCCTGTGCCAATGACGCTGAGTTGGAGACCCGTACGTTTCCCCTGGATGGACTTTCAGTTGCTCACTGCTGTAGTTGGCTCAGCAACGTGCTTTTAGTTGGCCGCTCTCTCTTCCCAGTCACTTCCTCTTCAGGAGTTTCCTGGGATCACTTCCCAATAAGCCACTTTCACTCCATCATTGTCATGTGGCTTTTCCTAGGCAAACGCCAACATGATCTGTAGGAAGGCCGCTCTTGTACTCTCCCCCACATGCTTTTTGTTCCACCGAGCTCACCTTTCCTTCAAGTTGGTAGAGCCTTTTCTAAATCTTTAAACTCTGTGTTTTCATGCCTTCGGCTTCTCCGTTTCAATACCTCTTCTCTCATAATGTGGATCATCTGTGACTCTTCATGGCCTTCATTTGGCTAGAGCTGTCTTTAAATATCCTTCCATTTGCCCATTGACAGCTGCCTCACTCTTTGCTAATTTCTCAGTTCAAATCCACCAAGGAGAAATTTAATAGTCCAGATCTTTCTTGCACAGGGCTCAGGCCAACCCAAGGATTGTCTGCGCTTGGGTCAGCTTATCACCTCCTGTTCAATCATCTGTTTGGGGTGAGAAAGTGCCACACGAATGCCCGAGATGAGTGACTTTTCTAGACCCTGCTCACTTTTTATATGGATGACTGATGCCGTTCCAAGCTTATTTCAAATATAACTTTATTTTCTGCTTTCCAGTTAAGGAGACCCCAAGTCTTCAATACTGACATTGACACCTCCATGGATTTGTGTAAATTGAACCATGGTTGCATGAGAACTGGCCCCTTAGCCAGTGGGTACTCTCTTTGTTGAGAAAAAGGCTGTGTGTGTGTGTACTTGTCTACTTTTAGAAGGAATATTTTTTCCGCACCGTAAGAGGATCATTCCACATATGCTGCTTTACATAACTGCTTTTTTCACCTTTTCCTGGAACATTTTTCCATGCCGTTAGATATTCTCCAATAGCCTCATTTTGATATCAGGCTGGCCTACAGACACAGGGTTTCCCTCTCAAACCACCATTCCCCAGGATACTCAGCTGTGAAAGGCACCGATTTACACAGGTCAGTCTAATGAGCTAGTCTTGCTTTCTCCACAGAATTCTGGCAAATTCCCTGCCGACAGCTGACATGCAGGCCCAAGCTGCCTACCTCCTGTGCTTCCCCAAGGCCACAGACTCTCAGGGGAAATCACCAGTCAGTGTTCCACAGATTCCTTATTTCCCACATGCTATCTACAGCTCAGGACACCATAAACCAAACCATCAAAAACTAGCTCTGGGTGCTCCCTGTTAGGACACTGCTGCAAACAAGAATTAGGAATAGGGAACCAGAGCAGGGGGAGAAGTTGGCTGGCCCACACTCAAACAGGAAGTGGGTGGCAAGGGAAAGACTCAAGCTGGGTCCTTGTGGCCCCTTCTTGCCACTCACGTTCTACAGGGTAAGGTCTGAACATGTTCTTGAGACCTGGGAGGAGCTGACAACTGAAAGACTGCCCAGGGCTCAGCCTCAGGGATTGTTGATGCCTGGTGCATCTGACCATAGCCTCTTACAGGACCACCTCCCAGGGTGTGGCACACTTAGAACAGCTGTCGTCCTGGCTCTGCAGTGGTTGAGTAGACTTCCCAATGGCAGGCCTTCCTGTTGCCAGGACAAACAGTCCAATGTGCTAGACTCCACAAACTCTAGTCACAAATAAACTAGTTCTCCTCCCCATCCCTCTGAGTCCATAGAAGGGATAAAGAGGTGGCTGAAGCAGACCCTGGATACGTCTGTCCTTTTGTGAGGTGTTATCCTCAGGGTGAAACTCCATTCCCCGCTTAATAGTGTAACGTGGAGGGATCTTCAACCCTGTTAAGATCAAAGGATACAGCCAATAGTGTGCTTCGGAAGCAGGTCTTCTATGGGAACACCAGGCTGCTCCATGACAGATGGGAGAATGTTTATTCCAGCGCCTCTTCTTAGGAGTCTTGAACTCTCAACCTAACAGCAAGAACCTTGCTTTCCTGCATAAAGAGACTCCTGAGACCACAATCCTCTCCACACTAAACTAGCTTTCACTTAGATCTGGCCCCAGGGACCACCAGATCTCAGGTTTTGCAGACTTGGGCTGCTCTCCTTTCCTCATTCCAGAAGTAGTGACATGTTTCCTGTCCAAACGCAGCCTTGCTCTAGAGACTCAGCCACTTTTGCAGCCTTGCCTGGGCAGTTCTGGCAGTGGAGGACAGTGGAGGTTACTCTCCAGTGCAGGTATGTTATTGCCTTCTGGGCATCCTAAGGTGCAAGCCACCTCATCTCACTGTGAAGCTCCTACATTTCACCTACAGATTGTCATTCAAAGGACCAAACACCCCTGGCAACCTCTGTGTTTGCTAACAACCAAATCCGTCCTTTAATTTCTAAGAGAAAAGAGAAGGGTGGCATTGACTTTCCTTGGGGAAGTGGTAAGGGACAAATTCTCTAGTTGAGTGCAGGAAAACTGCCAGGGCCCAGTGTATAATGAAATTACGGGACCCTTGCTAAAAAAAAAATCATGGGACTTTGTGATGGACATTGTGGAGCATTCACAGAGACTGAGGCCCCTGAGCAAGAGTAGGGCCTTGGTTGCATGCTGAGTGAAGTCTGTTTCCACTCCAGGATGATGGCTGATGAATTGATTGGATCCTTGGGCTGTATGGGATGCAGTTTATTGAGGATAAAAACAAATTCGGGAAGAGATAAGGTAGAAGTGAACCGACGGGCAAAAGCTCTCCATTAACAGTTCACTGCTGAGCACAGATTGTGTGTGTATCAGACTCCCTTCCAAGCACCTTACACGAGTTGTCTAATGACGGCTCTATGAGGTGGGTACCATCATGGGTGTCAGTATCCTGTGTTGTAGATGAGGAGATGGAGGCTCTGCAAGGTGGAACAATGTGATCATGGCGGCCGTTTACTCATGTAAAGGGAGACTAGTTAGCTCGAGGACTTACAGCTGGTAGGCGAGGTGGAGCAGGAATGCAGGCCCCGGCGGCCATGTCCCTAGACTTTTTACAGGGCCGCCTTTCCCTAAACATAGGGGACATCTCAGCCCGCTGGGAAGCTTTCTTATAAGGGACTGTCTTCCTGTGGCAAAAAGATGTTCTAAAGAAAAGTAATTTGCGTCACCCAGGCTGGTGACACTAATCAACAGACAGGAGGTCACTGATGGTAAGGAAGCCAGAAGAATCCTAACAGTTATCACTTTGCCCATATTTGGAGTGAGTCGTGCACTGGGCTTAGTACTTTACAGGCACATTTAGAGCACAGGGTGTCGGGATCTTGTCCCGTTTTATGAGGGAAAGAAGCCAGAGTCACAGAGCTCGGAAGTGGCCCCTCCAGCCTCAATGAGCCAGACTTGACCTCACATCTGTAAGCCTCCAAAGCCTCTGCTTTCAACAGTCCCAAAGATCCAAGCTCATTCTCACTCCCATTCACTGCGGGAAGCCGTCATCGGAAATACCCACAGGGAAACTACCTCAGCCTGTGAGGTCTCATTTCTTTGCAAGTCCTTTTTTTTTTTTTTTTTCAGTGTGAGCTTGGAGATTGCAGGGTTTACAGAATCTGCTCCATCTTGACTCAGCCCTCAGGCATGTTGAACAGAATTCTGCCCCACACGGTTAGAATACCCTGTCCCTGTTACAATCTCAGGTTCAGTTACAGATGGCGTTTCTGCTTCTATCTGCACTTAGCCCAGTGGCTTCATAAATGTAGCTGTGATGTCCAGATCCGCTGAAGAAATCTTACTCTGTCTAAATCAGGAAGCCTATGGAAACCCATGTGCTTGAGGCTGAACTCCAGAATGGCCCGCGCCTCTGGAAGTTGTAGAGGTGAAGCCACAGGCTGAAGAGCTTTAGGGTTCAACTTGGGAGTCCTCCAGTCTCTCCTCTCTGCTGTCAAACCAGCTCTGGGGCCTGTTCTCTGAACCTACACTCCAGCAGATCTCAAAAGATCTGAGGATTGAGAAGAAGCTCGTGTCACCATCCTGGTCTCTTTCCAGAGGACACCGGCTCTTCAGAAGGCTGGGTTGTGCCACCTGTTTGTGTCTTCAGGCCCCTGTAACTGAGTTTCAGGGCTAGATAGCATAGGGTGTCAGAAACATGTCTCTCACTGTTCTGGAGAAGCCATGACAATGAGAAGGTGGCATTATTACTGAGGAGAAACCTGCTGCATGCCTCCTTCCCCCTCGGTTGCTGGAGTTCCAAGAATCCCCACTGACCCGTGGTCCGTGGCTGCACCACTCCAACCTCTGCCTCTTCCTGAGTTTCTTTTCTTGTTAAGGAAACAGTTGGTTTGATTGATGTCTGTTTGAATGAAATCTTTCCACATCCTAAAATGATTGTATTTGCAAAGACTTGATTTCCAAATAAGGCCACATTGATGGGAACCTCAAGCTCGTGTTCCAATGTACCATTTTTAGGGGACGCAGAACCGACTTGCTGTATTCCTGTTCATTCAGTCACATTCAGTGACAGAGAATGCAGTGTGTTGCTAGGGACATGGCTTTTCCTTTGTGTGGGCATGGCTCATTTCCAAATTATCCTGAACCCACAAGTGGGGTCTAGGACTCTCTCCATTTCACAGATGAGGATAGAGATGACAGAGAGGAAGGAAAGAGAACTTAAGATGTTTACTTACAGTCACACATAGCTACTGACACATAGTAAATGTCAGCGCTCTGGAAGCTCTGGGCTTCACCAGGATACTATGTATGCATGGAAGGCAGATGGAGAAGGAGGTCTAAGTCCCGCTTTGGGTCTACTGAGACTAGAGCACTCTGAAATAGCTCAAGGGTACGTTCCACCATGGGAGACTCTGGGCCCCAGGCTAGATGTCTCAGCTTGATTCCTTTCTTTCCATGAATGCATCTCTTCATACATAAGACAAAACCATGGAAACTTCCTATCCATTCCCAAAGGTACCTGTGAAGATTGCTACCAAGGCTGGTGCTGGCTCTTCAGAAACCGAGTCTGCACGAAGCCACTGAGCACTGCCTCCTTTAAGTCATTGTCCAAAGGCCACCTAATGAGAAGTGTCCCCGGCTGCCAAGCCAGTGCCACCTACTCTATTGTCCTTTTCATGACTACTCTGGTTTAAATGCCCTTCTAGAGCTTAAGGTGAAATTTGCTTGCCACAGTAATAGCACTGAACAGATCCTTTAAGTGGTTATCAGGCTATGAGGGCTCTGCAGCTGTGAACAGATTCACTTCATCTTCAAGAGAGGGGGCTAGCTACTGTGACAAAAGCATGGGTTTGGACCCACTTGCTCCCTGTGTCTCTTAGATGCCCACTTGTGCTTCTCCAGTACCACAGCTGTGCCTGGCACGCACGTAGCAGGCTCTTCAGAATGGTGGCTTCTTAGCGACATGACTGGAATAGAAGAGTAGGCTGTTTGCAACAAAATGGGCTCCTGACAGTAGGAAACTGGGGTCATTTGGTGCATTGCTATCTTCCTGGTGCCTGACACAAAACAAACACTGATGCATACCTATTCCATGAATGGAAGAGGAAAGGGATGCAAGAGAGACAATCACCAGTCTGTCTCCTCCTGGGGACCCTGAGAGGTCAGGAAGGCTGCAGTTAAAGCCAAGCTAGGTGTTCTAAAACTGGGGAAGGAAGAAGAACCTTGTGGCCCAGGAGGCTCTGTGAGCTGGTGGGGTGAGGAGATAGGAGTAGAGGCAATGAGCCAGGCCCACCTGGAGAGCCGGAGAGCTAGCCGAAGGACAAGGCTAGCGGGGGGGGGGGGGCGGGGGGGGCAGACAGATCGCCTCTGACTATGAATTAGTGTGATGCCAGGTGAAAGGGACATGCTTTCTTCCAAGCCATATGCATCAGAGATTTCACTAATGAATGATCTTCAAGTGTGGTGTGGTGAGAGCTATTGAATTTAACTTGTTTTCCCCTGAACCCTGCAGCATCACGGAAGATCTCAGGCTCCACAAAGGCTGAGGGGAGCCTTGAAATAACTTCTTCTCAGGCAATTAAACCACATCCAATTTTGTAGGTTGAAGTATTTCAGGGAATCCTATTACCACCATCTTTGGGCCTGGAGGCCAACATTTTCTCATAAAAGCTAACTGCCTTGTAAGAGGAGCCGCCATCTGGGTGATAAAGCAGATGTGTTCTCTACCTGTTCTGGTCTCTTTGTGCTTGTTGGTTGCTAAGTAGCTTTAGCCTGACTCTTTGTGGTGGGTGTATGTGTGTGTAGATTTCAGGGATTATGGCAGAAGCTCTGTGCCCCAGGCATCACACAGATATGCACACCTCTGCTGCAGGAGCCAGTGGTTTCTTAATACAGGTCAGCACCTTTTATTCCGTTTCAAAAGTCTAAGTTTGAAAATCAAAATACCCCGGGAGGTGCAAAGCAGTTGGTTTAAATTAATACATAAGTGCAAATGACTGAGTGCAGACCTTTTGTCCCTGCAAGGCAGATTTTTAAAAAGCAAGGGGAGGAAGATTGGTATGGAGAAACAGAAAACGCTCAGCTCAGCCCCAGCTTTTTCCTTACTAGCCAGTAATCTTGGAACAAGTTCAGTAACAAAAAGTGATAGCAAGGTGCAGGGGCCAGCTGTGGCTGGTCACAGATTCCTGGGTGTTCTTGTCTCACCCCCAATTAAAGTACCTTTTTCTACCCACATCTTGATTCCTCATCTTTCACTTTCTCTGGGCATGTTTGGTGTGTATGTAGGGGATGGATAGTCAACTCCCCATTCACACTACTATGGTATGGGTATTATATATCTCCAAAAGGTTTCTCCTATATTAGAAGCTTGGTCTCCAGAGTGTTGATATGTGAATTCTTTGAGAGGTGAGATGTAGTAGAAGGTGGCAATTAGGTGGTGGGGTTCCATCTCTGCCAGGTTTTGAAGACACGAAGGAGTTTTTGCTAAGATATTATTGATAAGCTATGTAGAGCCTTCAGCCACCATGGTTAGGAGGCAAGTAAACCTCTTTAAGTCACCAGCCTCTGGTTTTAGGTTATATGAAGTAGACCAGGACACAATGTAGAATCAACCATTTACTTGTAAAGTCAATCTCCCTCCTCTTCCCCTACCCCTAAAGATCCCAGAGAGTAAGACCCTGGAGAGCAGAGACCAATCCTGTGTTCCTGTAGGTCCCCATGAGGGAATCAACAGTTTTCTTTTGAATTACTTCTATTGAGGAAATTTTGCCAACACTTGGAAATAGGTAAGAATGGGACTGAGAGCTGTGCTGTTCTTCCTGATGGATGAGCAATAGCTGTACATACAATAGCTGTATGTCCTAAGGGGATGCTCTGACGGGCTTACCAAATGTCCTTCCAGTGTCTTTAAGAGAACTTACCTGGATTCAGCGTCCTCACTCACTGCTGCTGGGCAGAGCCCAGATATCGAGTATCTCATGTTAGCACACTGATATTCATCCTGTGGAAATGAAAATGACTCCCTGCTAGAAGGGAAAGTATATGGTTGTGTAGCCATGGTGTACAACACAATGTGAACCAGTTTAATGCCTAACCTAGCAATCTAATTTTAACACTCTTGTCCTTTCTTTCTTTCTTTCTTTCTTTCTTTCTTTCTTTCTTTCTTTCTTTCTTTCTTTCTTTCTCTTTCTTCCTTCCTTTCTTTTTTCCTTTCTTTCTGTCTACAGATACCTCAAAAAGTATTTAAATAAGCTTTGCCTTCAAACTAGTTTTCTCGTTATTTTCAATGACATCAATAACACACTGCCATGTATTCACTTTATAATTTGCAAAAGCCATGTCTTTAGCTCCTTGAAAATCGTGTTTTGATATCTGGCAGGAATTGTGAAGTGCCTAAATAATAGCGCTCCCCACTTGTGTTTTCTTAAGACCTAGATACCATGCTGGCATTTTCTCAGTCATCTCTTTAATCCCCATTGTGACTTGTAAAGCAGATATTTATTTCATCAGTGAGAACACCAAGGCGCATAGAAACCAAGTAGGGTGGCCAGGCTGGGGATGTACATTGTACACCAGATTTTTTTAATTTATTTTTTTATTTATTACAATTTATTCACTTTGTATCCCAGCTGTAGCTCCTTCCCTCTTCCCCTCCCAATCCTGCCCTCCCTCCCTCTTCTCCTCCCATGCCCCTCCCCTAGTCCACTGATGGGGAGGTCCTCCTCCCCTTTCATCTGACCCTAGCCTATCAGGTCTCATCAGGACTGTCAGCATTGTCTTCCTCTGTGGCCTGGTAAGGCCATTCCCCCATCAGGGGGAGGTGATCAAAGACCCAGCCACTGAGTTCATGTCAGAGAAATCCCTGTTTCCTTTACTAGGGAACCCACTTGGAGACTGAGCTGCCATGGGCTACATCTGAGCAGGGATTCATGAATGGTCCTTGGTTGGAATATCAGTCTCAGAAAAGACCCCTGTACCCAGAATTTTTGGTTCTGTTGCATGCCTTGTGGAGCTCATGTTCCCTCCAGGTCTTTCTACCCACCTGTCCCTCTTTTTTCATAAGATTCCCTACACTCTGCCCAAAGTTTGGCTATGAGTCTCAGCATCTGCTTTGACACCCTGCTGGGTAGAGTCTTTCAGAGGCCCTCTGTGGTAAGCTCCTGTCCTGTTCCCTGTTTTCTCCATCTTCTAAAGTCCTCCCATTTGTCTTTCTGAATGAAGTTTGAGCATCTTATCCAGGGTCCTCCTTCTTGCTTAGCTTCTTTATGTGTATAGATATTAGTATGATTCTCCTATATTATATGTTTAATATCCAATTATAAGTGAGTATATACCATGCATGTCTTGCTGCTTCTGGGATACCTCACTCAGGATGATCTTTTCTAGTTCCCACCATTTACCTGCAAATTTCATGATTTTCTTGTTTTTAATTGCTGAGTAATATTCCATTGTGTAAATGTACCACAATTTCTATATCCATTCCTCCATTGAGGGACATCTGGGTTGTTTCCAGGTTCTGGCTATTATAAATAAAGCTGCTACAAACATGGTTGAACAAATGTCCTTGTTGTAGATTTAGCATAATTTGGATATATGCCTAGGAGTGGTATAGCTGGATCTTGAGGTAGCACTATTCCTAATTGTCTGAGGAAGCGCCAGATTGATTTCCAAAGTGGTTGTACAAGTTTACATTCCCACCAGCAATGGAGGAGGATTCCCCTTTCTCCACATCCTCTCCAGCATATGTTATCACTTGAGTTTTTTATTTTAGCCATTCTGATAGGTGTAAGGTGAAATCTCAGGGTCATTTGATTTGCATTTCCCTGATGACTAAGGACGTTGAACATTTAAGTGTTTCTCTGCCATTCGATATTCCTCTATTGAGAAGTCTCTGTTTAGCTCTGTACCCCATTTGGATTACTTGGTATGAACAAAATGTCAGCCTACAGACTGGGAAAGGATCTTCAACCCTAGATCTGACAGAGGGTCAATATCCAAAATATATAAAAAGTTCTAGATGTACACCAGATTTTACCCTCTCTGGTTCTCAGGACACTCCCATGGCACAGAAATCATGATCCTGGTTCATTAGAAAATTGAGGCTAAGTTACCTCATGAACCACTCAGTCAGTCAGGATTGGGAATCTGACATTTACTCACTCCTATATCTTCAACCAAATGACTTAGGAGAAGCCTGTGGTATCTGGTGCAGTACAATGATGTGGGGAAGTCAAGAGGTGAGGAAGTAGGCTGAGACACTTAGATAGTTCCATGGCAATATATATGTTTCCCCCTTGATCCATAAAGTATGGAGACTATTGCCTAAGAAAGTAGTTCCCGGTTCTGAAAAACATCAGGAACCAGAAGTGAGTCGTGAACCAGAAGTGAACTGGGGCTAGGAGGTGATCATTGCTACGGTGTGTGTTTTGGGTGTGAAAAAAAGAGAGAGAGACTATTGGGAACAGCATGGAAAAAAAAGTTTTTTTGGTTTGGGTTTTATTTTGAGGTAGAGTCTCATAGAGCCCAGGTTGGTCTTAAATTTCCCAAGTGGCAAGGATGGCTTTGAACTTATCTTCCTGGCCCCACCTTCTGAGTGCTAGAATTATAGGTGTGAACCACCACACCTGGTTTCAAAAAGGCTTTTTTTTTTTCAAAGAGAAATGGAAAGAAAAGAAAAAGTTTGCAAGCAGCATCTTATCAGAACTGAGAAGCAAGTCTGGTCCAGCGCAGCGCCCTCTACCGGCTCCTATGTGTGCCAGGTCCCTTCTGGGGGTGGGGGATGAGCAGGGCAGTCAGGTGTGTCTGGCTGTGCTGCTTCAGTACCCAGCTGGTCCGTAGCGTATCCGTCCATAATGAAGGGCTACCGGCAAGTGCTTAAACAGTGGGAATTGCTCTTCTCACAGTGCTCCAAGTGCAAGTGCAAGGTCTTGGCAGGATGTGTATCTTCTGAGGTCGCTCCCTGGCCCGTAGGTGATGTCTTTTCTCAAGCCTTCTCAGGGTCTCCCATCTGTGTGTGGTGTCCTAATTTCTTCTCACAAGCACAGCCAACGTGCTGGAGTGGGGCCCACCCAGATGACCTCATTTTGTCTGACCTCTTCAAAGGCCTGGTCTCCAAATGCTGTGTAGTAATGTCTCAAGTGGCTGAAAAGAGCTTATATGAACTTGAGTTTGGTATACCTCAGCTTACCAAAGGCTACTATCACCTGGTTTCTAGAGGAGGGAACTGAGGAGCAAAAGATCAGTAACTTATCCCAATACACAGCTAAGACTAGAACCAGGGATGAGCAGATGACGCCATAGCCTGAGCTCAGAGCTCCTGCCTGCACCTGCCATGCCCACACAGGTAGCTGTAGCCAGTCACCTTTCTGTAGTACAGAAATCAAGATGTAGGTGACGCCTCTTGGCCAAGGTCATATAACACAACAGATGGCAGAGCAGAAGTTCGAGCCTAGGTACTCTGTCTCCAAGCCCAGGCTCACTAGGCTCCCTTAACAGGCTCCTTCTATAGCAGATGGAGGTAGCAAATGGTCCCAGGGAAGAGGAGGAGAGTTTGGGAATAGCATAACGGATCCTCCAACCCATGACATTATAAGAGAATTCACGAGAAAATGGCTTCGTCACACCCCTGCTACAAGTCTTTCAGGAATGATGCTGAAGCTAGAACACATCCAGACAATGAAGATGGAAAGGATGTGGAACTCAGCCTCTTTGAGATTCCCACTCCCTCTGCAGGTTTGCCCTTCCCCCAGCTCCTGTCTCAAACAACATAACCCCTATTAATACTGTAGCACTCACTAGGGATGAGTCTAGCCCCATTCCAAGTGCCTTTATGGACAACTTTCTTTAACCCTCTCCACAGCTCCATGAGTCCAACCCTCTCTGCTTACATATCCGGAATTCAAAGGGCAGCGCTTTCCCCAGGACCACTCAGCCTGTAATGGAGATACCCTGCACAGCCTAAGGTCTCACCCACCCTTCATGAGTAGCTGTCGGGGAGCTGATGGGCTGTTCCCCCCACACAGCCCCCTGTGACTCCTTCATCTGGCACTTGGCCATTTTCCAGAAAGATCCCAGTACACCTGCTCCACACCAGGTTCTTCCCCTGAGACCTCTAGACAGGAATGGCAGAGAGACATCATGGGCCCTCTGTGGGGAGTGTGTCTAAGATGCTCTGGGGCAGAGAAAACAGTTTGGAAAAATCAAGGGACCCTTGGTAAGGGAAGTGACAGCTAGCCATGCTGGCTCTTCAGGGGTGACTAGGGGCTTGCCAGGCAGAAAGAGGATCTTAGTACAAAGGATTTGCCACAGCTGGCACATATGAAACTGGGGACCCTATAGAAGGGGGGGTCAGCCCAGAGTCAAGGCTGGTGGGGTACTATGCTAAGGGAGAGGCTTTATTTTCGTGACTGTGACATTTTGAGGCCCCAGCGAGTTTTGAAATGACATGGCCTCCAACCTCTGCCCAGGGCCTGACTGCCGCTGCCACCTGAAGTCCCCACTGTGGCGGCCTGGAAGCCTTGTAAGCCTCGGCCTCCCAGCCTGGGCTGCTAGCTTCCAGCCTCATCCCGGGCTCTGGCCTTCCTGGCTGGCCCTCCAGCCAGGTGCTTCCCTTCTGCTCCTCTGAGAAAATGCCAAGCACCTGACTTAGACCTTGAACTTCTCACTCCCCCTGCCTGGCTCTCTCTTCCCCTTTAGCGTAGTTCTGTTTCATTAGCTAATTACACTCATCAGCCCTTGATAAAGGTTTGTTAAATGAATGAATGAGATCCAAGTTTTTTTTTTTTAAATTCCAATTCATTGAATGTAAGAGTACAGAGAGCTGTTAGCCATCCAATTGCACCGACTAATTAACCAGGACACACTGTCCACCTTCGGCTTTCCTGACCGCTTCGTTATGCCTAAGCTGCCTCCAGGTCACTGACAGAACCTCTAGTAAGGGTCTGGGCTGCAGTCAAACTGAGGCTGCTTAGCAATTTGGCTCTTGTGCTTGCGGCTCCATCTAACAACCCTGCTCCCACAAATGTGCCTCAGAGGCAGAAAAGAAGGCGTGAAATTGCCTGAATGGAGAAGCTGACAGGAGAGCAAAAGGGGCCTGTCAAAACCCAACTTAGCTAAAAGACAAAAAGGCAATTCTGTCTAGCTACAGCAGCATGTTCCTAAGGCTGGGGTTGGGGGGTGGGAGAATGGATTCCCCACTTCCCGACCCCCAAGCCTTCTTTGGCCTCTACTGCCTTCCTGTGTCCGTAACAGAGGGGTGAGTGAAATCACCTGTTTTCAGGGAAAGCTAGTCTTGGCAAAGTAGGGTTGGTCAAAAAAGCAATAATGTTTTCAAAAAGCACAAACACCCCATTTCTCTCTTCGGAAGTGGAGAGTCAAGATCAGCTCTTTTGATATTTATGAATTCTCTCGCATGGCCCTACCGAGTATTAGCCTCTTACCTTTGTTCCTTGGTTAATTCACAACAACAGCAGCAGCAGCAGCACCTCCTACAGAAAGTTCCTGCATACTGAAGTTTTCTTCAGGACTTAGGTTTATTTCTCATGTTTGTCAGTCCTTCAGGGTCAATAACACTAGCTGATTATAAAGAAGCCAAGACCCTCTTTTTTATCCGGTGCAGCTAAGCCTTCCCCCCCCCCCCCCCAGGATTAGGTCTGATTGTGGGATGGCTTAGCAAACACAGGGGTGGAACAGCTTCAGTCATTTATGGTCAGAATCCTGATGAAGAAATTAGGGCTTACTGAAGCCGAAAACTGACAGCCTCCTCTCTGTTATGAGAAAAGAAAGTGTGGCTCTAAATTTCAAATGCCAACCAACAACTGGTTTTGAAATTGTTCTTTAGATTACAGTGGCGGTGGAGACCCTGGGAAGCAGATGTCTCACACTTCATGAAGGAGATTTTTCTCCCCTTAGGAAAGACTCAGGTAGCCCTGAGAAATTCTGAGGAGGAATTTGCACGCCGAGTTTCCTAAGATTTGGTGCGTGCGGGCGGTGGGTTTTAAATAGCTGGCACGTCCAATTTGTTGGGCCCCTTGGGGGTTAGGTAATTGCCTGGCAGCTTGTGGGAGTTCTGCTGGCAACGGGCTCAGGAGATTTACTCCTTGAAGAATGCGAGGCGAACTGATTTCCCAATATTTGCAAATTGGCAAGCTGTGACGTTTTTGAAAAGGCAGATGGAGTTTAGGGAGAGCCCAGAGCACGCCTGGAAACCCCTGCACAGAGGATGCTTTTGGAGTCAGTTCTCCATGAGAGCAGTAGATGGCGCTAGCTTCCTTCCCGGGCAGAGCTGCAGCCTCCTTCCGCATGTTCAGGGCATGGCTCTGGAGGCTTGACCTAAGAAAAGCCAGAATTGCTTCCTTTGGTTTGGAAGCACGATTCAGGGAGTGTGAAAGGGAATCTGTGGTGTTTTCACGTCTTGATGGCAGCACGTAGTCTGGTCAAAGGTTAATGCCCGGTGGTGAGCTGTCTTGTGTTGTTTCCCAGTTGCTTCTTGTGAGGAAGGGATGGTCCTAGCATGGAAAGATCTCAGCAGCCAAGAGCACCGGCCCCACCCCAGAGATGTGGGCAAATTTTTGCTTCCTTTTTCTTCCTAAGAGGTGGGAGGCTCGGAGAAGCTTAGAGGTCCTAAGCATGAGATCTATCGGCACAGGACAGGAGAGGCCTGCCTCACCCCTGTGTGCTGTGAACGCTGTGTCAGAGGCCAGACACCATCCCCCAGACCTGAGACAGACATAAAGGATCACCCCTGTAAAATCGTAAGTTCAGATAGTGCTGTAATGTTTCCTCTCATTCCTGGTTCATCTCAGGACGTTGTCTTAAAATTCCTGTTCTTCATAAAACAGGCAACCTTGAATCATCCATAGGAGGAAATGGTAAAAGTTATGTGCCTGTTTGAGTAAGAATGTGCTGTATCTACACTATCAGTTAGGCAAGGCAGAGACAAAGAGGTCAGTTTGCCTATGAGTGGGGGCAAGATATGGCTTCTACCCAAAGCTTTGGTTTCAGTTAGTTCTCTTACCAACAGTGTGAATACTGTGTGTATTTATAAATTGGGTTAGCATACTTCTTTGAAAAATCTTTTATTTACATTTCTTATGTCTTTTCCTCCCTACTCCACCCCAGTTCCTTCCAACACCCCAGGTAAGACAGAGAAAGGGTTAGTGGGAGGGGGGCACAGTTCTTTCCTAGCTGCTTCCTGCTGGTCAGGGCCATCAGGCTTCTCGGAGCCAGTCCACTCCTTGTTTCAGGAGATCTCCATCTTCTTGTCTCACAGCAGCAAGTAGGAGCAGCATCAGCTTTCTGGATCTCCACAGTCTCTGGGCTCTGCCATTTATTCTCTCTCCAGAGTCCTCAGAGTTAAACTATCTGCAGCTAACAAGGAGCTCCTCTCAGAGCCCATAGAAGGCAAATAGTTTGCTGCTCTGGACAATCTGAATCAATTCCATATCCCACTCCTGGGACAAAACAGAAACATGTTTATATCTACAACAATATTGTTTATGTCTAGCAAGAAAACCAGAAACTTCTGTAGGTTCTCTCTCTCTGTGTCTCAGTCTCTCTCTCCCTAGACAGTGTACATGAATTTTAATTCAGCAACATAGCTGCTCTGATCACATTCAAAGACCTTCTAGGTCTGTGTGATTTGGCTGGAATGCAGATACACTCTTAGGATACAGCTATAATCCCAAACAATAAAAATAAAGTTAGTTTATAGAAGGAAGCAGCTATGTTTGAAAGTGAGGTCAAGTTGAGAGGTACTCAAAGTGACTAATCAGAGAAAGATTTGACAGAATAGGATATGCCCAACTCGCATGAGAACACAGAGAAAGAAGAAGCTACTTGAGAGAGTAGTATAGAAGGAGAGAGAGAAGAGGCTGTTTTACCAAGAGAGTTTTGCAGAGACAGGTTGAAGAGAGAACAAGCTAAACACAAGTGAAGACAGAATGAGCCAGAGATTGAGAAGGATCCAGAAGATTAGAACCGATTGCTAGAGTTGGTTTCAGGCCAAGCAGAGCAACTCAGAGCAACTCAGCCAGTTTGGATCAGTCAGCTTAGGAAGGAGTTTGAGCCAGAACAGCTGAATTGAACCAGCCAGCCAAAGTTCAGAAAAGATCTAGAAAGAGTGAGCTTATTCAGGAATAAGTCTCAGAGGCTGAAAACATTCTAGGCCTAGATCAGATTGTATGGAGGCTAGATGCCTCCAGGACTAGGCCTAGCTTAGCAGAAGGAGGCAGTAAGCCTCCAAGACAACAATTACATCAGGTGAATTAAAGTTACTTTTACATCTGGCGACTAACTTGATTAGAGAAGAAGAAAGTCCACCAACATTGCAGAAAGCAGAGGATGTCTGACAGAACATCCCAGAGGCTAGGAGACATCTGACAGAAAGCCACACAACACAAATTCTCCTATTCCTGTCTCTGGAGGAATCATCAGTTCTTCAGGTTCAGCTGGATGTCCAGATAGTCTACGGAGACTCTATGGGAGCCTTGAGCCCAGAGCAAAGAATTATGGAGGAGTCTCTGAGATAGCAAATTACAGTAAACCACCCCAAAACACAATTTTAATTATATATACAGACTTTTCCTGAATTAAAAAATAAGAAACTCCATTTTAAGACCCCTTAGGACCAACAGAAGGAATTGAGGGGATAGAAACATTACTTGGAAAAGCCATCACAGTATTTACTGCAATGGTGACCACCAGAATAAACACCTCCCTACTTTCAACTTCAGTCTTTATATGTTTCCTCTCACCAAAGGTTGAAAAATAGCTGTAGAACAAGAAAAATCGGTTATGATAATACAAAGGCTTGAGAGGCAAGATACAGAGAGAAGTAAGAGAACAGGAAATGCTTAATTGTGAGCCTATAGTACATAATAAAGTTGAAGACCAAGATAAACAGCCCATGGGCAGTGGGTAAGAAGCCTAGCTCACTGTCAAGAAGCCCACCCAGCTTAGTGTGGAACCGGGCATGGAATGCAAGTGTCTAAATGTCTAGTTTATGTTTGGATTCATAAAGACGGTACTTTGATGAACCAAAAGGGAAAATAAGATTTGCTGGAAGATTCTGGATTGTGTGTGTGTGGGGGGGGGGGGGATGCTGAATCAGATCAACTTGCACTTTAAAGATGTATTAATGTAGAATGGAAGTCAGGGAATGTGTTACATTGGGAAAGAGGTTTTGCTTATATTTCTGTAGGTGCTGAATGACTATGGGTTCCACCAAAATTGGTAAAGATCCAACCCAAATAAGAGAAGCTTCCAAGTGAAAGGCAGGACTCAAGGAAGAGATGCAGAAAGACAGCAATGCAGACGATGCAGAAAGCAGATCCTCCTGCGTGGAGACAGCTCAACAAACCAGCTGAAAAAGGACAGGTCATTCATCAGACTGGCAGCCGGCATGCAAAAATGGGCTATTGCGAAGACAAGATGATCAGGACTGCAGTTATCCAGGATCACCGCACCAACAGATCTTTAGAGGGACATTTGGAATGTTACAGTTGGGGATTGATAATTGTTTCTGATATAATAGTTCAACTGTGTACATTTTTTTTAGCTTAAACAGAAAGCACCGAGAAATATCAAACACAGGAAACCACAGCTGTCCCTAAGGTTGGGTGATCATAAAAAGACTGATGTTATTAAGACTGACCAGGTGAGGTAGTGGTTCTCAATCCCCCTAATGCTGTGACCCTTTAATACAGTTTCTCATGTTGCGGTGAACCCCACCATAAAATTATTCTCATTGCTACTTCATAACTGTAATTTTGCTACTGTTATGAACCGTAATGTTGAGAACTTCTGGGGTGAGGTTTCTGGCTGCGGCTGTCAGGTCAGAACTACCCACGGGATCTGAATTGCAGCAGGGTTTGATGGCCTGGGAGAGGTGCAGGGACTGTGTGATATTCCATTGCAAAGCAGAGGGAGCATCCTGTTGTTCACATCCCCCTTCAGTTTTCTACAACTCTCCCCACACTGCCTAAACCAACCAAAAAGCCAGAGCTCAGAGGACCTCCAGTGGAGTTCCCTGGGATGCAGAGACAAGCAGGGAAGAGCAGGAATGGATGGAGTGAACCTACAGTAGACAGGAAGAAAGGTGGCATGCTAAAGGAATGGCTGTTATCGAGATATTTGGAAGTATGATTGTGTATCTGTGTGTATGTGTGTGTATATATGTGTGTGTGTATTGTGTGGTATGTGTGTATTGTAAATGTATGTTTATGTATGTGTGTATGCATATGTGTACACATGTACAGTTAGCAAAATGTTAAGGTGAAGAATATAAACTAGCCGTGTATCATGGATGGGACTTCTTTGCATCTCTTTGAGCATTGAGGATAATAATGAGTACTCAGGGGTCTGTGAGGGCCGAATGAGGTAAGCTACGTCAAGAATTTGGAGTGATGCCTAGTACAAAGTGGCCTGAACTCTGGATTAGGTTCTTTAAATCTCTCCAGGCTGTCATGCCTGTGGGTCTAGCCTGTCTTCTAACTGCCTTCAGGTTTCCGCCCTGTTTGAGTTCCTGCCCTGACTTCCTTCAGTGATGGACCATGATGTGGAAGTGTAATCCAAATAAACCCTCTCCTCCACGACTTGCTTTTGGTCATGGGGTTCATCACAGCAATGTTAACCCTGGCTAGGGAATTCACTGTCATTTGGGATGGCTGAGCAACAGGCATGTGTTGACTTTGGGTCACAATATATTTCAAAAGCAGTGTATGATATTCAGGATGGCTTCAGTATTTCAGTTTATTGTGATCAACTGTATGTGTGTGTTATGCACACTGCACATGTACATGCTTCAGTGTCAGGGGAAGGATGTCAGGTGCCTTCTATCACTCTCTGCCTTATTTCTTTTGAGACAAGGTCTCTCACTAAACCTGGAGCTGGGTGGGCAGCCAGCAAGCCACAGAAATCCTTCTTCCTTGGGGTTAGCAGTGTGCACAGGATCATGCCCAGGTACTAGGACACAAACTCTGATCCATGTGCTTGTGCAACACACACTTTTAATTGCTGAGCCAATTCTTCATGCCCTGAACCTGACTTAGGCTCTTTGTAAATGAAGGTTCTTTGGCTCTACACAGGAGTTCCAGAGGGGAGAGTCCATGCCTCACAATAGTGCTACTGATTGGCCTCTGATCTCCACAGTGCCCCATGGGCTGGACAGTTTTATTAACTTAGAAAATCAAGGTTCAGAAGAGTTGAAAACTAAGCTAAGAGTTGAAAAGCTAAGCCAAGATAGATCCCAGGACTGCCCTTGCTCTTCTGCCACCCCAACCCCAAAACTATGGAGTGGAAATTTGCTTTTCACTGTGGTCAGGACTGTGGGTTGACTATGGGTCTGAAACGTGAGTAAGAAGATCTGTTACAGATGGCCAAATGGCCACAGCATGACTCCAGAGGGTCAGAGCCAAAACTGTGTGTCAAGTGATTCCAGGTCCGGGGTTGCCAGGTATCCTGGCCGAAGGGCCCGGCTGGCCCGGAGGAGAGGCAGCCACTGAAGGCTGTGGTCTTGGTGGGAGAACACAGCTCCTCAATTCTGCTCATTATCCCGACCCTATTGTGTCCCTGTAAATGACTGCACTTTGTAATCAGAAGCTCAGCCAGTGTACAGTGGGCTCATTTGGACAATTGCTATGTATCTGCAAGGATGAATGTGGGCCATTTGTCTATGCCTTGTTGTCTCAGCAGGTCTGGAGTCAACGCTAATGAGAACAGATCCATTTTCCCATGGCATCATTTCTAGCACACTGCACCTGGGTTACAAAACCTCTGTGACATCCCATTACCTACAGGGACGAGGCTATGTGCCATGCTGGAATGGCACCATGTCTCCAGAGCTGGACTCAGCCTGCCTTTCCAGCTTGACCCCCCTCTGATTCCCACACATGCTGTGCTCTCTCTCTTCTGTGTGCTGGCCCCAGCCCCCTACCCTCAACCTGCCTCCAACTCTCCCAACTCAGTCCCTTTGCCTGTGACATTACCTCGCCCTCCTCCACACCCAGGTGAGAGCAATGCTACATTCAGCCCAGGCGAGCCTCTGCAGCCTGTTCTACCATGCCACTAAGGAAACAAACAGAGTTAAGCCTTCTGTTGAGCACCTCTGTGTAAATTTATTTACTCGTTTAATATTTGAGTGCCTACTACATATTGGGTACTATTGTGCATGGCAACTAGGCAGTGGGTTTGAAATGAGAAATAAATCTGACATAGAGTGTGTATCAGCTTTCTGAGGCAGCACACTGGCCTAAAACAGCATACATTTATTTCTTGGTACTCTCAGAGGCTAGAACCGTGAAATAGAAGCGTTAGCAAGGCTGGTTCCTTCTGGAAGCTCTGGCAAAGGTTCCTCTTCGTGCCTCCTATTGGCATCTGGTGGCTGACCACCACCTTGGCATTCTCTGGCTGGTAGATACACCACTGCAGTCTCCACTCTTTCTCACTCCATGTTTCTCTGTGTGTGGTGTCCGTGTATGGTGCCTGTGTGTGTGTGTGTGTGTGTGTGTGTGTGTGTGTATGTGTATGTCTCTTCTCTCTTAAGGACACTTGTTTTTAGATTTAGGGTTCTCTCTGCATTACCATGATCTCATCTCAAGATCCTCAGCTTAATTATGTCTGCAAAGACCCTTTACCAAAGTTAACATCACTCAGGGTTCCTAGGCGGAGAGTCATGTAGATCAGGATGGTACCACTCGCAGTGATTTAGGTAAGAGATTTATTCTCCCTTAAGGAGAAGCCTGAAGGTTGGTAGCCAGCAGCCTTAGTTTATTCCCTGACCTCCCTGCAGTTCCATTATTCTTCCCCTCAGCCTGGCATGTAGTTACCTCAGCTCACTATATCTGCAGTGAGGGGTACGTAATGTGACAGCATCAGTCATGTATAGCCCTGCTGTCACCAAAGCACAAGCACAGTACACGTCTCCTCAGGAAGAAAGGCTTGAGCTTCTCTACCTATGAGGTGAAGGTGGGGGAGGCGGCCTTTCACCAAGGGTGGGACATACATGGTACCTAACATGGAGTCCTCTCCTCAGAGAGCTGTGAATTCTTGTCTCAGTCCTCAGGATGAGCTTGTCCTTAGATTTGTTTGGCTGTAAGAAACAGATTCAGGGGCTGGAGAGATGGCTCAGAGGTGAAGAGCAGTGGCTACTCTTACAAAGGTCCTGAGTTCATGGTGGCTCACAGACATCTATAATGATATCTGGTGCCCTCTTACAATGTGCAGGTGTACGTGTAGGCAGAACACTGCATGCATAATAAATAAATATTAAAAGAAAGAAAGAAGGAAAGCAAGCAAGCAAGAAGCAGATTTGGAGGTGGTGGGCCTCATATGCATTGTCCCCTTCAATGCAGGACTCTTGTCCCAGTTGCTGGGGTCACTAGCCACATTCTCTCTTTAGTAATCAGAATGCTGGAGTCCCTGGCTCAGTTGCGTGGTCATATTGCCCACAGATGCACCTTTCCCAGAAAGTACCACAGCCAAGCCCAGTCCTTTCATGCTTGATCACTTTTGCCTAACTAGCAAGTTGGGGGCTCACCGAAGCACTTGGCTCCCTGGGACCCCGGTCTTAAATACTCCTCGGTAGCTTCCCTCCCCGTTGCCTCAGCAACGAATGGAGGCAGAGACTGGGTCCAGGAAGACATCCATGCTACAGGTAGTTAGGCATGTGTCATACATAGTTCAATAGGACTAAATTAGTGGGGATGGTCATCTGCATCACATACTGGAAAGAAGGGAGGAGGCAAAAATAGGCAGGGGGAGGAGCCCAGAGAAGGTGGCCACGAGATCCAAGAACAGCATGAAGATATGGAGGGAAGCAGAGAGCACTGTAGCTCATGTCTTCCAGTTGGCTTCCCTTGTGGTGAAACTATCATTGCAAATTCCTTCCACAGAACCCACGGCCACCCTCACCTGAGACTGCCTGGTTACCTCTATCCATCACACTGCTGTCTTGTCTCCAAGGCTTCCTCTACTTGGCTTATTGAAACACTTACTTCATGGGGTGAACTGAAAATAAAGTCAGTTCAGATCCTGAAGCGGTGGGACACTAAAGCACAAGCTTTTTCCTCATCATAACAGGATAGCACATGACACATCTGAACTTTAAAAGAAATAGGGAGCCACAGAGAGGCTTTGAAGGAACGTGATGCTCTTGCCAGTATCACTCTGTCTTTCAAAGGAGGAAAGGCTTTGCTCACACTGACCACAGGCACATGTGTGCCCTGTAAGCACCTTCTGGAGGCCACACATCCCTGTAGCTGACACTGTGTACAGTGATGTGTAAAGGTAAGTTTCACTTCTGTTTTTAGAGTGAGGACTTCCTGTTTGCCGTGACATCAAGCTCAGTGCGGGAGGACTCGCTGTTGGCCAACCCACAGGACGTGCTCTTTACATAGCTTTTCTTTGCAACAGCCAACAGCTCCTGCCTACCTTATTCTGTTCACAAGAATAGGAGCCCCTGCCTCTTTTGTTTAGAACACATTCTCTTCCATAACATGTAGGTCTTTTGGGGAGCCACTGACCACAGAACTCAGGGAACAGGTACCTGAGCTATAGTAAGAGGCTCACGGACTGGAAATGCAACTCTAAGACCAACCAAATTTCTGGACAAGGGGCTTACCCTCTTCCAACAGTGAGTGACATGAACTTGAGCCTATCTGCGATCTTCCTCATATTTTCCTCTCCATCACACTTGCCAACTCCCCAAGCAAAGCATGGCAGAGAGTTGATCTAGAGAGATGCAGAGGCTCACCAAGGCTCAGCATCCATTCATGCCCAAGATCAACCATGCTAGGAACTCCTAGTTTCTAGACTCAGTAAATATTCTTTGGCTTAAGGTGGCTTGATTTGTGTTTCTGTTGCTCACAACTGGAAGAGTTCTGGAAGAGACCAGCTTCATCCAGCTACTTTAACATCTTTTGCTTGCTTTGTCACTGCTGTTACTCTTTGTTTTTCTTCATTGCAATTGTTAAAGTTGGCAATAAATTAATGATACATGTAAAAACATAACAACATAACTAGTTATAGAGTTACTAATAAATAATATAAAATATGGAAAAACATGTAACGTATAAAAACCCGGTGTCTAGGGACACAAAGGCCTGAACAAAATGCTTACAGAGGGCTTTGGCCCTACATAGCGTTCTCATGCCCTATGTGGGAGCCAGTCCCTTGACAGTGTCCCACATAAACTCAAGGACAGGCTTGCTTGTAGTTTTCAGCTCTGACCTTACCCTTGAGACACTCCTCTATGGGAGGTCCTCTAAGGGAGGACTGCTTCCCTGTCTGAAGCTGTCCTTTGGGTGGGCTGCTAGAACTCAAAGGGTCAGAACTGAGTTGTGTCTCCTCTCCAAAGGAAGCAGAGAAGGGAGTCACCCCACATGGGCTGTTGCGTCACAGTTTCCCCCCACCCCTCTCTGTTCAACAAACTCCTCAAAGTCCTTCCTTCTGTTACTTGACCCCACAATCCAGGTCTGGCAGCCAGAGCTTGCTCTGACACAAAAGACTGACCAAAAAGAACCCCAACGGTGGCACTCTGGTGTGCTGGCAATTTTACATAGAAGTCACTTGTAGAGCCACAGACACTGGAGGAGGCTCTGTGGTCCCTGGACTCTCTGAAGACCAGACAGACCTGCCAGTGAAGAAAATAACTGATTTCCATCTTCTCCCTGGGGTTTCATGAGCTCAGCTCTTATGACAGGAAGGAAGAGTGAGGAGCGGATCCGCCCTGGATAGACTTTATCAAAGTTATTGCTCATCTCCAGGGTCCATTCATTCTTCCAAAGAAAATCATTTCTGAACTACTCTGTCCTCTCAGCCCACTTGTTCTCCCTAATAACCCTTTACGAGCCTTCAAAAAGATTGCCTCCACCCCCGCGAGCCCCCTCCCTCTGCTTTGCAGACAGATCTATGAATATCGAAACCTCTCTGGCTAAGTGTGTAATCACACTCCAGTGACTTCCCCCATACACATTAAATACATCTGTATGCCGCTTTCTCCTATTAATCTATCTGTTGTCAGCTCATTCCAGCAAACCTTCAGAGGGTGAAGACATTTTCCCTTTTCTCTCCTGATGATGAATTGGGCCTTTCAAAGAGATTGATGCCTGAGACCTGTGGAGAAAGATGTGTTTTGAGGTATAGATTCCAAGCTGGAGCTCATGGGATAAACCTATCAGAGGAAACTCAAGGAGGCACTGGATGGCCTGAGTTCTACCATGTGGACACCGTCACTGGAGAAACAAATCCCAGAGAATGAGAATGGAGCAGAAGTAGGGGGATCAAGGAGGACAGTCTCTACAATCCCCCTTCCACTTCTTAGCTGCAGTCACTTTTTTGTTTGTTTGATTTTTGGTTCTTTCAAGACAGGATGTCTCTGTGTAGCGTTGGTTGTCCTAGACTCACTTTGTAGACCAGGCTGCCTTGAACTCACAGCGATCCAATTGCCTCTGCCTCTCTGAGTGCTGGGGATTACAGGCGTGTGCCACCAGGCCCAGCTTCAGTCACTTTTTGAAAGCTTGTTCTTTGCCTCAACTTGCACATCAGGGGATACCCTGAAGTCTATATAATCCCTTCCAATCTTCATAGAATGTTTGCCCTAGAAAAATCTTTGCCTTCTGTCACCCAAAGGGTCCTTTCTGATTCTTGAGCTTTTCGCCTTTCCTAGTCAGGAATTGCTGACAAAACCACTCCCTTCTCCTTAGACACAAAAGCAACTGCCCCTTAGTAAACCCACACATGCTGCCAAATCCTGAGACATCAGCTCCAAACACCATTAATCAAAACAAACGATTCTTACAGCATTCTAGGACTTGCAACTTCCACATGAAGTCTAAACATAATAAGTATCTGTGAACACTGACTTGGCCAAGGTTATCAGGCAGAAGACATGGAAAAGCCAGTATTTCGATGGTGTTGTGACAGTGTTTAGCTAAATACTCAGAGGTATAAATAAAGGAACCTATCTTCAAATGCTTACCTGTCCTGAGGGAAAGGGGCTTAGGTGAGCCCTTCTCTTAGAGTCCCGCCTGTTTTAGCTGCCCCTTGATGTCATCAGTATAGCTGGGCAGAAGGGACTTGTCTTGTGACTTTCACAGGTGGCCTGGGCTCTAAGGCTTCTGGATGACCAGCAGAAATGAAGACAGCTTTGAAATGAGGACATGTGGGATGTAAGCCTGCCCATGGTGTGGCGACAAAGGGGAGTGGCAAAGCTGGGCCTCTCCCAGATAGCCACTCGTGGAGTCCAGGGCTGCCACAGTGAGGGGCCACCTGAATGGTCCAAAGAGCCAGGAGATAGAAGATGGTGTCTTATAAATACCCAGGGCAGACTGCTGCTCAGAGACCAGAGTACTGTAGCCCATGCCTTCTCCAAGGACATTTGTTGTTCAGGAGTAGTTTTTTCCCCATGTCCCTACCAATCCAAACGTAGGCACAGGAACTCTCATAGTGCTAAGGTTCCTGAGGCCTAGACCTTCCTGAGAAGGACTCTCTGGCCTCTGATCTTTGCTTCCTTCTGTTCTTCTAGAACAGTGTTCTCAATCTGTGGGTTGCAACTCCTTTGGGGTCACATATCAGATATCCTGCATATCAGATATTTACATTATGATTCATAGCAGTTGCAAAATCACAGTTAAGAAGTAGCAATGAAAATTATTTTATGGGAAAAAAAAACACCAAAAAGCTGGATGGAGTTGGCACACATCTTTAATCCCAGCACTCGGGAGGCAGAGGCAGGCAAATCTCTGAGTTTAAGGCCAGCCTGCTCTACAGAGTGAGTTCCAGGACAACAGGAATACACAGAGAAACCCTGTCTCAAAAAAAAATTATGGTTGGAACCTTATAGAATGATTATTAATATTTAATAGTAATTCATATAATTATTATGGTGGCAGTTATTCCTTAACCTGTTGTTATATACGTAAAAGACCCAGACACCTGTTAGATTTTGATAAGCCTTAATGCACTGGATCTGGGCAAATATGAATCCTCTAAGCTACCTTGTCTGCTTCCCAGTCCAAACCCCCACAAACACTTGCACATGTTTTCCATTTGGGCTGCTTCTCTCCATCATGCCTCAGAGCAAGCTCCTCCCAGCCACGTGCTCTTGGTTCACACTAACCCCATGTTACCAGCTGTCCTTTCTTCCTCCTTGCTCTCTTCTCCTTGTGGTCCTTCTGCCGCCCGTAAGCCCACAAAACCCACAAAACTTGGTTCTGCCTACCTCCCTTCTGCCCAGTCCAGGCTGGAGGCAGCTTTATTTAGCCAATCGCGGATAATTTGGGAGGCAAAGTTTCCACCACGTCATTTTGGCTATGTGAGAAGGTGCTCATAGGACAGTAGAGGTCTTGGGGGTTAGCAATTAACCTTTGAATAGATAGTAGTATCGTGGATGTTTTGGTTCATGATACGTACACATGTTTTTCTTATGCTCCCAGTGGGGGGATTTTAGTTTGTCCACACCTTTTAATTGTCTTGTCAGGGGTGGAGGGTCCTTGCCAGCTGGAATTACCTGAATTCTGAGTGCTTTGAGGGCTTTCACCATGAGGGTGGAGGGAGCGCTATGGCATGGAGGAGACAGAAGAGGACTGCTTGTGTCTGCTGCTGTGTTTGCTGTGTGCTGGTTATCTGGACCTCTGGATTTCCCAAAGACAGACATTGGTATTGCCCCCAAAAAGAATCCTACAACCCTGCCCAGCAGGAAGAAGTAAAGAGGGCTACAACTTTCTTTTTCCCCTACCTGGGGTTGGGTGTTGGAAGGGAGATATAAGCTTTAAGGAAACCCCAAATAAAGTAGCATTTGAAAAACTAGTGCCGACATAGTAACTGTAGAGCGCCAACAGGGCTCACAACATCATGAGGAACCTTATTAAAGGGTCACAGCATTAGAAGGTTGAGAACTCTGTTCTAGAACAAGCACTGTGGGTTGGTGTCATCCAGGTCTCTGTTCTATATTCTTGTTGCAACTCCAGTTCAGTTTGGGATTTACCCAGCTTATGTGTGAAATACAGCTGAGAAGTATCTTGCTCATGGATAAATACAGCCTTGGGTCCTCCATGGGAATCCTCACACTTACCAGCTTTTGGGTCAATGAGTATGTAGGACGTGAGATAAGGACCCATTTTAAATTTGTTTATCACCTGCCAATAGTCTTTGCATTCCTGCTGCTGTAGTTATCAATATGGTACCCAGCCAAAGGCCCTCTCCTGTCCTATTGGGATTCCCAGTCCTGCAGATTGGAACATCATGGATTACAGTTTCATTCTCAGGAGGGCCTTCTTGATCCCAGTTGCTTCTGAGCACTAGTTCCCTGGATTTCTCACAATCCTTTACAAATTGCCTCCCTTTAGGCCCAGGATATTCCCATTTCCAGGATAACATTGTTATCAGAGGAGGCATCTTTCTTTCCGCTGCCCCAAGTCCTCCCCACAGCACCAACCTGAGGTGTCATGGTTCCATCTCTCACTTCTCAGAAAAGTCAATGGCTTCTCATGATGCTCCATCTTAGACCCTGAATATTAATTGGAGGTCTCCAGAGAAACACAATCAGTAAGAGAGAGGGAAAGAAGAAGAGAGGAAGGGAGGGGAGAAGAAAAGTAGGAGGGCAGGAGGGGAGAAATTCTGTTAAGGAGTTGGTTTCTGCAATTGTGCTGAATTCAGCAGGGCGAGTCACAGGCAAGAAACCCAAAGATGTACAGTATGGAAGCAGAGTTTCCATTTGTTGAGGTGATGTTAGTCTTTTTCTTTTAGTGCCCTCACCAGCGAAGGGGAGACCCACTCACACTGTGGACTGTCAATTTTTCATAAGGTCTGCTATTTCAAATATGAATCTCATCTTATAAATCCCTTCATGCTGATACCCTGAATGGTGATTGACCAAATATCTGAATACCGCAGCCAAGCCAAATAGACACATGAGGTTGGCTACCATGCCAGCTGTGACAGCAGTCAGCAGCTGTTACTAGGTGCCACCTTTGTCCAACAGACACCACAGGCAGGGACTTATTTAACCTTCTTAATGTCCCCAAGAGGGAGCTGCTATTGTTATCCTCATCGCAGAGATGGCAATGGTGAGTTCCATGGTGCTAAGCGGAGCTTGGACTCAAGCCCTAGTCTCACTGCCCAGATCAGGCTGACTCACACGGTACCCCCTCCTGAAGCTCTCTCTCTTTTCTCACCGTTTATTCTCTGATTATAAATATGTCCTGGTTGCTTTAAATCAGCAGAATGAACTTCCCATTATCTTTCCCTCTCTCCCCAATGAGATGCCTTTGAAATAGAGCTGCATGCCATCAGTGGTCCCAAGTTCTCCTTCCTCCTCAATAAACAGCATCCTAATTCAGGCTCTACCAGACAAGGAAACAGTGTTGACCAAGGCCACAAATGATGTCACTGTTCCCAAAGCCAGCAGATATGGCCCTGATATCTATGTATTTCTTGTAAAAATTATTTATTATTGTGGTAATTAGTCACTGTTTAAAAAATTAAAGGAATACTTTTGGTCAAGGCGGTATTGGTATAAATCAGTGTGTGGCACCTATTCTGTCGTAAACATACTCAGAGATAAAACTTGAGTATGTGTGTGTGTAATGTGTAGTGTGATAGAGAGGGAGAAAGAGAGAATATTCTGGGGTGTGTGTTCCTGTGCTCGAGAGCTTGCACTTTGGTGACCAGAAGTCAACTATGCATGCTGTTCTCCAGGAGTTTCCTGGGCACCTGGGGCTCACTCATTAAGCTGGGTTGGCTGGCCAGGGAGCCCCAGTGCTGGGAATCTAAGGGTGCCATCATGTCTAACTGTTTTAAGTAGGTGATAAGAACCAGACTTAGCTCCTTGCACCTGTTCAGGAAGCACCTTACTGAGTAAAACCATCTCCTCAACCCCTCATCAATAACATTTTAAAACTGAAAATGCAAGAAGGCATGAGAGAGTCTGTAGATGAGTTGATCTGTTTTGCAGGCACAGAAGACAAACACATGGAAATTCTGTGTGGAAATTCCGGCAGATTCAGGGAGAAAGGTAAGAAGGCCTTGGCTCCTCAGTGTGAGTAACCCAGTCCAGCTAAGGAAGCAGAAGTTGACTGCACTACATGCAGAGGAGGCCAGGGCCAAAACTAGGATTGGTAGGATCTTTACTGAATGTGGGAGTGACTGACCGCTTGAGCAAGCTTTGTGCCCGTGTGCAAAGATGTGTGCAAGTGTGTGTGTGTGAGTCACTGTGCACATGTGGAGGTCAGAGGATTACTTGCAGGAGTAATTCTCTCTTTTCACTAAGTGACCCTGACGGGTCATGGTTAGGATGTTAGGCTCGGAGGACAAACACCTTTATCCACTCAACCACCTCATCAGCCCATGGGATCCATACTCTTCAAAGCACGCAAACATAAAGCTTCGTAAAGGTGAGTGCAGAAACACAAGTAGAATGAACATATTGTCAGCCCCAGATCTAGAGCTTCACCCAACAAGCTCATGTGTTTTATGGACAGAAGCACAGGAGCAGGGTTTGGAAATTCTGGGTTGCCTGGATTTGTTACTGGAGTTTTCAGGGGGAGGGGACCATACCTGGGGGTCCCAGCAGATAAGGTTGGGCTACCCATCCCAGCACACCTATGTCTGAAGTGAGTAATGGTAAAAGCAGAAGGGGAGATTTAATCCATATGGCCGTGTTGGGAAGAACAGACAGGGTTACAAATTACTCCAGGTCCATCTTTGTGGGAGTGTTATAAGCTTTAGGTTTAGGAAAAGAATTTGAGCAGAGGGCAAGAGGTGTGCACAGGAAGCCAGTTGGGTTAAGGTTTGTCTGGCTGGTCGTTGTCATGTTAGTGTGGATGGGAAACGTCCCCCATGGGCTCACGAGTTAGAACATGTAGTCCTCAGCTGTTTGTAAAGGTTGTGGTGGGAGAACTTTGCTGGAGGAAGTGGGTTGCTGAGGGAGGGACCTCAGGGCTTCATAGAACAGCTCCACTTCCGGTCTACTTCCTACTTCCTCAGTATGGTTGCACCGTGACTAGCCAGCGCCCTCCCTTGCCACCACGTCACTCATGATAGGTTGTATATCCACAGTAACTTGAAGCCGAAGTAAACCTTCTCTCCGCCCCCTTTGTTTTGTCCGTGTATTTCTATCACAGTAAAAGACAACTAAGACGCCTGATGGCCCCGCTTCTCAATGAGGAAGAGCAGAAGTGAGATTCCTTCAGGAAAAAAACACATACTCTTTGTCCCCGACCCCTAGCAGAGGATTCAATAGTAGTTTCCAGGACAGGACCTGGAGACACCTTCCTCAAGCAGGAGGTGATGGGCAGGATAGCCAGCTGACACATGCATCTGGCTTTGAAGGGCAGCTGCACCTCAGGCTCTTCTCTCATGATCCCGAGAGTAAACGCTTCCCAGTGCCTAGCAAGGACAATATCTGGGTGCAGAACTCCTGACTGTCAACCTTCTCCCCGCTCATCCTGCAGGACCATCTCCTCGGCTTCCTCCGCCACACTGTCTTCTCTTCAAGTACTTGACACATGCAGAAATGCTAATGTTCTTATAACCCCAAGGCCTCTCCTGGGCTGCTCTCAGACAAGCCAGTGGCCTGTATGAGGGAGTGATGGACCTCCATTTGGCCCGGCTGTTGAGAGAATAAAAAGGACAGGTTTGTGACCTGTTCTTTTAACCTCAGCAGCCGTACAAAGCTGGCAAATCACTGCAGCCTTTGACATCTTTATGAAGAATGCTGCTTTCTGGGAATTCAGAGGCAAAGAGATTGCCAAAAGGGAGGAGATATTAGCAGCCAGGATGATCAGCATGCATGAGGAACCATAGCTGAGCCCTGGCCGAGCGCACAGGGTCTGGCTGCCACATAGAATCCATAAGTGCTCTCGTATTCCACAAATGAGAAGTGGACAGCATTGTGGCAGTAGGTCCCAGTCTTGCCATCTGTGCCAACATCCACGGTTTTGGATTCTCTGTGAAAGGGTTGGTGAACAGAGGAAAGTTCAACACTAAAATTTTGACCTCACATTCCTTGACCTCCAGGAAGTTATGGCTGCAGATTCCTTGCCATTGAGGTCATAAAGGTAGAGATGCCATGATGAGATCAGTGTCCACATAAGAAGAAAAAAAAAAGACCTGGATCTTCCATACCCCAATGTTCAAGGACATGGTAAAAGGTGACCATCTGCAAGCTGGAAGAGAATCCATTACTAGGAACCAAAATCAGCCTGCATCTTGACCTTGGGTTTTGCATCCATCAGAACTACAAGAAACAAAAGTGTTGTTTAATCCATGCATCCAGTAATTTCCTGTTACTGCAACTAAAGCCAATTGCATACTGGGAGTATCTGGCCTCTTCTCAGCTCTGGTCCAATCTCGTGACCTTCCTGGATCCCCCCAGAGGCAGCTCTGGTAAACCCCGAGATCTTCTGTGTGTGCTGTCAAGGCCCTGTACCAGCATCCCCCTCTCTGGCCCAGTGGATGTGATTTCCTCCTCTCCCTAGCATCTCCAGGCATCCCGCCTATAACCATGGGATTAGCCAGGGTGAGATAAAACTCTAGAGCTATGTGCCCATCATTCAGCTGTCCTGGAGGGCAGAAATAAGTACACAGTAGTGCACACCTATACACTGGTTGGTTGAACCAATTGTGCTATGATTCCTCCCTTCCTCCCTTCCCCAGGAGGTCCCCTCTCGTTCTCATACCCTTGGAAACATGGCCCATGGGGGACTTCCTCGCCAAACAGCTTCATTTCTCAGCTCCCAGTCCTCCTGTGTAAGGAAGTTAAGACACTGAGTATCAAGCTTTGTGGCTCCTTGAAATTATCAGGGAGATTTGAAAAGATGGAGACTAGTCCTTGGGGATTCTGATTTATTTGGTTTGGAGTGTGACTGGAGAGTTAAGATTTAAAGAGAAAAAATAAAAGTAAAAAAAAAAAAATCGGAAACACTGAGGATATTAACACACAGCTGAGTTTGAAACCCCCTGGGAGTCAGAAAAGTGGAGGCAGTACCATGACTATGGTCTTTGCTGGTCCCACGATCTGGCCCGTTCTATCTGTGGCCTCCAGTGCTAACACCTAAGCTCCTGCTTTGGTTTTCAAACTAAGTTCCTTCATACAAAGAGAAGCCAGGAGACACTCCAGTCAGACACTGCTGAGAGGCACGCAGGACATAAACCTGGATTCAAGTCCCAGCTGTGCCATTTAAGCAGGTGATGGACTTGAACTGCTCGGTCTCTCCAAGGCTTCATTTCCTAAGCAATAAAATAGGATGACCCCATCCCCACCCCTAAACCTAGTGGCTCTTTCTCACAGTTCTGTGGGATGGCTGGACCATATGGCCTAGATTAGTTTAGCTTGGCTAGCAGGTCTAGGGTGCCCTCTTGGCTGTCTGACAGGTGCCTCATCATCAAGCTGGAGTGAGAAGAAAAGCTTGGTTGGGGGTCTTCTATTATCCAACAGGGGACCCAGGCTGTTCACCTGAGGGGTGGTCACTCATTCTGAGTAGTGATCAGTGCGTGGATCTCAAATAGCCTATTTGCTAAACTTTTGTTGGTCAATGCTCACCATGGCTCAGCCTCGGCCAAGGTGAGAGAAGCCACCGAAGGGTGTGTTCTGTTCCCTGTCATCATGTATATACTTCCATGCAAAATAAAACGAGGCTCCATTTTTCCAGCATCAAGGACCATGTTGGTCTTCTCCTGAGCAATTACGCAGCTGTTTATAATAATAAATGCACTGAACGTTGTCAAAAATAAAATGGAATCACTTTTGTCAAATTTGAATAGAGGCAGGAGTTTATAAAGGAAGCAATCTCATGTATGTTTTTCCAGGAACAAGAAATTTCACAAGAGCTATGCCATGAAGACTGCAGCAACCTTATGCTAATAAATAAATAAATAAATAAATAAATAAATAAATAAAATGTTCTTCTATCTAACCATCTACCATGGAGCCTTGGACCAAATGCCATCATTGTTCCTGATCCTTACAACCAACAATAATTGCTTCAGAACCACTCAGACAACCTTTCTCAATTTACCTCCAGAAACTATCAGCATGGGGGTATCTTAGTAATGTGCTTGACACACAGCTTGATAACCTTTTAGGTTCCTAGACCCACACAGAAATGAAGGATATGGTGGTACACGCTTGTGATTGCAGTGCAGGCAGGCAGAGACAGACTTACAGACTAGCCTAGCTTCATCAGCAAGCCTGGGATAGTGAGAGACCCTGTCTTGAACAGGTATGTGGTTCCCAAGGCATGACACCTGAGATTGTCCTCTGACTTCCAAATTCATGTACACATACATGTGTACCTACACACATGTACATACAAACACATATACACAGACACACTCATTAAAATTTTAAAGAAAAGTCTTTGACCTCCTTTGCCTATCCAAATACCCTCACACATTCTGACATGTAGTGTCCATTCCTGATCAAACTTTCTTTGGAGAAAAATCTCTCTGTTGATGGTTACATTGATTACAGTCACAACACATAGCACCATACCCAAGAATGGGCAAATTAAGAAGAACAGGGATTTATTTGATTCATAGTTCTGGAGGCTGGGAAGTCCAAGAACATGGTTCTGGCAAGAGCTTTTCTGTAGCATCATCCCAAGCCAAAAGGCAGGAGGGCAAGAAAGTATGAGGTAAGATGGCCAGAAACAAATTTTAGCAATTTACTCTTGGGGCAACAAACCCGCTACCTTATAATGATATCAGCTGGTTCATGAAAGCAAAGCCCTCCTGACCTAAATACCTCTTGTAAGAATCCCCCTCCCACTGTTTCTGACATGAACTCAGTGGCTGGCTCTTTGACTGCCTCCCTCTGAGTGGGGAGCAGCCTTGCCAGGCTACAGAGGAGAACTATGCAGCCAGTTTTGATGAGACCTGATAGGCTAGGGTCAGATGGAAGGGGAGGAGGACCTCCCCTATCCATGGACTTGGAAAGGGGCATAGGAAGAGATGAAGGAGGGAGGGTGAGGTTGGGAGGGGAAGAGGAAGGTAGCTACAGCTGGATACAAAGTGAATAAATGTAATTAATATGAAAAATAAAAATTTAATTAAAAAAAGAATCCCCCTCCCAATCCTGTCATGTTGGGGATTATGTTCCCAGCACATGAACTTGTGGACTTCACACTGTAATTAGGTTCCGGTCTGGAGTACTTGTCTAGCATTTCTGTTCTTCCGGGTTCTTCCTCACGTGCTCACTTCCTTTCCTTCCCAAATGCTTTCCTCCCCTCTCCATCGTGCAAAAGATCACAACTCTCCTCTGAATGAAATACTCCATGTCCTGTTTGCAAAGTTAGACGAACCTTCAGCTACAGGTGAGGGTGGGAAGCATCCTCAGAACCTGGGCTGTGCAGTTTGAGTTCACACCTCCAACCTTATCCAAAGGAGCGCAACAAGTTACCTGATTTACTGCTTTGCCTGAGCAGATGTGCATGAACAAAAAGTTCTCTCCATCTTAAACCTCCAACCACTTGTAGGGCTCCCAGGATCTGCAAGGCAGGGGCAGTCAAGGATCATGAAGCATCAAAAAGATGCTCTTTAGAGACACGTGCGGTGGGAAGATGGTGGAAGGGCACAGAGAAGTCTGTCTCCTCCTCAGAGGAGGCCTCCAGTCTTCCATCATGATCCTCAGAGGGACCCAGCCACACTGACAGTGGAAGCTGGGGCTTTTAGGCTTCAGAAGGTTAAAAAATAATTGTCTTGTTTAAATCACCTGTTTTTGCGAATGTGTTATGTTTGTCCCAGAAAACTGCTACGCTGACCAGCAAACTTAATTTATAGAGACTTCAATTTTGTTATCTGTAAAGTGAAGAAAAATGATAGTATTTTTCTCCTTTTGATGTAAAGGTAGTTATAGGTGCAGTAACTAAAACACACTGGTAGTCTGGGCAGTGGTGGCGCACACCTTTAATCCCAGCAGAGGCAAGTGGATCTCTGAGTTCGAGGCCAGCCTGGTCTTATAGAGTGACTTCCAAGACAGCCAAAGCTACACAAAGAAACCCTGTCTTCAAAAACAAAACACACTGGTAAGTTACAAATGCCATAATATCGACTATCTCCATAAGTAGGCAAAATATTAAGGTTGTTTAGACAAACACCTTTTAAAGATGAAAACAAAACCAACCAACCAAGAACAACAAAAGTCTCACAGAAACCTAAAGCCATATAACCACCTTTAAAGTCAAACATGAGGAATCTTGTGCAAAAGAGAGAAGGAATAAGTCTCTCCAGTGGGAACAGGGGGCAAGGCACCTGAGCCAAGCTCTGATGGAACTCCCTTTAAGAAGACAAGCTTTAATTTTTAAAAAAGCTAATGATGTGCAAAGCCATTCACTCTCCAATAACCTCACCCAGTTCTTGAGGCCCCTGTATCACCTTCTCCCTATCCTGATATTCATTCCAACTCAAAGAACTGGAGTTCAGGAGTTAGCATAAGGCTCTTTTCTGGTATGCCATGAGGAGGGGGGCCAACAGGACAAACCTCTGCCTGCTCATGACACACAGGACATGGAGGAAAGAAAAAAACATGGCCCTGCGGATTGATTGCTCCAATCAATGCCTGCATCATTTGTGTCTTTGGTTTTGCTTGGCTGGGCTGTGTTGCTGTTCTTGCTCACAGTGAGCTTTGGATCTAGCCTGGGCTTGGCACTCAGATCCCTGCTTCTCCATCCTCAGAGAACAGGATGCCTGGACTTGGTCATCAGGACAAGCCAAGGAGTGCAAAGACATTTTTCTATGATTATTACATGATTTGGTTCTCTGTATCAACAGTGAGTTCTATGAGAGACTTCATTCATTTTTTTTTTAAACCACACAGCAAAAGACAGGATTTCCTCCCACAGCATTCAGGTCTAGCATCGATTATTTCCCAGAATTCCATGCAACCGAAACTAAAACAGAAATGAAATTCAAATTCACTGAAGGGGGGAAAATCCTTTTGAGAAGATCATTCCTAGAAGTTTAAAAGAAAAAAAATAGTAGCCCTCCCCCAATACGCTATAGAATATAAGCACGCATGACACTTTAAAGTCTGGGTAGGTGTGTGTACGAGACCCAGTTCTGGGATGCAGAAATAGCTTAAGGAAATTGACAGCTTTGTGTTACGGCGAAGTCTAGGATGGAGCCATCTTCAGTCATCGCTGGGTCCAGGCGTTCAGAGGGGTCTGTCTGAGCTCTGTCTTTCCCTCTCACACAGCTCTGGTTTTCCTCATGTTGCACAGGCTCTCCCCATGTGTGTCAGCTTGACCTCCAGCAGCTTCAGGCTTGTGTTCTGCCAGTGACATGACCCTCCAGGAATGTGTGCTGCGTTCCCAAGAGCCCCAGAGGCTCAAGCTTGTCTCTCCTATGATAGTACTAAGCAGACCCAACCCTGCTCAACTTCTGAGATCAGATGAGATCCTTTGCATTCAGGATAGCATGGCTGTAGGCCCTGGCTTGCCTCTCTACAGCCTAAGTTGGATTTAACATCTATCGGGACTTTGGCACGTCTGGTTAATTAGGTCCTATCATCCCCTCTAGAAACAAGGCAGAGGAGACAGGCACAGCAAGTTACACAGACTAAAAATGGGGAGAGGGTTGACTCTGCAGAGAGAATTAAGTGATCTTATCAGAAAGGAAAATGGAAAGAGAAAAATTCATGTTGGCGGGTTGTGTGTCCACCAACTACTGATGGCCGGAGATGCCACTGTCCTGAGGTCGGCCATGGGCAGTCTGCCGCATGTCCATCAAGGCAGAGGAGTCCAGGCAGGACTTGACTCCCTTGGTGCCCTGTGAAGCAGAGAGGGAAGAGAGAGTGAGCGTGGCAATTTGTTTTTCATAGTTCAGCTTGTTCTGGATGCCACGCGAGCTGTATGCGTTGGCTCCTGACTAATGAAAACAGAGGGAGAGCCAGCCTGGAAACCTGGCTGTGTTTCTGTGCACAATTAGGTTTTGTTTGTTTAGGTCTCTTTTTATTTGTTTTCAGATGACTCAGATAGAAATAGCACAGGCCTTTCAAAGAGAAGAGCTCATAAGTGGATTCAGGGGCCAGGGCTTTGCCAAGGGCAGGAAGACTTGGCTCCTGGGGGCATTTTCCCATCCAGGGGTTTCTCAGACTTTCAAGTGAGGCTGGAAGAATGTTCTTCCAAGCCAGATTATTTTTCTTAGCAGACCCCCATCCAGGGTCATAGCTGGGCCAGAGGTTGCAAACCTCCTACATACACAAAAGTCCCCCAACAGCACACAGGGTCCCTATTGTGCAGATTTGGGCCAGCCTCATCTTGATGGCTTTACCGGCTGCATCCTTCATCTTCTCTCGAAGGGTGTTCATGCGCATGCCTCCCTCTTACCAGACAACACACTGTCTTCTTCATGCTCCGGATGTGTCTTGAAACTACTTTCAAGGTCCTCCAACCCTTTTGGTGAGGCACAGTCTTCAGCCTGCTGGAGGACATAGGGCTAAGTACAGCAGGAGAAGTAGCAAGTAACTTCCTGTTACCCTCGGAGCTCCCACACCCGGGTAGTAACCCCGGGGGTGACTTGCAGCTGTCCAGTAGATCTGGTATTTGGAGCCTCAGAAGAGGTGGACAGTAGCCTTTGTTCTCCTGGAAGAACGAAATGCAAGCCAGACGTCAGGAAGAATACGGCCGTTTTTCCTCGCAGAGCCGGAGCGTTCTTTCCAGCACCCTTCCCCGACGTGATGAGTCAGAACAGCAGCATGGCCCTGGCTGTTTTCAGATACTAAAAATTTTTGGCTAAATGTGAGTAGTTTTGTTTTGTTTCGTTTTTTTTTTTTTTTTTTTTTAACTATTGGGGAATCTGAGGCCTAGCCCTAGCTGGGATGGTCTCTCCTGCTCCACTGCTCATGAGCAGTGAAGGACAGCGGGCTGATGAGCTGAACAGGGAGGAACCTGCGTTTGTCCCAAATGAGGCAAGTTCTGGCCACCAACCTGTCATTTTTAAATGCTTGTCTTTTCTGAATCCAGAAACTCATTAGCCTTGAAGACTTGCAGTATCACACAGGTTGTAGTTAGAAGTATCCAGAATCTTGTAAAAGACTTACTCTTGCCCAAATTCACATAGTCAAGGAATTCTTCTTCTTTTTTTTTTTTTACAAAACCACTGTCATCTACACTTTATCATAGGATTAAATAGCGCCCAACAAATTCAGCCATGTTTGGGCATTAGGTGACAGTGAGGCAGCAACGGCCCACATGTCGGCAGCCCCTAGCATGAGGTTGTGCTTTCCTGGTGGTGTGCGCCCAGTGTGAAATGAAAATGTTACTCTCTCATTGTCTTGAAGTGTGTTCCTACAGTGGGCCACAGTAGATCAGACCGAAAGTCCAAATGGAGGCACTCAGACCAAAAGCCAGACTGGGAGAAAGTTACATCCTATCTTCCAGAGAGAGCAATTATGGCCAACAGCCCCAACAGCAGGACAGTGATGATCCCTGTTCCAAAGAATAGAACCTGCCGTAGCGTGCTGTTAGGCAGTTATTTCCACCAATCTGCTCTTTGCTCTTTGTTTCTGCTTTCTTGTCCCCATCCCCTGTATATAACGACCATCTTCTTTTCAGCAAGTTGGTGCATGTCTTTATTTTAGAGAAGAAAGCGTTGTCTGATTCTAGAACCACAAAATGGAGCCAATTAGGAGCTTCAGAACTCCAGCTGGCACTCAGAGAGGAAGTGATTTTGAGAACTCAAGAAGCAGAGAGGGCTTTAGTTAAATTAGGACAAGGCGATGAACTCTCAAAGCCCAGCCCTCCCACACCAGGGACATGCTTTCCCCCGCAACCTCCTCCAGCAGTGCCACCAACTGTAAAGCGAGTGCTCAAATACCCAAGGACAGAAGGCTTATTTGGGCTTAGAGTTCGAGAGGAGCCACAGTTCCTCATGGAGCAGGGACAGCGTAGTGGCACCATTCTGGGACCTCTGGGCACACACTTGTGGTTAGGAAGCAGAGAATGGACAAGAAGTAGGGCTTGGCTAGAAAATCTCACCCCTGGTGACTCATGTCCTTCCAGTGGGGCTCCATCTCCTAAAGGTTCTAGACTCTTCCAAAACAGCACCCCCAGCTGGGGACTGGGTGTTATGACACATGAGCCTATGGGGGACGGTTCATATTCAAACCTAACTTTGACTTAACAAGTGCTGAAAGCAATGTTTCATTTGAACACTCAATTTTGTTTTTCTAATCCATCCACTTAGCAAATGTGTATGGACTGTTCTCTAGTGTCAGGAAGCAGGCATGGTGTTGAATGACAGAGGAGGGGCCCAAAGGTGAATCATAGAAGATTCAAGACCACAGCACATATTTGGGCCATGTGCCTAGCACGATGAGAAATTGTTTGTTATTATTAACCTTTGCTATTTGTCTCATTGTTTCTTTTTTCTTTTTATTTATGTGTGTGTTTGTCTGTCCACATGTGTGCAGATGCCTGAAGAAACCAGAAGAGGGCATTGGGGCTCAAGAGCTAGAATTAAGGTGGTGCTGATCTACCTGACATGGGTAATAGAACTGAACTCTGGCCCTCTGCAAGAACACCAAGTGCTCACAACCACTGAGCCATCTCTCCAGCCTGGCTTTGTTGTCTCTTGAACCCACATCTCCCTTCTGGGTCCATCTTTCTTTCCACAGATCTTTTAGCAGCTGTCATCTGGATGTCTATAAGTGCTACACTCTTGGTCAAGGGCAGACTCATCTTTCTTGAGGGCTGACATTGATGTAACTCGATATCTTCTTTAAGAATAGTCAATCAGGGGCTGGAGAGATGGCTCAGAGGTTCAGAGCACTGGCTGTTCTTCCAAAGGTCCTGAGTTCAATTCCTAGCAACCACGTGGTGGCTCAAAACCATCTATGAGATCTGGGGCCCTCTTCTGGAGTGCATCTGTACATGCAGACAGAATACTGTAGAAGTAATAAATAAAAAAATCTTTAAAAAATAGTCATTCAAACTTGGGAAACATAAAATCTAAGAATATAAGCTAATAATGGGAAATAAAATAGAATTCCACTTTAAAAGGCTGAGAAATGAAATAAATATTAAAAAATCTTTAAAAAAATATTTTTAGTAGTTAACTATATTATTTTCCAACTTCTGTTTATATTGGTGACATTGGAATGACATGGACGCTGGGGAGGGAGGTGACTTGTAGGGAGATGAGTTGGCCTATATGCATGTTTGGTTTGGGGGGCTATAGTTGTTTACATTTATAGTGACATTTACATTAGTATGGGTGCTGACCTGTCTTCCAGAGAGTCTACTTAGTCACATATTGACTTAATAGACAAACAGTGTCAGGTTGGATGGAGGTGAACACAGCCCTGAGATGTCCTACATTTTAAGCCCAAGTATATCTTCCTTTCTTTCTTATAAGCACAGCTGTCTACTTCCATGTCCAGATGCTGACACTGTGGGCTTTCCAGCCACTGTTGTCCTCCACATTGTTCCATTGGGTTTCTGCAGGAGAGTGGAGAAGAGCCTGAAAGACTAGAGTCTTGATGAAATTGATGCTTCAAAAAGCAACTCTGGCCTGTAACATGGAGATCAGATTTAAGTTGCTGGAGATGTGAATGGAATTCACTTGCCAAGGTGAAAAATGGCAAACCAAATGAAAGCAGATGAGAGATTTCATATGTAATCTATTCATTAGGGATTTCATACATGCACAAACTATATTTGGATCATGTCTACCACTTACTTCCCCACCCCTCCTCCTTCCCATACCCCCTTTTCAACTTCATGTCTTCTTGTTGCTGTTCTTCTTCTACTTCTTCCTGTTCTTCTTCTTCCTTCTCTTGTTCTTGTTTTTGCTCTCTTCTCCTTCTCTTTCTTCTCTTTTGTAAATAACCCACTGAGTCCAATTAGCTTTGCATAGTATGGTGCCATCCACCACAGTGTGGGCAACCTACTAGTGGCTACAGCTAAAAAAAAAAAAAAAAAAAAAAAAAGACTCTCTCTGTCACTAATAGCCATGTTAGTGCCTCAGCTAGCTACATCCAATGAGAGATTCCTGAGAGGCTAAAAGAACAGAACTTGCTGTGTTGGAAGAATGAGAGGGAGAGTTTTAAGATGGGGGGTGGGCAGCTGGGTGGGTAATGCTGCCATTTCCTGAGGCAGTAAACAGAGAAGGTAGAGGAGGAGGAAAAGGTGTAGGGCGAAGAGAGGGTGAGGAGAAGGAAGGAAGGGGAGAGGGAGAATAAAAGATCCCTCAAGAAAAGCTGGGGGGGGGGAGGTGTTAATCTTGCTGAGATTTAGATGCCCAAGTAGTTTTGTTCAATTTATGTATGGTACTATAGGCCAGACACAGGAAAGTAGGCCTTACCCAGACTTCAGTAGTGGTTAACTCTGTGAAACTCCTAACGTGGACTCCATGAAGGTCATTATAGCAAAATAGACAAAGGTCACAAATACAAGTGTGCAGGCAAAACTGTGCTGAACTGAGAAGTTAATACTATTAGCCTGCTGCAGTTGACACAGGGAAAGTCTTGGGTTTATCTGACAAATAACTCTTATTTGGAACAGAGATCCAAACACGAATTAGAAGGAGCTAGGCAGTAAAGAGAAGAACGTTCCAGTTGAGGGAAGAATGTGCACAAAGGCCTGCAGAGAAAGGGTAACATTAGTTAGAGTTAGCTAAATAGGTGTCAAGAAACCCAGGACTTCAGAGAGAAACATTTTCTCTTTGAGAGAATAAATGAGCAGTTTCCAAGATTCTGTTTTTAACTCTCAAATTCTACAGTTTTCTTATCTTTTTGATTTCTTGCTTTTTGGGAAAAGGAAAGAATCATCCAGTTAATTATAAGAAGAGAATAAACCTTTTCTGTGATGAAAATTTTTTGTCATGTTTGTTTTTTCTATCATCCATCTACCTATCTACCTATCAACCAACCTGTCATATATTCATATTTAATATCTGCATCCAAACTTAGTATACCTTATTTCTATTTGAACCATTTTAGAACTATTACAGACATTATGACTTTCACCTTTAGCTACTCCATTACATTTTTCATTTGATCACAGAAAAAAAATCAAATTCATGACTGGCCCTGGAATCCAGAGTTCTGGGGCCTCTGGAGATCTGAAAAGCACTTCTGAGAGTCAGGTCCAGTCCCTGCACTGTGGACTCAAGCTGACAATAAGTAGATTATGACCCCAAAAAGGTCAGAGTAGTCGCAGGGGAAAGCTTTGGAAGGCAACCTGGGCAGACAGGCCTCACGTTGACCCCACATCTGTTCTCTTTGTTCTTATTAACTGTATCTACCTACCACTCCGTTTCAAGGCACTTAACCCAAAAACCCTCTTGAGACAACAAAGAGATAACGTGAAAGAAGCCATGGGTTGGAAATTCTGGAAGGCAACCAAGCCCAGACTATGATGTTCCACATGGCTTTGTTCTTGGTATTTCCTTCCAGCTGTGAGGAATGTCATTGTGTAGCAGCCATCTTACAGCCTTAAGATGACCTTAAAGATGAGAGCCAAACAGTATGGTGTGACACTTTTTCTGGAGAGATGTGACCAAATGTCCTCCCATCCCAAATATAGAAAGGACAACAGACCAAGGTAATAATTTAGCAAGTGAACCAATGAGATCATTAGGGTTGCTTCCAGAGTTATGGATGAGTGGATACTTACAAGATCATGGACAACTCAGAGGCCACTGCTTTCTCCACAGCCCATGCTAGCAGGGCTGATGATTGCCAGAGCTGGGACCCTGGAGCTCTCTGCATGATTGGCAGATAGGTTAGCAGGTAGGAGGGTCTCATCCCCACTCCTCAGCCTTAAAGGCATCTATAACCGTGGGGACTGAGGGGCCTTGTGAATCTGTTAAGTTTCAGAGATTCCCAGAGACTTCTAAGTCGTTTACTTACTGAATCGTAATGAACCTCTCTTTGGAATTCTGGGAGTCCTAATAGCTGCCCTCAAGATGGAAGATTTCCATTCAGCAGAAAATGCCATACCACAGACAGTCAGACAACATGGTGCCACTGTCAAGGCTGATTGCTTACTCTAAACTCTGGGAGAAATTAACTGTTTTTCTTAAACCACTATTAATTACATTTTGTGTGACATGCAACTACCTCTAGTCCCGACTGAGATATTACCTGGCATTGTATTGGGGATTGGGGTCAGTTCTCCATGGAGACCGTGAAGAGTAAATAAGAAATAGGTCAGAAGGTGAACTATAGGGTCCATAGCATTGATTTTCACTTGAGAACAGCAGAGAGCAATGCTGATCTTTGAGGAGACTGTTATTTGAATTTTAAGAAATGTAAGAGCCGGCTGGGCATGAGGTTAAGCTAGTAGAGTAGTTGCAGAGCACTCAAGATGCCCCGGAAAGCAAGAAGCAGGAAAAAGGTGTGGTGACCAGCAGCGGTAATCCCTGTGCTTGGGAGGTGAAGACAGGAGTATCAGAAGTTCAAGGTCACTCAGCTACTTAGCAAGGTTGAGGCCAGACCAGGATGCATGAGATCCTGTCTTTAAAAAAACAAACAAACAAAAAACGAAACAACTCTCCATAAACATCAGACAAATAGCCCAAACAATCAAAAAAGATTTTTTTTTTTTTAAATGACACACAAATAGAAGTCTCCCCTCTGACAATTGAAAAAGGGACCGGAAGCAGGAAAAACTAGTTAGAGAGAAGGTGCAAAACTCAGGAAGGACAGGTGAGATCTGACCCAGCGGATCAGGGCAGGGCTGTCAGCAGGGCCTGGGCCCCAGTGG
>CM053765.1:73965861-74040105 GCA_028658305.1 Pachyuromys duprasi | reverse complement strand
TGTGTGTGTGTTAAAGTATTTTAGTGCCACTTTCCTTCCACCGAGTGGGTTCTAGGAACCACAGTCTGAGCAAAAGACTGATATCCGCTAGAAGAGCTAAAATGGCTGAGAAAGAACGGCTCACAACAGTGTGGCCCTGATGTTCAGCAGGGGCCAACTGAAAAACAGAAGGGAAGAGCCTCCATTTGCACTTTAGGAGACAGGGGGTGCCAAGAACCCAGGGAGAAAAAGAAGGGGAGAGAAAAGGAGACAGAAAGTAATGACCATGACTTACAGAGTTCCAACCCAGGGCCAAAGACAGACAGACATCCTCAGTGCGTCCCTACAAGGAGGCATCCCTCTCCCCCTTTCTTGCAGGTTTCTGTTACTCACAGCCAATAGTCGTCTAAAAACATGAGTGGATATTTTCAGAAATAACCATTATAGGTTTTTAATTCCTTGCTGTTCTAATAGTTCTAGGTAGAATATCTAGAATCTCACCACTTTCTAAACCATCTCTCCAGAGGTCTGAATTGCCCTGAGGCCTCTGCCTCTCTGGTTAGCTGGCTCTGTTTTCAGATTGATAGGCATGGGGTCATACTGCCAAGGTCCCAGCAACTCTCATTTTACTTGATCTCAGCCTCGGAGAACAAGAGTAGGATTGTCAGGGGTTCGGCTGTGCCAGAGAGAAGCCACACAGAGCTTCCTTTAAGAAGAGAGGCAGCAGACATTTTGAGAGTGCTCACACTCACAAAATGTTTATTAGGACACATTATTATAATTGTCTTGGTTTATTATTAGTTAGCTTGTTAATTTCTTTCTGGGCACAAGTTAATACTTTGTTTGTTTGTTTTTGGAATCAGGGTTTCATGTAGCTCAGGCTGGCCTCAAACTCCCTATGTAGCAGAGGAGAATGACTTTGAATTTGGAATTCTCCTGCCTCTATCTCCTGAGTGATTACTGGTAAATGTTGCTATACTCGGGCTGGGTGCAGTCTACCCAGCTACCTGGGTCTAATTTACAAGCCAAAGCTTACACATGCTGGAGAAGAGCACTGCCTGGCCTACCTTAGAGCCCATCGAAGCCGCAGGTGTCCCGGATGTTCATAGAACTTTCTGCGCACAGGCAAGGGGCGCTGTACCAAGTGACCAGGGCCGAAAGGCTCTGGGGCCTGCAGTCCCTGCCTCGCTGAGTCCACAGAGGCACCCTGGGATCCAAGCTATTCTTGGCAGGTGTGGGTGTGGGGCAAAAGACAAATGAAATGATGACACGGGGAATGTGGCCCAAAGAGGGGAGACAGGTTTAATTGATTCCACCCCCACACCGCTTAGTACTGGAGATTGCCTTGATCATGCTAACAAGTGCAATAGCCTTCCTCTGTCTTTTTTTTTTTAACTTAGGAGACAGAGACTCACTAAGCTGTTAAGACTGTCCTCGACCTCCAAATCCTCCTGCCTCGGCCCTCAGGTACCTGGGTTTACAGGCCTGTGCCACCGGCCTGGCTGATCTGGGTGATTTTAGTAGAGATTCTCATGGGGTAGTTGATCCCATGGTGATGAGCTCAGAACAGGCAGAGCTTGAGGAACAGCTGCTCGAATCTCCCAGGAGGGGGCAGCAGCGCCACATGCAAAAAGGACCACGACTTCTCTAGGAGGAAGGGTCCCAGAGCAGGAGGCTGCGGCTGGGGAAGTCCCGTTTGTGCCCTCTGCCCTTCTCGCCCGATCTGCTAGAGCCCTTATGCCAGAAGCTGCTACCTTCCTGGGAAGCCTCCCGGCCTGAGCACCGCGTCTGCAATCTTCCTCAAGCGTCTTCCCTATTCCCATTCCTGCTCATCTCGCCTCTGTGGTCCACCCACCCTTGCTCCATCTCTTCTCCGCGTGGCTCACCATTCTGCGTGGCCTGTGTCTCTACCCGCAAGCCCAGTTGCATATAAAACTGGTTCTTCCTCACAAGACAGGATTCATCCCCTGAGGGTTTCACAAATCCAGCTTATAACTGTTCCCGCTGTCCCTAGAGCTCCAGGGAAGGAGCCGGACAGATACAACTCGCACGCACAAACGGTGCACGGGAGTCTTTCTTTTGCTTAGAGTTAATCTAGCCTGTCTTCTGAGCCTCACTTACTAGTTACTGGCAGGGGAGGATAAATTCATCGTCTGCAGTTAAAAGTCTGAGGTGGTATTTTAAACCTTGGTTGTTTGGAAAACTCTCAGCGGCTCTCACAATCCCTGTTCTCTCTCTCTCTCTCTCTCTCTCTCTCTCTCTCTCTCTCTCTCTTTCTCCCTTCCTCCCTCCCTCCCAGAGTTACTGGGTGCACTCCCAACAAAGGGTCCTTCTGCCCTTGTAGCAACGCAGCAGAAGGTCGTTTGATTCTAGGAGGGTGTGAACTGAGTTCCCAGAAGGAAAACAAAAAACAAAACAAAAAAAAAAATAAGCCACACCTATGTTAAGGAGAGTTGGAATGCTGCAAATCCAGACTGGTCTTTGGCTATCTTTAGTTCTCTTTATAAAGCCACTTATCACCTCCCTATCTGCCGGAACATCCTTTCTACTATCCGGTAAATCCTTCTGGAATGCAGAAACAGAGCATGACCTTCACCAGCCCCAAAGCTAAGAATGTTATCAGATAGTACCTGAGATCTAACCATTTCCTTTGCTTTGTAACTATAAAACTCAAAATTGTTTCCACATTGGCATGTTATTTTGGGACAAGGGGAACCTGTGTTCCCAGGCTATAGTCACTCATATTTGATTCATATAAGAATCAATAATAGTATTCCCTCTGAAGCAGGAGGAACATTTTGCATAGACAGGAAGATGTCCGTGTTTTGCTCAGGTTATGAATCTCCTCTCAGCCTCGAAGACTTCCAGTCGGGAGATGCTCTGGGGCCCAGCCATCCTCTCTTGGTGACTCAGTCTCCACTGGGCCATAGCTCTAAAACTCTTCCTATGTATGACTCTGGCTTTGTCAGCTCAGGAATCTCCTAATCCACCTCTTACATTGGTCCAGAGGTTGTCTTGTCTCGAAATAGTAAGCCTGTGGTGGGCCCAGGGCCTCTGGTATCTGGGGAAAGCTCCATCCCTGCACTCCCAGGCTAACCCTGTTACAGCTTCCTGGCTTCTCCTGGAGAGATTTGTGAAACTTTCACAAATCAGATTCCTGAAGTCAGGAAAACAGATTCCTAAACTGGCTTCAATCTGGCCATTTCCTTTCTTTTTTCTTCGAAATTTCCAGGTATAGAGAAAAGGCAAACTTGGTGACTTCCCTACCCCTTCCTGGCCCCTGACTTGTGTCCTCTAGGTTGGCTTTGGTGTCCTGCCCTGTAGAACACTAAGAACTGGGCACTTCAGGTTTTATCTTGACAAGTGAGGAGGAGGAAGAACTTATAAAATCCCATCTCAAGTTCATGGGGGAGGTGCTTTCTGAATAATCCTATTTCAGATTTATTTCTTGTGTATGTATGTGATTGGATGGGTGGGTGCCGTGGTGCCTTGGGGGGGGGGGAGGGCTCAGCTTGCAGGAGTCAGTTCTCTCCATTTGTGTGGATCCTGAGGCTCAGACTCTACTATCAGGGCTGAGCCAGCTTGTTGGCCCCACGTAATCCTACCTAGAAATACAGAGACTGCCTTGGAATTCTCCCTGCAAGCAACTAGAGTGTGTGCATACAGGGATGGGATGGCCTCCTGCCTTTGCTGCCTTTGCTGCTTTCTCCTTACTGGCGGCCCACAGGTATCTAGAAGCCCTGGGGGGAGGGGCCTGGAAGAGAGAAGTGTCCGTGCTTTCACAGCTGGATTCCCCTTCCTTCACTTGGCAGAGAAAAGCTAACTCTTGGCTAACTCTGGTGGGCACCAGTTCTTAGTTCCTTTTGCTTATTTCCCAAAGGGACATGCCAGCAGCCTTGTTTTTTATCGGTACAAGGTGCTGACTGGGTGTCTTCCAGCTGTAGATGACTTATCCCTGCTCTTCAACCCTCCAGCCCCACATCCCTGCCTGCACCTTCCTGCGCAACCCCACCCCATTCCTCCGAAGCGAGTGATCTACCCTCCTACCACCAATGCTGGCTTAGGTTCCACCCATGCTCTGTGACCTGCCCACCCTTGCCCAGCCTTGTGGCAGGAGCAGCTCATGCTTGGAAGCCTTTCCAAAATCTACCATGTTGGGTGGGGACTTCTTCCTCCTATGAGGTCCTGTCCCATTTTGGGTCCCTCAAGTCCTGACTTGTATTTAGAGGTAGATAAATATAATCCCCTCCCTCAGCTGGGAGCACTCACTTGGCTGTGTATATACAAAGCCTCTACGGGACACCGGGCTAAATTAAACTGAATGTGATTGTTGATGGGAATAGATACAGTTAGAAATTAAAGCCTAAAGCATTATCAGTTCACACAAATGAGTAGATTGCTTTGGCTGGAGTGCTCTCATTTGTTAAACAATGGACCATGACGCGGTAGGGCATTTGCATCCCTGATATTCTGAGACTGTATCCAGGCTCTTTGTGTGTGTGTTGGGGGTGGGGGGTGATTTGACTACAGAGGAAGATGGTGTAGAGAACTGGTGCTCTAGATGAGAATGAAGCTGCAGGCTACTGGCTCCCCTGTGAGGGCATCTTGAATGAGTACTCAGCTGAGGGAAAAATGAGGAGTTTTGTTGGTCCACCCTGTGAGCATTTACTTAGAGCTTACTGTGCACAATACAGTTTGTGTGTTTTCCTCTGTGTAAGAGGCCAGAGTCCGTCAGGAGGAGACCAACAATTGTCCTGAAGTGGAAAGACTGGATGGGGAGACTTTGCAGGCCACAGAAGAGGCCCAGAAGAGGGAAGCAGGTCAGTAAGGACTGACTCGTTAGCGTGGGATGAGGAAGGCTTTTCTGAGGTGGGCAGAGCAGGAGGGAGGATGGCTGATACTTCTGGGCAGCCAGCTGTGCCAGGCCTGTGAGTGGCACAGCTCACTTGAACTTTTTGACCCAGGCTAATGAGGTGTAAGACCCTGAGGTCCTGTGTGCCCTCCCAGAGAAGCGGCCCTTTCCCTGTCACAGACCCACCACCCCTAGAGCCTGCGGCACCTTCTCGAGCTTATCTTCAGCAGGAATGACCTTTGTCTCTAGCTAGTCTACTTCTGGGGAAGAACCATACTTGAGAAAGCACTTATCACCTCAAGGAGTCATCTTCCCTGAAGTGCTCCTGCACTGGGGGCCAGGGCAGAGGTCACAGTAGTCCTGCCTAGGGGCAGGCTGAGACGCAACTTTCACTGAAAAAGCTGCTCAAAGCTGCCCCATGGTGACAGGCCGCTGGCTCACAAGCACCTTTCCCCCACCCCACCCCTGGGAGTGTGCAAAAGCTTCCAGACTTGGTCTAGTGAGTGGGCTTATTGGTTTTTTTCTCAGTGCACTTTCTCATGAATGTACAGCCAGCCAGCCATGCGTTTTTAGAGTGTTCCACAGGCTTACACTCAGCCTTCAACAGACAATGGGATGAGTGGGTGGGTGGGGGAACACCACAGGGTCAGGGACAACAGATGGGTCTTCACTTAGGCAGGTTAGAAGTTCAGCGGCTCCAGAGGAGGAGAACCAGTCTTTTTGGCTGGGGATGAGGGGATGGGAATGAAAGGGCATAGCAGGCAAGAAGGCAGGGGGCCTCTGCTCTCTGTGCCGTCTGCAATGTCCTCGGGAATGAGCTATCTAGGCAGCTGTTTTCCTTTTCCGTGAAGAACCAGGGGCAACTGTGGCTGAATCAGGAATCCAGAGGCCTGGTGCCATTCTAAAATAGCAGCACTGCTGAGTTTTCCAGATGAGGCGTTCTCCTTGGGTGAGCCAAAGAGTTTTGGAACATTATTTGAAAGCAAAACCATCTTCTTCCTGATTTTTTTTTCTTTCTTCCTTTCTTTTCTTTATTCTTTTTTTTTTTTTTTTAAGGAAAATGTCTCACACAATGAAGTCAGGGTTTTTAACTCTTGAAGGAAAACTCGTCAGGGGCAGCCATTGGGCCTGTGCAGATGGAACCGCTGCTCTAAGTGTGTCTGGGTTTCTCTTTGGCAAAAAGGCGGTTGAGATTTTGTGAAGGGTAACAGACACTGTTTTCTCAGAGGGTTGATTGGCAAAGGAAAATGCTGGTAGCTGAAAGGATAAAAAGAAAAAAAAAAACAGAAAGAGGAACCTGAGAACCGGTCTTTACTGCCCTGCAAGTGACCTCAAAGCTCTGGTCAAGGGGCTGGAGGGAGAGAGCTCAGTGGTTGAGAGCCCTGGTTGCTTTTCCAGAGGACCCAGGTTCAATTCTCAGCACCCGCGTGGCAGCTCACAACTATATGTAACTCTAGTCCCAGGGGACCTAAAATCCTCTCTTGGTCTCTATGGGCACTGCGTACACTGGCATACACACATATATGTAGGCAAAGCATACACACAAAAATAAAATAAACTTGAAGAATTTGGCTGAAAAAAAACCCACGATCTCTTATGGTTCTGTGTGGCAACAACTGGGTTTGGGCTCAGCTGGGTGGTTCATCTTCTCATCTGTACTTATTCCTTTGCTTTTTTTTTCGTAGCTCAAATGGGGGTTAGGTAGGTTAAGACGACCTTCTTAGTTCTGGCAATAGATGCTGGCTGTGAGTGGGGCTTCACATCTCCAGAGACCCGTGTTGGCTTCTCCTATGGTGGCTGGGATCCAAAGCCAGCAAGAACGAGGGGAAGGCTCAACTCAGGATGTTTCCTCAAGGCTCTGCTTGGGTTATACGTGCTGTCCCATTAGCAATGCCGAGTGTACAGACAAGCACAAGTCTGTGTGGGAGGAGACAACCATGAGAGTGTGTCGCACAGCCTGGGGAGCCCTGACTTCACTGGGAGCGATTGTTATGCCTGCCTACCCACAAGAAGAAAGGAAATCTGAAATGAAATTGAGTTCTCTAACCTCAGCAAGATGCAAACCATGCGAATCAGAACTCTTATGTGCTCAAGCTGAGGGAAGAAAGACCAGAGAATCATTTTGCTGGGGTTTTGGAATAAGATGGCTATTTCCTGGGTTAGGGAGACACTTGGATTTATAAGACTGGGATAACTCAAGTGTGAATCCTTTTCAGCATCTCATAAAACTTTGAGCAGCACTGTTTTCTTCACGTGAACAAAGCTAGATAGATGGCTGTAAAAACAGCTAGACAGACAACAGGTTGATTCACTCTCAGATTTCTCTAGCTTTCCCTGTCTATAGAAAAACACTGGTGTGGTTAGAACATAAACAGGAAAACAAAAACGCACAGTTCCTGCAACAGAGAGAATTATTTGTACTGGTGACGGAGAAGAAGGGGGCTAGTAAGAGGGTGTAGGCGACTCAGGAGTAAACAAAGGCAGGGAGACACCACAACTCCCAGACCAAAGAAGCATAGGAAATAGCAACTCATAAAGTCCAGAGACCAGAATGACAGGTTTTAACTGGAACCACCATGGACCTGCCTGGAAGCACAAAGAAGACAGAGCCACTACTGGAGAACTCAAGACAATGTGAGGAACATGAGCACTCTGTCTCTTCCCCTTCTTCAGCTCCACTCTGCCGATGCCTCCTACCGACTGAGTCTGGCTAGAAACTCTGTAGGTACTTCAGAAATGAAGCCCACATGGCAGCCCTGAATGATCTGTAAACAAAGATGCCCCAAGCCAGAACAGAAGTTTTCTCAGTAGTAACCTGAACAGTACTTTGCTTGATATGCCAAGGCCCTCTGTGCCCCACAAAGACCCACTGGCAACTTCTGTGTATTCCTGGGGGCATCTTAGTGAACTCATGAAAGGCTTTCCAAACCTCCTTATCAAGGTCCAAGCCTGCTTAACAAGGAATGTCTTCCTCCTTATGAATGATGGCCATTTGGTGCCTCTGTGACACCAAAAACTCTCAGGGCCCTGCAGAAACAGAGCCCCACTAGCTGGCTCAGAAGCACAGGGGTGCAGTTTTTACTCTGCAGTGTTCCTTACCATACAGTTCTCCACAAACAGCTCAGTCAGCTTTCTCCTGCTGTTGTCCACAGACATCCAGGTCTGGGGCCAGGTGAAGGAGAGATAGCCAAGGCTGACTTCCCTTTTCCCATCTCAGAACCCTGTCCAAACTACCTTGCATGCTTCTAACAACACACTCCCCTGCAAATCCATGCCTGGGAGGTCACCCCGCACCCTTTCCCAGATGCAGTGAGGGACAGGGGCACATTCTTGACTCTCAGATGGGTTCAAGGTTGGGCAACAACTCAAATGTACATACACACACATTCATGCATTTATATGTGAACACACAAGCACACAAGCATGTACTCACAAGACTATTACATCCCACAGGAAATCACAGAAATAATGATTGATCGACATACCTTTCACATGTCACATGCTTGATACTTTATTCTTTTACTTACAAGATGGCAGGCCTTCAATAGGTCCCATTCTTAACTATACCTGAAAAAAATAGAAGTGCTCGAAGATTTCATGACTGGCTTGTGATGATTAATTTTCATTGTTAACCAGAATGGGTTGAGAGATGCTTAGATTATTAAAGCTCGCCTCTGAACATAGCCACTATCGACAGCCGGATCCAGGGGCTGCTCTAGCATCAATTTCTTACCCATTAATGAGTCCGTAATTCCAATAGCCTATCAGGAGGTGGTATGCAGAGGGAGCTAGGACTGGGATAGAGAAAACACTGTGTATACAATCCTGGGAGCTTCATCTCACCCTGGCCCTTTCTGGTTCTGCTTTATTCTGCTTTCTGTTCCTCATGATGTGAGCTCTTCGTGGTCCCTTCCTGGTCACAACGTATCTCTGACTCTGTAAGGGAAGAAATCTTTCCTCTTCTAAGTTGTTGCATTCAGGTATTTGGTCACAACAATGATAAAATCAACACATCCACACTCAGTCAAGGTGTAAAGCCAGGCAGGCATCCTTCATAGCTCCAAAGCCAGAATCTCTGCCCTACCATGTTGCCCCTCCATGTATGTGAACGATATAGCTTTTTTTCCCCTTGTGTTGGCACTGTTTTAATTTCCTAGAAAGGCATAAATAGATGTTATTTCTAGGGCTCTTGTATCATTGAGCATGAAAGGGTACTATTTCCTTTCGAGTGGCTCCTAGATTGAGTTTAGGAACCAACTGAAACTGTGACCTGTGCATGATAACTGCACGTTCTCATGTTGTCTCTGGAGCACTGTGGCTAGCTGCTGCCGTTTTAAATGAGAGCGCTGGGGGGAGGGGGGGTCGTCCCTGGAGAGGCTGCAGCCAGGGGATCTGGAGGCAATTTACTACCAGTGTTGAGAACACAAACTCTGGCATGGGGCACAGACTTGGAAGAGGAATTTTCCATGTGCACACAAAGCTGCTTTGTAGTGGAGGAGGAAAGAAGATGCCAGCACACAATTCACAAGTGGCCGAACCAAACCTAGACTCAGCCACAGTATGGATCTGGGGGAAGCAGGAAGAGGCACCATCACAGTGCCCACACTGGCGGAGGAGATGGGTGAGGACCTCGGTTCAGAGCTAGGCTTTGCTGGCTGTGCAGCACAGGTGTGAGAGGGTGTGGCTGTTGCAGATGAGAAACAGTGTTTCCAAAGAACTGATGACTTCCGAGAGAGTGATTCTTCAGGTCCAGTGAGGGCCTTTCAGACAGCCAGGTCTGATGGTATCGCTCAGGGTTGAAACCTCACCTCCTTTATTTGCTACTTGTCTTATGGTTTCAAATAGTGCTGTGATAAACAGCACAGCCAACAGCAACTTGGAGAGGAAAGGGTTTGTCTCGTCTTCCAGTTCACGGTTCATCTCTTGAATCATTTCTGTAGAGGCTTTGATCCCTACCAGGCCACGGGTTGCACTTTCAAAGTCTCTGGTGGCCTTGGTAACAGTAAATGCAACGGTCAGTTTTCAGGCCTCACTCTTGATTTATTAGTAGGATTTTCTTCTTCATTAAAGAGGTGTGTGTGTGTGTGTGTGTGTGTGTGTGTGTGTGTGTGTGTGTGTGATTCACTATGACTTATCCGCCCATGTGTGGGACTGTGGAGGTAAGAGGTTGACATTAGGTATTTTTCTTTATTGACCTTGACCTTATTTTTCAAAACCAGGTCTCTCACTGAACCTCAAGCTCACCATGTAATCTAGACCGGTTGGCCATTGAGGCCCTGGGATCCAGTTCTCCCCACCTACTCGAAAGTGGGGTTAGAAGTGTGTGCTGCCACGCCTGGCTTGTATGGGAGTGCTGGAGATCTGAATCCAGGTCCTTTGTGCTGTGCAGCAAGCGCTACATACACTGAGTCCCCAACCTCAGCAGGGCTCAGCATTACATCCAGCCCCTCCCCCACCTCCTTTCTGCTCGTGAATTTTAAGGCCACTCATCTGGCCTCCTATCAGTCCCTGCCTGCCGTGTGTCTGTCTTCAGGTTCTGGTGTGCTGTAGCCTTCCACTCATAGAACTCATGTCTTCTCTGTCCACACTTGCTCCCTCGAGAGTCCTTCCACGATCCTGCTGCATGCCTCTGACATTCCCCACTCCTCCTCCACAGCCCAGATCTGTCTTCTAAACTTTGGACCCTTGGGCCAAGGATTGCTCAGCGTGACCCCTAGAAGTACTGACTGAAACTCCCAACCTTCCCCCTCTACCCTCTTCACAGCTTCCTCCACCACAATACCCAGCTCCATTTCTCCAGCTGCCTGACCTTGAGCCCCACAGCCCTGTCCCATTGAGAGAGCCTGTCTCGGAATCCAAAATGGATAGAAGTTGAATTCTGGACAACATGTATGTGGGTCCTACTGTCATGTACACTCACACATGCAGACATGCACCTATACACGCATGCCTGTTCTCACATGTGCATGCACACACACACACACACACACACAGGGGCTCTAGGCAAACGTTTTCATCCTTTCCACTGGTCCATGTTACTCTGTGATTACTCTGAGCATCCCAGCCTCACCCAGCTTCATCTCTGTAACTCAGCGTAGCAGCAGAGCATTCTCCTACTCACCCATGCCACACCATGCCATTTCTCTGCTCACAGTGTTCTGAAAGCAAGCAGCCCCACAGAGATTCAGTGCCCCTGTCCCCAGCACACCCAGCAAAGCCCTTCACTTCCAAAGTCCCACATAATACCTGCCTGTTCGTCTCCTCACAGCTAATGCAACTGAACCGTAACTGGCTCCTCAAGGGCCATTACCCCAACACAGGGCCTTGGAACCTGCTGGCTCCCTTGCCTGGAGTGTTCCTTCCAGAGACAGTCGCTCCTTTGCTTCTGTCAGCTATTTATTATGTGTTTTTATTCGCAAACGGAGTTCTTCCCTGAGTACTCTAATGAAAACCAAGACCTAGTCCCATATTATTCTCCTTCTCCTGGTGGCCTCCGGCTTTTCCACACGATCTACTTACAGTTTCCTTACCTATTTCTGTATTGTGAGCCTATCCTCTCTGGCCTATAAAACTCCCATGAGCAGAGTTTTATCATTTCTTTCCAGTGCTTTGTAACCAGTGCCTAGAACTCTCGCTGCCTGGTGAGTAATGTTTGTTGAATGCCTGGATCAGGCATTGACAGCTGAAAGGTCTTGCCCACTGGATATGAGTGAGCAGAGTATGATGACCAAAGGCCTGGCCTGCCCATGTGCTTGTCTATCCACAGACATGAACTGTTGTCTTCTGGCCTCAGGACACCCCTTAAGGGTGAAGACTATGTTTAGCACCCCCGAACTCCATCCAGCATCAGAGTCACCTAATAATGGCTCCATTGAACAGCAAGAGAAGAGCTCTTGGGGCTGTGTTGATGGCTCAGAAGTTAAAACGTGATTAGAGTGCCCACTGTGATTGCAGGTGACCCAGGTTAGGTTCCCACCACCCACATAAAGCAGTGTACAATAGCCTGTACTTACAGTTCCAGGAGATCCTAGGATACCTCTGGCCTCTGGGGCACCTACACACAGGCAGTGCACATAAACTGATGTACACACACACACACACTAAAAGGCAGGGAAAAAGAAGTCCCGAAGATGGTCTGGTCTGGTCTGGAAGCACTCACTACAAGCAGTTTAATCTCCCACCCAGCCTTGCTTGGGGCCAGCTGTGCACTAAATTTATTCACTTATTTACTCAGCCAGCCAATTAAATGCAGCTTTGAAATCCTGTGATTGTTATTATTATAAACAGTTTTCTCAAAAAGAAAATAAAAAGTTCTGTTCCCCCTACTGCTTTCCCTAAATGCATATTTGTTCCAAATAGAAACATCACTGCCCCCATGCCTTCTGCACAAATACCAAATGTACTGTCTGGCCAGACCCAGGACATTTTTAGCTCAGCATCTCCTCTGCATAATTTTGGAGAAAATTTCCCTGAAGAAGACCTTCCCTCCCTCATCCCTTAAAGGCATGGATAGGTGCTCACTAGCCACAGATGTGTGCCATACACTTAGGAGGATGAAGGCCATTAAGTGGACAGATGGCAACAAGTAAGTGTAAATGAGCCAACAAACAAACAGCGGAAGGCCTAGTGTGGTGACACAGCTCTGCCTCCTACCCCAGCCACTTATAGAAGCTGAACTCACCCTTTCCTCCCTCCCCTGGGCTTCCCAGCTGTGCTGACCATCCAATGATGTCATAACCCTTGTTTCCTTCAATCAGACAAAGATAGTTGAGAGACTCAGCCTGTCTGGGACTGAGTGGCCTTGGCCTTCCTGATGGTGACTTTCCTAGTGACATCTGAATGTTTACTGACAGGACACGCTGTGGCCCACACTTCCTATGCAGACCAACAGTGGCTGGCTCCATGGTTCAAGCATCTCTCTTGAAGAGTTGATCTTAGAGGAAAAGAAACCTGCTGGCCCAAGCATCCTTTAGCCTTTTGGTTTACTTGGAATTGTCATACTCTACACAGGACAGTGTGTTTTTTATAGTAACTGCACCGAGTAAAGGGAATGAATCCATTGACGGAAATATTGCTAAGACCTTCACCATGGTTTTTCTGCATAAAAAAATTATTTATGTGCATTGGCAAGGGTATGCATGTGCCCTGGCACATGAGTGTGAAAGTTGTAGGTGTGGGTTCTCTCCTTCCACCATGTGGGTACCTGGGACTGAACTCAGATCATTAGGCTTGGTAGCAAGCACTTTTCCTGCCGAGCCATATTGATGTCTATGCTGCAAAGTTTTCTGCCAACTTGACACACGCTAAAGCCACCTGACAGGAGGGAAACTCAATTAAGAAAATGCCCCCTACACAAGCCTGCAGGGCATTTTCTTAATTTGTGATTGATGGGGGAGAGTCCAGCCCTTTGTGGGTGGTACCATTCATAGGCTGGTGGTCCTGGGGTTCTAGGACATAGGCAGGCTGAGCAAGCCATCAGGAATAAGCCACTAAGCCCCACCCCTCCGTTGCCTCTGCTTCAGCTCCTGCTTCCAGTTTCCCTTCCATGTTTGATCCTGTCTTGACTTCCATTGATGATGAACAGTAGTATGGACGTGGAAGCCAAATAAGCTCATTCCTCTCCAAGTTGCTTTGGTCACGGTGTGTTTCACAACAATGGAAACAGTAAGATAACATACCTCTCCCCATTTTTTTTATATGTACTTTCTTTCTGGAGTGACAGCTAGCCTGGATGTATCGATTACTTCTCCTTCTGAAGAGCTCCATCCAGATTCATGTAAAAGTCCATTTCCTGACCGACTTCCAAGAGAGGTCGCCGTGCCTGGCATTAATACTTAGTTTTATTGACTTCTTTTCTTATTAGGACAGGCTTTGGTGAGAAGAGACCCTATTTGGCTCCCCTTTCCCTTCTAGGTGCATGCCTGCCCACTCAGCACGCCAGAAATAACTGAAGACAAAGACTTTTATGGACTTCCTCTGTGTTCTTCCGGACCAACTTCTATAAGGACCTGGCATAGTCTCAGTCGCTGTTGACTTTTATTTTCTATTGGCAAACAGCTGATCTTAGAAGCTTGTTCTGGCTGCCAAGGGTCATTTTTCCTTTGGGTCACCGAGGAGGTGACTCACCACTGTTAAAGACTCAGAAACACTGTCACCTGTCAACAAATATATTGACACAGCCTCAGTGGACACCCCCATTGACCTTTCAATTAATACCTGTAACTGGGCAGACTCAGACCTTCCTACTGCGCCTAAAGCTAAGAGCCTGGGAGCTGAGGGGATCAGCGTCAGCGTGCTCTGCCTCAGACCGCAATGCCTCCTGTTCGCTCTTAGACAGCTGCTTTGCTGCAGGGAGGCTCGCTGGAGGTAACAGTTCAGGCACAGGAAGCTTAAAGATTAGTCTTAGCTCTATCTACCCTGCTCTTCCCATTTGGGGGCGGGGGGCTTTGGTGGATGGATGGCTCTGCTCCCTCTCTACTGTTAGGTCTCAAACCAGGGACAAATGGTGCCTGTTTAAAGTATCAAAGTGGACGCTGGCCACAGGTCTCCCAGCATCCTGGTTCCAACCTTTTACAGGGAATGGCTGACATACCAACCTCCTACCCTACACTTCTTCCTCTCCCCCAGCTGCCCTTCCCTATATAAGACAACCCTTTTGGTTATTTGTCCTCTTTTACCTTCCTGGCCTCTTGATGTGGCTCTCCTCACTCTCCTCTCCCCTCCTCTCACGTGACCCAGCTCAAGATCATGTTCACTCTGATCTCTCCCAGATGTCCTTGCTTCTGGCTATGCCTTTTATCTACAGTGAACCCTCTCCTCCACCTAAGAATAGTCATGTCCTTTCTTTTTTTTTTTTTTTCGTTTTGGTCTACCAGCTCCATCTTTCCCTTAATGCGTGTTCTTGGTGCTCTCCTTGCCCATGATCCTGGCTCTCAGGAAAGAGAAAACATCTCTCACCTGCCTCGGAGGAGGACAGTGTACCGGACACCCACAATGCAAAGCACTCCTCCCTCTACCGGCTGTTTGTAACTTTAGCTTCTTATCTTTCCCATGAGAGGAATGCAGGTTCCTGCTCGAATCTGGAGGGAGGAAGCGCTTTCCCTTGACCAGGGAAGCTCATGCGCACTGTGCTACAGCAGCTCCCAGTAAGGCTCAGTGCCACAGACGTTGTGCCAAGAAGCTGTGAGTGGATTCCCTGGAAGCCTGACTCATCCGTCTCATAATAACCTCTAAACTGCTGAAGCTAACCTAGAGCATCTGCCAGTCAGTGCAGAGCACCCAAGCAGCTCTTCCTTGCATCCATCAGCCATAAGCAAGCCAGGCATCTTCGGACCAAACTCATAATTTTAATTGACATGTGAGCCTACTATGTCAGAAATGTAGACATGCATTTGTGTCTTCCCAGAGTGTCAGAATCTATTGAGTAACAATAAATTCACAAGCTAAGTCAGTGTTGTTGGCTACAGTTTGCTAAGCGGTCCAATTACCCTCAACAGTTGACCATTGGCAAACACAAGTTCATTTTAAAATGTTTACTTTTACGTATTCTTTGATAATTTCCCACCCCTCCCCCTTTCTTAGATTTCCCCCCTCTACTGCATCTTCCTCACAACTTCATTTCGTCTTTCTTTCATAACCCACTGAGTTCCGTTAGTGCTGTCCATGTAGGCAAAGGTGTCGGGGCTACACACTGGAGTATGGCCAATGGATAAGGATCCACACCCTTAAAGAAAACTGATTCCCCCTTCCTAGCAGCCATCTACTGTCAACAGCTCGTCAGCAAGGGCTGGGGGCTCAACACTCCCTCCCCCACCCATGCTGGAAGGTTGACTGGCTTGATTCTGTGCAGGTCTTGTGGTGAATTCATGGGTCCTTTCAAGCACAGGTTCTTTGTTAATTTTTATTTATTTATTGGATTTATTTCATGTGTTTTATCTGCATGTATGTACATGCAGGCACATTTGTACATGTGCATGGTGCCTACAGATGTCAGAAGAGGGCATCAGGTCCTCTGGAGTTAAGGATAGTTAGTTAGGAGGCAATACATAGGTTCTAATAATTGAACCTTGGTTCTCTGCAAGAGCAGCAAGTTCTCTTAACTGCTGAGTCATCTCTCCAGCTCCAAGCCCAGGTTCTTTTATTCCAGTCTTAACCACTGCTAGCTCTAAGATCAGAGTTATACACTGAGCAGTAATGCTTCTCTCTCTCATACATACATATATATATATATATATACACATATACACACATGTATATAGATATATACGAGCCAATATATACATTAGCCACAAAATCAACAATCCCAGCAGGCTCCATCAGCAGCGAGGACCTGACTCAGCAGAAGTACCTGGGACAGTTGGGAACTTGCTGCCCATCAGTTGTAGACATACACAGCAGTGGTCAGATGACAAGTCATCTGTCATTATCACAGTGTTACACATCCTCCTCTTAAAGCGCTCCAAGTGAGAGTGCTGTACCCTTCCTCAGTCTGGTGTTTTGGGGTCTGGTTTTACTGATATAGTTTTAGTACCCGGCCCCGTGTGCTCATGTGGTCCCACTCCGCTTTGATAAGTTTACAACGAGATAGCCTTTTTACTTTTACGAACAAGTTATTTGCTGGCCTAAGCCTGATGGGTTGTTGGGCAGGTGGTGGCGTTTTTTGTGCCCACCAGGGTACAGAATCAACCTGCCTCTGCATTTTTCAAAATGGAGTCATCAGGCAAGGTCAGTTTTCAAGCCTGAAAGCCACAGTTCAGTAATTTAGAGCCAGGCACAGCCTCATCACAGCAACACCCTCAAAGTGTCCTTTCATTTTATCCAGCTCAAAACTTATGACAACGCTTAGTGTACTCAAAGGCAGCCCTGTCTGCCATCTGTATGATGCAAACTGAGCAAGCCCACTGGCATTTCTGTCTATCATGTTAACCTTTTGAACAAACGTTCCTTAACCCAGAGTTAAGCTTGTCCCAAAACAAGTTGCCATCTTTTTCCTTCTCTAGCTAGGACCTTAAACTGAGCGTGCTTAGAAATGAACCCGTAAGCTGAGCACACTCAGGAAGGTGCCACCCCAAAATACTTCCCACCCCAGGCTTTTATTTAGAAAGCGCTTTAGAAATAACTCTCTTCTTTAAGTCACTGTTTTATTTTTGGTTTTCTTGTTTTGGATTACTTTAAGGTTTTTTTTTTTTTTTAACTCACCAAGATACAAAACTGTTGTATTTTGCCTCACATCTTCGATCATCTCCTTCATCACCCAATTTTCTTTCAGTTTTCTCTTCTTGTCTCTTATATACCCAACCCACCCACCTGTCGGGATCTATGTCACAACTGGAGGGCGGTTGGAAGGGACTTGAATTGTTGCATAACCAGGGAGAGGAATAAAACACGGAGTTGGAAGTTTGTTCTGGGAATGGACTCCTTGGATTTAAAAAAAAAATGGTTTAGTGATAAACCTGTTATCGGGTCTTCTCCACCCATTCGAAGCATCAAACCATCCAAGGAACATAAATAGCTTTCCATTCCCTTAGACTTTGAGTGGAAGGAGGGGGAGCAGGAGGAGAGGACAAACCCATCTTCTCATAAAAGAGGAAGATGGGATTGAGCCCAGGGTATCATTTATGCGGCAGGTGCAGGAGTGCAGGGCCCAGCATCGAGACAGTGGCTGGATAACCAAGTAGTTATGGGATAAAAGCTGGAGAGGGCTTTCAGAAAAGATAATGGACAGTTTGTTCATTTGAGTTGGCACCCTTTAGTTTCACATGCTTCCAACCTGAGCGCATACCTCTTTTCCTTCTCCAGGTATGTCTTCCATGTGACATTCTGAGTTCTCCTGGGGCAAAATGGGTCAGTTGTAATAAGAGCTTCTCCATCTACTTAGTTATTTGTCTAAGTCCTCAAGGTAGCTGAGGGTCCTTGTGCACATGGTTCCTGTCATTCTCTAGTAAGTGTCACAAGGGCTGGAAGTGGCTTTGTCTTAGTTTCGGCTTCTTTTTAAAGCCTGGTACAGAATTGCTTCTAGAAAGGGAGCAGAAAAGGGTGGGAAAATAAAGGAGAATGAATGAAAGGTGGAAGACGAGGACGGAACAACAGGAGATTCTGGCAGATATTTTTAGCTATGCAGGTCAAAGTCATTGACGGGCAGAGACTAAAAGAAAACATGGAAGTAAATGAATGTGCATGGCCTGGGATGTCACTGAGGGCATGATTTGCTGGGTGCTGCATGGATAAGCAAGAGTAAACAATCAGTAAAGGCTAAGCAGTTGCTTTTTAAGGCCTTGGCAGGGAGCCAGCACAGGCCACAGGAAGTCTTCCCCAGAGAGGCGAGGGAAGACAAAAAAGAGGCCCCTTTATAGTCCAACAGGAGTAGAGGAACAAGACACCAATAGAACCATGGAACATTCTACAAGATGACTAGAATAATTTTAAGCACTAGCATCAGTGAAGGAGAGACAGATGGATCCCAAGAGCTTGCTGGCTAGAAAATATGAACTTCCAGTTCAAAGGGATCTCCTGTTTCAAGGGGAAAAGGCAGAGATTGATAGAACAAAACACTTGATGTCCTGCTCTGGCATTGGCATGTGCCAACATGGAGTTCCACATCCATACACTCATGTACATGTAACACACACATAAATGATACACATGCATGTGCTCTCTTACACACAGATGAACACAGAAGTATACAGAGAGAGAAAGAGAGAGAGCAGATGCTCTTTCACATAAGAGTATGTTAAAAGACTGAATGGCAAAAATGGTTTTGATTGGATCCATAGAAATATTGTATCTTACTGTATCTACACAGCTATCAGGAAAAAAAAAACATTATGAATCGAGGCAAGAATAGATGTGATTTGCCCAAAGAAAGATCCTGCCTGGAGTTTTGAAGGTATAATAAGGCAGCTAGCATAGCTGGAACAGATCAAAAGAACTGGGGGAAGGTAGAAAGCTCAGAATCTTAAAAAAAAAAAAAAAAGAAAGAAAGAAAACAACCCTGTAAGGACTTTGGACTTGACCATTTTAGCATGTTAAGTTTGGAATAGCTATTTGATGGGTGTGGAGATGCTACGCAGGAAGCAGACTATGCAAGCCTGCAATTCAAGGGACAAGCTAGGAAAAGTCATAAAACCTTTAAAGTCTTCACCACATTAGATGATCTCAAAGCCATTAGACTGGGTGAGATCATCAAGGGAATGAGTATAAAGAAACGACCCAAAGGGTGAGAGCCAGGCCACTCTGCGGCAAGAGGTCAGGGGAAGAAGGAACAGCCAAGGCGGTTGTGAAGGGCTGGCCAGGATGCAGGAGGGCCCGTCTCCCCCTGGAAGTGTGTGTATCCCATTCTTGACTTCCTCTGACAAAATGAGGTCCCCCGAGACTGGGGCATTAACGAAGTTCCAGACCAAGGAGTATCCACGGGGAGAAATGACTGATCTTGAACTTGCTAGTGACTGAACCAGACTGGCTGGAGTGAGTGTGGGAGAGGTTTACAAGGGGCTGACTGAGTACAGTGAGCACAAATGACTGGACCAGGAGCAGAGACCCGGGGTCACCGCCCTTAGGGAAGTGGGGTAAGGAGACATTCTTGGCTTTTTCAGTTTATTTCTCTTTTTCGCTTTGACACTAGAGCTAAGATAGCCCGTGTAATTGGAGATGGATTTGACTGAAGGGATAAAGGAGTGACCGAATGAGTGAGTTAATGAGTATAGAGTCAGAGTCAAGTGGGGACCCTCTTTCCCATGGGAGAGATCTGAGAAGGTTTATCTACCAAAAGAGATGTTCAGGAGATGACACCCTAGGGAAAGGTTGAACATACACCTTAAAGGGCCTCTCTGTCCTGCACGCCTGTTGACACCAGTATCTGGCCCAATTAGGGGAAAAACACAAATTCTTCCCCGCCATGGCCCCATGAAGTCTGGCCTCAGGGCTGCATCCCATTTGGAAACCGTCTTCATTTCATTTGTGTGTTTTTTCAATTTGATTATTAAGTACCGTTTAACATGGGCAAGGGGAAGGCCTGTTTTCATTCCCCAATTCTCCTTCCTCTCTGGCCTGCGTGCCTCCCTGGTGAGTAATGGGGAGGTTGCTTTTCTGGAACACGAGGGGAAACTTCCAGCAAATTGCAAAAGCATGTTTCTTTCTTGAAAAATCCTTTCACACTTGTTTAGCACTGGGTTTGTAAAGTTCACGAAAAGCCTCCATAAACATGCTTCCAACGGGCCTGACTTTCTTTGTTTTCCTGGAGAACTTTCCTTTTTTTTCTCCTAAGGGGGCCTGTGGTTTAAAGAGGTGATAATGGAAGCAGGAAGCCTAGAGGGGGAAAGTGATGAGCCAGGAGGACTGACGCACTTCAGAGCTGTCAGAGGACAGCAGGTTGGAGAGCCAGGGAGGGGCAAGTTCCTATCTGTCCCATCCTCGCCATCCCTCAGTGTCCTCACGGCAGTGTCCCTAGCGAGGCAGATAGAAAGCTAACTAGTAAGGTTCAGGGAGAGTGGTGCTCTTTATCTAGGCAATGCAAGGGGAGGAGATGGGAGATGGGGAAATAACGTCAGAATTGCCCAAGAAGGGGTTCTGCCTGAAAGTCAGAGGCTTTCTGGTCCTCTGCCCAGAGAAATACAGAGCTCTGAATGAGGACGAGTGAGGTGCTTTTCTTCTGCAGAGAGACACTTTTCTTTGGGCTGTTGACAGACAAGGTGTTAGGATTTATTTTTAAATGCCACATGCAGCAGATCTGATATGAAAGAGATTTATTGGATGGAGGTGGAGAGAGAGGGAAGAGAAAGAGAGAGACATGGTGGGGGGAGGAAGCCCGGGAGAGAAACCCTGGCATAGAGAGGAGGAGAGGAGGGGAGGGGAGGAGAGGAGAGAAAGAAGAGGCAGGGGTCCTTTTATCCCGGGCGACCAATGATGACAACACAGGTGGCTAAGCAACCTAGGGTGAGTGCATCAAGACCTGTGAACTAACACAAGGCGGCTTTCGAAAAGGTAGGCTGGCAAGAATGGAGCCGGAGGGTGAGGCTTCTGGTAGCCCATGGCCACTGTTGGTGCAGCTCCCAGGGCAAACCAGTGGAGGCACTATAGAGCTCTGTGGGCAGTGCTCTGGTACTGGGTCTTCCTGTCATAGCTTGCTACCAGCTACTGATCTAATTTCTGTTACTATGACCAACCTGTCCCAGGCCATGGAGGGCTACCTCTACAGTGTGTCTGTCATTGGCCCTCTTGGGCCACCACTGACATAATAGGAAGAGTGCCCCTGTCCATCCAATTCCTGTTTCTTTATTGGAAGAGGCTGCCTTCCTTTTGAATGCCCCTTGCATCTTCTTTCTCAGCCATGGGGGTAGAAACACTCAGGTATATGCCTATAGTCCTAGCACTAGGGAGGTAGAGATAAGAGGAACAGGAATTCAAGGCCAACCTCTCAGAAACAAGGATTGAGAAAAGATAGGATGTTCTGTTGCGACAGAGCCCTGAAATAAAGCAATACATTTGCTTGGCTGGGAGACTGAAGATGGAGAGGTTGGCAGGGAAGAGAGAATGGAGTGTCTTGTCCAGCCCTGGGAATTGTCTGAAGTCCCATGTGCCTCCTCAACCCAACACAGTACTCTGGGAGGAGAGCCACCAGACCTAGGTCCAACAATGTCTTCACAGTGATTAATAACGCAGCAAAGGCTATGTACGTGACAGGACGGGAAGAGCCTTAAATCTGCCAGAGCCCAGGACATCTCGCCTGCTAGAGGAGAGCAGCAGTCCTCTTCCCCCTAGCAGAAACTGGGCTACCCCAAAACACCCTTTTCTGCAGCTGAGGAAGTCTGGGATCTTCTTGCCTCGATGGCTGCTGCCTCCTCTTCCCCTCCCAGCTGGCCCAGCCTCTCCTCTCTGTTCCTCCTTTTCCTCGCCCGATCTCTTTTTCTCTTCCTCTTTCCATGCCTCTGATCTTCCAATGCCCCCATCCTTCCTGTTCCCTTGGCAGAAGGCAATGGTGTCATCAGGGGTTGACCTGGGTGGCCTTTAGCTCAGGACTGGCTTCATGCTAAATCTCTGTGTATTGCCCCAGTTAAGACAGTTAGCTTCTCCCAAAAGCTATACTTCTGTCTTTAGGCCCATTTTGGAGAAACTGATTCTGTGAGAGATGAAACTACCTCATCTCAAGGCTATAATTATGCCCAAGGAGTCATCTGTGGAACACATCTGATCCCCTCTTCTCGAAAAGCTCCAATCTGCATGGCTGTACCAGGGTTATTAGCTGAAGTCCTACCATCTGTACCCTTAAGACACCCAGCCTCATCATGATCCCACTGGCCCCCATCCCCAATTTAGCATAAGTCTAGTGCATGAAAGCTTTGGGCCTTTCTCTATCCTAGGCTCCTTATTCCAGCATCCATGGAGAATGGGAGATATTGTTTTCTTTTGATAACACTAGGATCTCTCAAATGTCCTTGCAGGAGCTTGCGGTAGAACAGCTTCAGTTTTGTCCAACCTGGACTGTCAACTACTCTGCAGAGCTCACTTGCCTGTTTATCTTCAAAGTTCTAGTAAATGCAAAGGGGATCACGAGTTTCAAACATCCTTGTGGAGAGGATGAAGCTTTTCTGCTGATTATTCTGAACCAGCTAGCAACCTTTGCGGAGAGCGAATGGCAGCAGAGTTTGCATGGATAGCTAGGGAGGCCGACCTTGGCTCCTGGAAGCTTCTTTTCAGGTCTCTCATGTTTTTCTGCACACAGATGGCTGTTTCATATCTGGACAAGGAGGCTTGACTGAAAGATTGCCACACAGTTGGTGTGCAAGCTGCACAACGTTGTCATGAGAGAGTGTTTATGGGCCTCCTGGCTAATGATTCCCATTTATGGGACATGTGTGCAGCAGCCGAATGGGGCTGGCTGAGACGGGACATCAGCAAGGCCTCGGCCTCACAGCCTGGCTGCACACACAGGCTCAACAAGGCAGCTGCTGGGGTTGTTCTGTTACAAGCTGGGGGGGGGGGGGAGAGGTCTGAGGCTCCCCAGAAATCTGGCCTTTCAGTTCTATCAACATCCTAGCGAAGAATATCCTGTGAGGGACGCTGGGGTCCAACTGACTGAAGCAGGCTAGTAAGAAAAATGACTGCTGTTGCGAGGGTAAAAGCTCACATTTCCAGCGAACACACTCCATGTGGGGCTTGTTGAAAGCTTATGCGTGTTTTCTCTTTCATTTAATCCTTGCAACACGTCTATATAGTCAGACAAAATTTTTGTCTGTTCAGTTAAGCTTCACTGCCTGAAAGAAGAAACACTCAGTAAGATCGAATGTCCTGTCCAAAGCCACAGACTTATAAATAAAAACATTTTCATATCTATCTATCTATCCATCCATCCATTGTTTAAAGTACAGGTTTTCACTATAGCATCTTCATGCATGCATTGCATGTATTTTGCTCTTATTTACCCCCACTCCCATGCTCTGTTTCTTCTCGCTGCTGCTGGCTGCCTTCCATGGAGCTGAAATTAAACCCTAGTGTAACTGGAGAGCTAGTCTGAGAGGTGTGGAAAACTGAGTTCTGGAAGTTCATTCACATCATTTTTGATCACAGTTGACATGACAGCTGAAAAGACACATTTGGAGACTTAGAACGACCTAGACTAAAACTCAGCTTTGCCTCTTTGGGCCTGGGAGATGGTCTGGTGGGTAAGAGCACTTGTCAATGCAAGAGGACCTGAGTTCAAATTGCCAGCACCCACTCAAAAGCTGGGCTTGACTTGAAAGCCTGAAACTATAGTGGGTAGGGACAGGAGGATCCTGAGTGCTCTGTAGCCAGCCAGACACCCTGTCTCGATAAATAAGATGGAGGGTCTTAGAGGGTGATTCCCCAAATCTCTTCTGACTGCCGCACTACATCTCTTCACATTACACAGATGTGCATAACCTCACACACATACACACCAAACACGTGAGCCTCCCATCCGCAAGTTAATCTCTTTACTAAGAGTGGGGAGAGTGGCGCCCCCCCCCACTAGAATTTTGGAAAGTCTTCTGAGGTCCAGCACCAGCACAGACTACATCCCTAGTAATTATCTGACAATTCGACCACACCCGGGTCAGTGGAACCATGGAGCTGGGTGTGGACACCCCAGACAGAAGCTCATGCTGGGGCTCTGCGGCCACCACTTTCTGAAACACCGAGCTATTTATCAGTTGAATGAGACAACCAGAGAGTAGTGATGGCTGTATCAGGCGCCACTCGAAGCACGGTGAGGAGCAAGGAAGGGATGCGTGCAAAGCATGTTTTGTATCTTTGAAGAACCGAGGAAAAGTTCCTTGTTGTCTTTGGAAACTCTGTTTGGTCCTCTCCCTTTTGAGCATAGCCTTGCACACTGCACGCTGTCATTAGGCACAGAGAAAGAAACAGCAGAAACCCAAGCCTCAAAGGTCTTTGGTGCTCTAGGGGAAAGATGGGACCAACAAAAATAAAGCATTCATTAAAAACAAAAGTGACATGTCGTATACACACATACTGTAGATAATCACTAACAGCCGTGTGGAGATGTGATCAGGAGCTGTGGGGTTGTGCTGGAGTGCCCGGATGACATCTGAGAAGTTTCTGGAAGGAGGGGGAAATTTGGAAGGATGGAGGTGGTTCCCTCTGCAGGGGAGCTCAAGTTCATTCTACTCTTATCTTACCTGTCCCTTCCCTAGTACACAGTAGGTGCCTCGTGCTTGCTCCCTGAATGAGAAAACAGGAAGTGGCAAGAGGAAGCTCCCGGGAGGGTGTGGTCAAACAGCAGGCTGGTGACTCAGAGGGGGCCTGAGCGCTCCATGGAGTTTATTTTTCTTCAGGATTCTCTGCCAGAGGCTGGCCCACGATGGACCCAGAGGGTCAGCGTTTCTTTGGAGAGAAGGAGTGCAGCCTGGTTACATCTCACTTTTGTGTATTATTTTAAATACACAAATCCTTCCTAATGCCAGAATCTTAAAATGAGGGAAAAGAGAAACGTTTTCCCTGTGGACAGGGACAGTTTCCTGTGCCTGCTGAGGAGCAGTTATGGGGCATGGCGATGTGTCTTCCGGGCTGAGCTGAAGGAGGCTCCCCTGAGTCTCCTTTCCTGTGTGCAGGAGAGTAAACCTAGGAGAGTACTAGCTGAAATTTGGGGGACAAGCCTGGCCACCAGGCTTCCATGGCTGCTAGAGAGCAGTGGCCGGCCTTGGGGATTCACTTTGCCTGGGCTCTCTTTCATGGTCTAAAATGTCTTGCGTACACATCTCATGACAAAGAGCACCAGCTTTTGAGGGTTAGGGGCACTGACTCAGGCTTCTGTCCATTCTCACCAGCTGTCCAACTTGTCTCTACTCTCTTCTCCTTTATGTCCATCTTTTCTTTCCGACTTCTCGGCCCTTGACCTTCTTATGCTTCCACAGTCCTATAGAGCTACTTCACGGGGTCCTTGGATCCAGAGAGACAGTTTCTATTAAAAATTCCTGACTCCTACTCAGAACCACTGAAAGGTTAGGGTATTATGCCTCTGATCAACCCTGACTGGTACAAATGGCAGATTTTCAGTCTGGCAATGAATTGTAGTGGTATGTGACAATGGCCGTTTTCCCAGTCTACTCCATGGTGACTGATTTGGGACAGAGTCGTGACCTGGAACACCAGAGGCAGCTCCAGGGAAAGCTTTCCTTGATCAGAAACATGGATGCAGAGACAGGTGGCCATCAACTGGGTGTGAGGGCCCAGGGCTAGAATCTTAGTCTAACTCAGAAGGCACAGCAGGAGAAGCAGAAATTTAAGGCCAACCTTCATTACATAAAGACATCTTTTAAAAAGAAAAAAGTAAAAGACGTAAGAGGGCAGGAAACTAATATCTAGATTTTGGCATCATATCTGGACACCATGCTTGGAACTAAGACAGAATGTGGCCATGTCAGTCTGTCACCGGAGGAACTGAGGCAGGGGCCAGGATAGAGGGAAGAGATAGGAAGAGTGTGAGTCCCATTATAGGGTTAAGCTTTCTAGAAATTGCTACTCTGCAGTTCCACTTGTAGGAGAAGATATATTTTCCTGTTGTTAAAGCCTAAGATGGTGATGGCTTCCTCTTCCTCTTCCCATTAAAAAAGTTTGTGTACCTGCCACAAATGTGCAGGTCTTTAGGAGGCCAGAAAAGGGCATTGGATCCCCTGGAGCTGGAGTTCCAGGCACATGCCTGATGTAGGTGCTGGAACTGACAGCACTCAAGGCCATGAAGAGCGGCCAGCACTTTCAACTGCTGAGTTAGCTCTCTGAGCCCTTCTTTAAAAAAAAAAAAATCTATCTTCTCTCTCTCTCTCTGTCTCTCTCTCTCTCTGTGTGTGTGGGGGGGGGAGGGGGAAGGGAGGAAGAGAAAGAGAGAGAGGATGTTGGGAGACATTCATGTGACCACCACAGGACAACTTTGTGGAGGTGAATCTCCCCTTCCACTCTAGCCCGGGCTGTGGAATAGAAGTCGGCTTATCAGACTTTTGCAGGAAGCACCTGCTGAGCCATAAACATCTCCATCAAATTCCTTTAATCCCAGTACTCAGAAAGCAGAGGCAAGTACATCTCCATGAGTTTGTGGCTAGCCTGGTCTACATAGTGAGTTGCAGGTAATATCTATATTACCAAAAGAGGAGGTGTCGTCTTTTCCCCTTGCCACAGTCTCCCAGGTCTCCATGCTCTATGAGCTTTCCTAGGTGGAGCAGTCAGCTGGGAGGAGACGTGGCGCCTGGCTTCCCCTTGCCTAGTCTTCTTATTTGTGACAAGGGGAGCAAGCCCCCAATCAGTTCACAGAGGTCTGAAATGTTACCCTGCACGTATGAGTGACCTGAATGGCTTGCAGATGGTAGCCCAAGGCACCATGAGCTAAGATTCTATAGTAAATCTGAGCACCACTGAGATGACTCAGTGGGGTGCACAGGAAAAGAAGGGCCCGCCCACTCCTCTGGCTTTATTCACCTCCATCTCTCATCTCTAGCTTGCCTTCTGCTCTGTGCAGAAATATATTTTAAAAATACTTAATTAAGGGCAGGTTGAGGTGGCTCACTCCTTTAATCCCATCACTTGGAAGGCAGAGGCAGGTAAATTTGCAGCCAGCCTGGTCTACAAAGTAAGTGCAGGACAGACAGTGCTCTGTTACACAGAGAAACCCTGTCTCAAAAAAGAAAATAATAATATATCTATTATTTAGGGTATGTGTTTGCTACCGTGCGTATGTGGCCATCAGAGAACGGCTTGCAGATACGGAGTCTCTCCCTCCACCATGTGAGTCCTGGGGATTGAACTCAAGTTGTCAAACTTGACAACTTTCCCTGCTAAGCCTTCTCACTAGCCCCCGACTCTCTGTCTCTCGTGCTAGCTGTCTCCTGGGAGATTGTTCCAAGAGGTGACACCAGATGAAAATGGGGAGAACCTTGTTGTTTTCCACTGTAGTTCAGGGCCTCTCTACAGGGGCCCACAGCCCCAAGGCCATCTCTTCCCAATTCCTTTCAGCACCACGCCTCAGCCCTCTCACTGTGCCACAGAAGCATACCAGCCATGGCCCCTCAGGCTCCGTCATCTACCAAGCCAGGCTCTTGGGGGACATTAGAACCACCCCTTGCCCACCATGTTGGAAGTATGGACGCCAAGCAACTCTTGCTCAACCCAAATGTAAGCTCTGTAGTTTTCTCCCAGAGACCGGCACCACCAATCCATGAGACCCTCCTCTAAGGTTCCAAATCCTGGTAATTACCCCCTTACCCAGGAATAACCTTGAGTTTCCCTAGCAGCCTCATTATGATGGCTCCATGTAGGTAGTGGCTGAACGCAGTTCTTAACAGTTCTGACGCTGGAGGCTTGGTCACCAGTGTGTGAAGTTAAGATGGACCTTCCAGGTGCTGGAGACAATGGGAGGTCATTAAGTCACAGGGCAGGTGGCAATGCCCTTCAACGCCTTAAGGTAGCTTTAGCTGGACCTTGTGTTAATCATGTGAGAAGGCTGTTTCCCTGGTTAGCTTTGTCAGTGTGACACAGCCTAAAGTCCTCTGAGAGAAAAGCCTCAACTGAGGACTTGCCTCAGGCTGGCTTGTGAGGCATGTCTGTGGAGGGTTGTCTTGATTATAAATTGACGCAGACAGTCACAGCCCACTGTGGGCAGCAGCATCCCTAGGCAGGTGGTGCTGGACTCGAAACCTAAAGCACAAACCTGAGAGAGCAAGCTTCCACCATAGTTTCTCCTTCAAGTTCTTGATTGGGTTTCTGCCCTGATTTCCCTAAGTGATGGACTGTGGCCTGGAAGTGTAAACCAAATTAATCCCTTCCTCTTCCGAGTTGCATCAGGGCAGAGTGTTTCATCACAGCAACAGAAAGTAAACCAGGACAGTTGTTGCTGCCCAGAAAGCTTGGCATTCTGGGTTCCTGTCTTGCATGTGGTCTCCTGTTTGCATGTACTCAGACAGCAGTGTTATTGGTCATGATCTGAGGCAGCTTAATGGGACCTCTCACCAGAATCAAAGCTATACTGGCTCACATTTCGGCCTTCATACTCATGACATACATAAGCTGCTGCTTCTTCTTCTTCTTCTTCTTCTCCTCCTCCTCCTCCTCCTTCTCCTTCTTCTCCTTCTTCTTCTTTTAAGTGCACACCGTCTTGTATATTTTGTTATAGTAACAGCAAACTCACTAATTTCCTGTATTTCAAAATATGTCAGTCTCTTTCCTCTTGTTGGGGCCCCAAGATAGTAAACTTATTGGGTCATTTAATCCAAAAGAGCAGGTCAAGGGAAATCTTGTACACTTTGTTCCAGAGGATTTGAGTATGTCTGGGGCCCCACTCTATTACCTAACATTTTCTCAGCACTGATGCCTCATGAATGAATCATTTTCAGGGTGATTGCTTTCCAAGTAGCAAAATGGCTGTAGCAACTTTATTCCTCACTCAATTTCTCTGTCACACATTTCCAAATACTAGCATTGAGTTTCACTTGGCTTATACCAACTTCCTCCATCTACTCCAATCACTATGACTCAGTCAAGTTGATGGCTCCTGTCCTGAAAACAAGATGGGGCCAACCTCATGAACCACTGGATCCACAAAAGGGAGGCATGGCCACATGCTGGGGAGGACTCCCCCTAAACACACAGGATCTTAATATTCTTGCTATACACCACTATGGAGTCTGGCACTTACTAGCCCAGGATGACCTTGAACTCGTGGAAAGCCTGCCTCTATGTAGGGAGTTCTGGAATTATAGATGTGCCTATGCCCTGTGGATGCAATTTTTATGCCCACACTTCTTTTCAAGTTGTCCAGAGTACCTCCAATTTCATGTTGCTTTTGTGGCTGAGATTATTTTAAACGCATTTTTTTTGTGGCTGATTCCTTTATTTCCTGTAAAGCACAATACCTTTAAAACATATAGCTGGAACTCCACAAGGACCAAATATATCTGGGCACAGGGGTCGTTTATGAGACTGATTCTCCAGCCAAGGACCATGTATGGATATAACCTAGAACCCCTGCTCGGATGTAGCCCATGGTAGCTCAGTATCCAAGTGGGTACCCTAGTAAGGGGAACAGGGACTATTTCTAACATGAACTCAATGGCTGGCTCTTTGACCTCTCCCCACCCTGAGGGAGGAGCAGCCCTGCCAGGCCACAGAGGCGGACTTTGCAGCTAGTCCTGAAGAGACCTGATAAGCTAGGGTCAGATGGAAAGGGAGGAGGACCTCCCCTATCAGTGGACTTGGAAAGGGGCAGGGAGGAGATGAGGGAGGGAGGGTGGAATGGGGAGGGAATGAGGGAGCGGGATACACCAGGGATACAAAGTTAATAAACTGTAACTAATATTAAATAAATAAATATAAAAAGACATATAGCTAAAGATTCGGGTTTTTTTTTAATGTTTTATTTGTTTGTTTTTGTCACCTTGATACAAGATAGAGTTATCCAGGAAGAGGAACTTCATGGGAAGAAAACACTTGTATCCAGATCACCTATAGACAAGTCTATGTGGCTTTTTATTGATTAATGTTTGACGTGGGAGGGACCAGCCCATGGCAGGTGGTACTGAGCTGTATAAGAAAGTAGGTTGCGCAAGCCATGAGAAGAAATCCAGTAAGCAACACCTCTCCCTGGTTCCTTTAATGATGGGCTGTGCTTGGAAGGGTCAGATGAAATGAACCCTTTCCTTCCCACACTGCTTTTCCTTACGGTATTTGATCAGAGCCGTAGGTACTGTAACTAAGACAGTATTCATTTTCAAATACCATCAAAAGTGAGAAAACTCATCACTCAACCTGTGTCCCAAGTTAGGTTTCTTGATTCCTGTGCTTCCCAGGCTGGCTTCCAAGACACAGGTAACAATATCCTTTCCTTCCCTTTGTGATCAGAGAAGTGATACTGAGACACTGGAGAGATGTGATGTCTAGAAAATGCCTCTTCCCTTTCTTTCATTCTTCTCTTCTTATTTTGACAGGGTCTCATATAGTCCAAATTAGACTCAATTCATGGTATAGTAAAGGATAATCCTGACTCTTGATCCTGCTGCCTCAGTCTACCCCTAGCTGAGGTTACAGATGTATGCCAGCTCACTGGGCAATGCTTTTCAGTTTTTAGTTGAACTGGTTCTGTTCATTGGGAACATAACTTGAGAGCTCACGTCTGTCTGGGCAGGCCACAAGCTCATGGGGAGTTTTAAAGATCGGAGATAAGCCCAAAGCTGATGCTACTGTGAGACAGCTGAGCAATCCTTCCCACGTTCAAGCTTTTGGGGAATCAGGTTGCTGTGTAGTAAGACTGGAAAGTTTCTGATGTGTGTATAGATAGTGTTTTATGTGTGTGGGTTCATGTGGGTACCCCTGTGTGTGTAGCAGGTGTGTGTACAGGCAGGTGGTGGCCGGAGATCTTTAGGTGTCTTTTCTCAGAAACTGTTATGAGACAGTCTTTTATTTGCCTTGGGACTCTCTGATTGGGCAAAGGCATGCTGCCAGTGTGCCCAGGGGTCCTCCTGTCTCTGCTCCCCAGCATCAGGATTACAAGTATGCACCACCGTGCCCGGCTTTTCACGTAGATTAAGCTCAGGTCATGTTGCTTGCTTGGCAAACACTCTACAAACTGAATTATCTCCCAGACCATCTCTATGTTCTGAGACGAGATATTACCGTGTATTCTAGGTTAGGGTTGAACTCACTAAACAGCTCAAACTGCTCTGAATGCAAAATCCTCCTGGTTCAGCATCCAGAGTGCTGGAATGACATGCACATATGGGTCCCATCGCCTTCTCTCCTGCAAGGTCTAGTCTAGGGAAACTAGTTTCCCCTAAGTCACGTAGCAAGACCGGAGAGGTAGCTCCGTGGTAGAGCACTTGTGTAGACACCTAGAATAAGTGAGTGAATGAATGAACAAATGATGTATCTCCAGGTTGTCCTGTATCTTGGATGAGCTTTTCTGGAGGCTCCACATACTTTGCGCATCTCCTCAAAGGCTCAAGATGCACTTTGTCTTCATGAGCTAAGTCACACAGACAGTATCCTTCGTAGCATCATGAGCATCTGCCCGAACCAGTTTTACCAGGGGGCAGCATTCACACTCTCATGGTCCCTGTTAGGTGCCAGGCCACCTTCTCAACCCTAACCTCTGTTAGTGTGCAAACACCTCAAACAGCCCCATGAGGTACCAATTACTCTCATCACCCCCCATGTAGGTGAGGAAACTGTGACACAGAAAAGGTTGAGTACCCGGCCCCCAACTCCACCCAGGCCAACCAGCATGGCCGTAAAGAGGTGGCAGGGGTTCGAGGGAAAGGAAGAGGGACAGCATTTTTCTCATGACATTCTTGTTTACACCATAAGTGTTATTTTCATCCTGGAAGTTCTGCCCCATCCATTCATTCTCTGCTCCTCATAGTTCTAGACTAGTTCTGTTACTCATGGGATTCCCAGGGAGAAATTCCATGCTATTAGGCATCTTAGTCCATTTGGGATGCTATAACAACACACTAGACATGGGGCACACTCCAAACAGCAGGAGCTTGATCTGGAAGACAGAAGCAAGGCTCCAGGCAGAGTCTGTTCCTACTGTATAGGTGGCTCCTTCTAGCTCTGTCTTCACACAGGAACAGGGACAGAGAAGCTCTCTGGTGTCTCAGTTTTATGTGTGTGTTGAAGGCCGGCCATGCGTGTGATGGATATGAGCCTGTGCACCAAACCTAGAGCTAACATGTGAGTCAGCAAACCCCAACCAGCCTCCCATCTGTCTACATCTCCCACCACTGTGCTGGGGTTTTAGACTTGCATTCATCCATATGGACACATCAGGCTTCTTGTGGGGGTACTGGGGATTCGAACTCAGGTTTTTGTCAGAAAGTGCTCTTATCCGCTGAGTTATCTCTCCAGGCAGCCTCATGGGCTTTCCTTTGAGGGCACTAGTCTCTTTTGCGAGGGCCTCACCTCTTGTCCTAAATCAGCTCTCTAAAGCCCCTACATGAATTTTTTTCTCTTATTTTTCAAGACAGGGTTTCACTGCGTAGCCATGGCTGTCTTGAAATTCACTCTGTAAACTAGGCTGGTCTCAAACCTGCCGAGATCCACCTGTCTCTGCCTCCTGGGTGCTGGGATTACCAGGGCTCTGTTCTACTTGAATTTTTGATGAGAGCAACCAAGCAGAGAAGGTCATTGAAGTAGCTTCCTTGTGTCTCAGAAGATGACAGCGTTAAGGTAAAAACAAACAAACAAACAAAACCAAAGCAACGATAACAAGAAGCAGGCTTGGAGAGTGAACCCCTCAGATGGCGTGAGGGGCCAGCAGTCAACTGGCTAAGCTGAGCAAGACTCATCCTGTACTAGCCACCAAAGCTCAAAGTGAGCCCAAGATGACATCTGGCTTTGCACGCTTTGGAACTGCAGGATCTTAGCCCAATAGGCACTCTCTGTGGACCATATGTGAGCATACTGACTCATCTGTGATGACTTCAAAACAAAGCCTCCTTGTCCCCTTCTGCAGCCCGTACTAACCAGAGTAAAGACACAAAAGCTCAGAATGATGCTTCCAAAGCCATTTTGCTCAGTGCCCACTGATTGAACTCCGACGGTGTGCCCTGCACTTGCATGGCTAAACATACCTTTTAAATGCATGGAACTTAATCCCTAACCTGAAGGAACCCTTGTCCCACATGTCATCTGCAGTTTTTACCCTTCAAACTTTCTGACCCTGCTCCTCTGCTGTTAGAACTTCTGAAAACTCACACTGGTCTATGAATATACCCTCCCAACACACACACACACACACACACACACACACACGCTCCTTTCCATCCATCCATCTCGGTCCCTGGACGGGACCCCGGGCCTCCACCCGACTGGATTGGGCCTGACAGAAGTTAAATAACAAGCCTTATACTGTCCTTAACTTGTCAGCAGCCACTACCCGGGGCCTTCCATGATGACTCAAGGGTGTTAAATGGAGCCTGGCTCAGGCCAGTGCCAGGGCCCTCTCACCCTGAGGGACCCACTGGAGGTCTTTATGGAAACCAGGCAAGTCTCCCCATCCACACTCACTTTCTTTTCCCTTTCTTTTTACCTCAGGGAGGTGGCGTGCATGACTCTTGCGCACATGCTGTGGACATGGGACTCTCAGGCCCTGAGAGCTATTAACCGGGTGCAGAGCTGTGCCTTTGCGCATGTTCAGAGCCAGCACTGGCTCTAGTAGTCAGGTAGCTCCAGGCCTGCACACTGGGGGGGGGGGGGGGGCTCATACATTCTATGGAACAGCCCTAGCCCCAGCCTCTCACAAAGCCTTCCCGACAGACCCTTGGGCTAGCCTGAAGCAGAGCTTCCCTGCAAGGCACCATCTGATTTTGAAGAAAAATGATAGATGACTCTAAGTGGCAGTTTAATTCTTGAATGGGAAAGTACAGCATTCAAAACACTTCAGTGACACACTTGTGGAAAAGCTCTGATGAGTATTTACAGTTATTTTCCAAACACAAATGAATTGGCAAAAAGAGGCAGCATCACAATCAGTTTTTAAATGTTATGAAAGAAAAGTTTAACTCTGTGCATTCAGGGATCTCCCCCTGGGGTTTGAAGGGTCCCCCAGCACCACCACGTTTCTGTTTTTTGTTTTGTGAGATTAGGGCTTACATAGTTCATGTTGGACTCGAACTGCTTATCTAAGCTGAATATGACCTTGAACTTCTGATGCCTCCACTTCCCAGTGCTTAGATCTCAGTTCTAATGGCTTATGAGATGCTGGTGAGTGAGCCCAGGGCAAGCACTCTACCAACTGAGCTATGTCCCTAGCATTCCATGGGACTTCTGGGGGCGGGGGTGGGGATGGGGGGAAGAGTGAGGAGGGCCGAGGTAGGAAAGGGCAGAGCCTCCTCCCAGGAGATGTTTCAACTTGGGTGTGGTTTCCCCAAAGGTGGCTTCGAGATGAGAAGAGATGGTGTTGATTCATGCAGGCAGGAGAAAGGAGGGGTGCGGACATAGAAAAGGGGTGGGGGCTGATCAGTGGCATTTGCTGTTGTTGCTGTGATAGCCTGACAAAGGCAGCTTAGGGGAGAAAGGGTTTGTTTTTTAGTTCACGACTCCAGGCTGCAGTCGTCTGTGGGAAAAGGCATTAGGAACTTGAGTCAGCTAGTTAAACCCGCAGCCAAGATCAGAGAGAGAATGAATGCATGCAAACCTGTGTTCAGCCCACATTCTTATTTCTTACGTCATCCAGGACCCAAATGTTGCCACACACATTTAGGTGGGGTCTTTCAAAGCCAATGAGCAAGATCAAGACAATCACCCACAGACATCATCCACAGGCCAACCTGTTCTAGAGTCTCTCCACTTGAGACTCTTCTTAGATGATCCAAGTCGAAATTTAAAACCAACCATCCCAGAAGACCTGGGAGTACTTCAAGGAGCAGTGTGGGGGGAGGCGTGGGATGATTCTGAAGACAGCAATGAGTCCGGAACAGGCTCGCTGCCCACATGCCTCCAGGGTCCTCCGTGGAGTCTCTAGGTGTTCACTCGGTATCTTTCCAGAGTGGCTTGAACTAACATTTTTCTGTTTGATGAACAGTCTTTGCAGACTGCCAATTGAACCCCTCCCACAATAGGCGTTCCTGGAACCCTCGACCCTTCAACTTACAGTACATACACGAGGTGTCTTTTGTTTCTAACATTCTAAGGTTCATCTTTTCAAACTAGCCATGTACACACATGGGGGGAGGGGGGAGTCTTACGATTTCCAAGGGAGGAAAGAATCATTAAACTGTCTAGGGATTTTTTTTTACAGAGCAGAGGCAGAAAGCAGACATAAGTGGAGGTAGTCTCTGTTGAGACTGGCTAGTTCTCTGGGCTAACACGGGAATCGGGCAGAAGAAGGCCTACTTGCTCTGTGCACTTCCCTATGGCCTGACCAAGGAAATGATTATGTGTTGCTCACACACCACCCACCCAATTAGGGGTTATTAATACCCTCCTCTGACCATCTCTGAGTCTAGCTTTGACCTGGATGGCCTGCTGGTTGTTAGTTATTTGACCAGCTTCACTACCCTCTGACCTCATATGAGTCTCAAGTGCTGTTAATTACACTAAGTTCTTTTTGTTTTCACATTAACACGGTCGGCTTGTAACTGAACTATGGCAAAGAGTTAAATCTGTCGTGCCCACTAAGATGCTACTTCAGGCTTTCTTGGTTACCTCTTTGTCTGTGGGGGTGGTCTCCTATATGGAAGCCTCTTGTTAGAAGCCACCCTTATCTATAATTGAATTAGCTGTATTAGGAGAAAAAAAAATGTCTAAAAGAACAATGGTGCTCTACCTATGTTCCCCAAGGGCTTTGTCACTGGCCAAGAGCCCTGTTGCTCTTATCTGCCTACTTTGCTTATTCATCTTCCCCAGTGTTTCAGACTTTGCCTTGTCAGCCATGAATGTCAACCACTAACATGACCAGCTTGCAGTTTTCCCCATAGGCTCTTCCTTCCCTTACCACCTACAGCCAGCCAACTCCTGCATGCAGTTGGGTGTCAGGCTGACCACAGGTAGAGTTGTGACAGACAGTTTCAATTGTCAACTTAGTGAATTCTAAAATCAGCTTGGAGGCTCCTCTCTGTGCATGCCCGTGGGGATTACCTTGATTAACTAAGGAAAGACTTCATGGCACCATCCCCTGATGAGACTCTGGATTGTCTTAAATGGAGAAAATGAGGCAAGCACAACCATGTGCTCATGTTGAACTTAGAGCATTAGGCTTGGAGGCAAGTGCTCTGCTTCCTGATTGCTGGTACCATACCGTCAGCTACTCCATGCTCCTGTCATTTTGACTTTCCTGTCACAACGGACTATATCCTTGAACTGTGAGCCAGAATAAATCCTTTATTGTTTAAGTTGCTTTTGTTGGGGAGGAGGAAGAGGAGGAGGAGGAGAATAGAAGAAGAGGAGGAGGAGAAAATAGAAGAAGAAAAGAAGAAAAGAAAGAATGAACAAACAAAAGAAAGGAAAGAAGGAAGGAAGAAAGAAAGAAAAGAAGAAAGGAAGGGAAAGACTGTGTGCACACTTTGCAGGCTGACGATGTATGTCCTTATCTGTGTGCATGTGTGTGCAGTCTGTGGAAAACACAGCTGGTTACCTTCTGGGGATAAGCTTTTGTTCTAAGCTCAGGGGTGGAGGGAAGACAGGCCAGGAAGAAGCAAAAGGGTAATAATGAAATGGTACTCAGAAATCCTCTGAGTACCCAGGCAAGCCCAGGGGCTTCCCACGTGGAGTGCTGTCATCTCCAGTTCTACGGAAGTGTCTGACAATTTGACTGGTATTCATTTAGGGGTGGCTCATGTGTTGCAGCTCGAGCAACTGAACATTTTAAAGTTCCCAGGCCCTCTGGCAGCCTCACAGATTCTCTGTTATTTGGGGCTTCACTTCTTCCACATGCTGGTTGCTTCGGTGGCACCGTCTGCCCAGGGTCCACTGGCCCTTCCTTCAGTAGATCCCAGCTGATCAATAAGAACTGAACATGTGAGAAATACAGCTTCCCAAAAGCTTTTCGCTGGAATGATTGCGGTGCAGAAGTCTTTTTTCTGCTGTGGTCACCAGTCAGCAAATAATCTAGGGTTTAGGAAGTCCCCTTGATGGAAGAGTGCCTGAAGCCGACAGAGACACACACACAGATGTCTTTTGAGCACCTGCAGCCAGCTGTGCTGGAACCGGGATGTATCTGAACTTTTACACTAATTTTGTGTGCTAGAGGCCTGTTTTTGTTCTCACTGTAGGATGTCTCTGGGGTGTGACTCCCATCTGGAGCCCGTATTCTTTGTGGTGCTGCACTAAATCATTGGCGGTGGGCTATGCTGAGAGAAGTAGTAGACCCTCTCAGCTGGCCAGCCCCTGGTGGGTCAGTCAAGGGCCAAGGGGCGATTGTGAGCTCTGAGTAGACAACAATCCCAGACAATCTGAGTTGGGTGCCAACAGCAGCTACTAGAGAAGTCATGGAAAGCGCCAGGGACCCTACTGTGCCTCCTTCTCACCATTTCCCTGCACTTCAGCGTCATGAAGTAGGAAGGACACTACATGCAGGCATAATAGTTATACTTCTCATTGCTGAGACAAAAATATCTGACAGAAACAACTTACAGAAACAGGTGCTCTCTCCCTGTCTGTTGCCTACTTGGAACTCTCCAAGCAAGACCATTACCAGAAATAGCCCTGTGACTTTAGAATTCCAGAGCACTAGACCAAACAAACAAACAAAAAAACCCCACCTTTTTTCTTTATAAAACATTATGTCAGGTGTGTCACTATACACTAAAACACTAGGCAACGTAGTGACTTGGTGCTTCTTTGGTTTCAATGAGCAAGTAATTCACCTGGGACTCACTGTGAATGGGAAGGGGAAGCCAGAAACACACACACACACAAAGTCTTCAAACTGATTTTTTTAATGTAATTTATTTATTTTTATATCAATCACAGGTTAGGTACTTTGCATCCCAGGCGTAGCCCCCTCCCTCATTCCCTCCCACCCTCCCCATCCCTCCCTCATCTCCTCCCCCCGCCCTCCAAGTCCACCGACAGGGGAGGACCTCCTCCCCTTCCATCTGACCCCAGATCATCTTGTCTCCTCAGGGCTGGCTGCAATGTCCTCCCCTGGGATCTAGCTAGGCTGTTACTCCCTGGCGTGTATAAGGGAGGGTCAAAGAGCCAGCCATCGAGTTCATGACTGAAGCAGTCCCTGTTCCCCTTACTAGGGTCTTCAGTTGGACACCGAGCTACCATGGGCCACATCTGAGTGGGGGTTCTAGGCCATATCCATACATGGTCCTTGGTTGGAGAAACTGTCTTGTATAAGACCCCTGTGCCCTGCTCAGTTTGGTCTTTGTGGAGCTCTTTAAACTGATTTTCTAATGCATTTTCTGATAACTACATCATTAAATTTAACTGAAGCTTTTCAAACATATTTACTATGTGTCAATGACCCTTTACTTAATATCTATTAATAGTTTAATTAGAAATGACCACAGGGCCAGTGATCAGCAGAAAAAGGCACTTGCCTCCAAGCCTAATGGTCTAAATTCAATCTCCAGAGCTTATGTAGTGAAAGATGAGAAAAAACTCTTGCAGGTCATCCTCTGACTTCCACATGTGTGACATGGGGCATGTGACACATGCGTGCACGCGCGCGTGCACACACACACACACACACACTGCAATGTGTGAGAAAGTCTGTTACCGAAATGTGCCTGTACAGAATAGAAGGCCAGACACAGGTAGAAGAAGGTAGCCTCTGAATGCTCAAGAGAGGAGTGACAAAGATTGCCTAATTGAGGTGGTGGGACAAGCAAGGAGATGGACAGTCCCAGGGCATGCTAGAACAACTGGTGTCTAACCATGGCAAGTTCAAGGTGAGGGTCTCCGGTGCAAGCACCAGAATAGGGAAAGGAGGGCAGATCCAACAGGAACTGAAGCACTTGCCAAGGACAAAGGGAATGATGGAGGCTGTGTCCACCTGCCCTACAGAATTTCCCATCGAGCTTCTTAAAGAGATCAAATCTGAGGGCCCAAGTTAAAGGCTGCAAGTGTATTCAGGGACCATATTCAAACTGTTGAAGCTCCACGCCTTGGGACCACACAGCTTCTGCCACTATGAAGCAAGAAACTCCATAACCTAACCTAGGCCAGTGTCACCTGCAGCCTAGACCTAACCAACAGCCCTCTAGCTAGACTCATTGTGCCCTCCGATCTCAATTAAAACTCACTTTTAATTTTTTTTAAACAGATCTTTCCTTCTCAAGATTTGTTGGGTGGAAGTGATACCAATGATGGGACAGAAGGTGTGAGTCATGGCTTTGGGACATGGCCAAAGGAAAGTCTGACTCCTGTGACTGTAGTTCTGTGGTTGCACAGTGGTCTACCTGCCTTCCCACCCCCTGCAGGACACAGTCTCTCAAGCATCATAAGTTGGCCTAGAAGTCATTGTGTATCTGAAGACGACCTAGCACTCCTGACTCTTCTGTCTCCCCACTCTAAGTTCTGGAATTACAGGTTAGCACCACCATACCCAGCTTATGTGGTACTGGGACTAGAACCTGGGTCTTTGTGAATGCAAGGCACACACTCTACCAACTCATCTACAGCTCTAGCCCACGGTCTACCATTTTAGATCTCTGCTTAACAACAGCCTGGACCCACAGTGGGAGGATGTCCCTAGGTTTCATCTCACCTGCCCAGGGCATCCCAGGCAGCCACAGAGTGAAGCAGATGCTGATGATCCTGGGACACCATGCCAGCCTCTTGGAAAAGGCTCCCTAGACGCAGAGTAGAAGAGACAAGAGGCTAGAAGCCCAATGTGGGTTTGCAGAGACAGAACTGGCTCAGTACCGTTTCCCTAGGATCCTCCTGCTCACAAGGTTATTGAGTCTCCAAGACCAGCAGGTCTTTTTTTCTGATACACCAGGGTTTCACACATTCCCTCGGGCTATCAGCTCCTGCCCCTAAGAGTGGCATTTTTAGAGACATGACCCTAAATACAGTAATTCACACAAAACCCATTCATGCCTTCCATTGTTGAAAGTGGACCTTAGGCTGGGTGATCAGTTTCACAGTGCTGAGGTGACTCCCTTGAGTACAGAAGTTATAACCTTGGGCAAGTTAATCCCTTAAATATTAGCTTTCTCATGTGCTTCATAAATATGATGACAGAAGCCTGCCACAAAGGGTCTACTGTTAGCATAGGACCCAGTTATGTAAGTTAAATGCTTGGCAGAATGCCTCCTGCTTGGTAGACATTATGGGCCATTGCATCCTTATCTCTATCATTGTTGCTAATATTTAGTTTAATGAGGAAGCACGCCACCCTGTAGCGATGTGGGTGCGGAACTCGCAGCAGTCCTGACCTGTGTGCTGGGTAAAGGTGTGAGCCACAATGCCCGCCCCGCCCTTATCATTATCTGCTATCAATATTCTGCTATTAGCAGAATATTTCAGTTCTGGTTCAGCTTCCTGTGGCTGTGGGAAAACATTCTGACTAAAAGCCACTGGAGATTTGTTTCAGGGTACAGACCATATTCTGTAGTATCCAGGGAAGCCAGGATAGCAGCTCAAGGTAGGAATCTGGAGGTAGAAACAAGCAAAACCACAGAGAAAGGGTGCTCACTGACTTGCTTCTTCTGGCTCATGCTCAACCAGCTTTTTTTTACACTGCCCAGGACTGTCTGCCTGGGGGTGACATCACCCACAGTAGGTTTGGCCCTCCTGTGTCAATTATCAATTTTTTTAAACGCCCATCTGCATACCCAGAGGCCAATTGTATCACTCCCTCAAGTAAGGCTCCCTCAGATAACTCTGGCTGTGTCAAACCAACAGCTAAAATGAACCAGTAGAGTGCCCAGCTGAGAGGAGCATGCCGGTGTGTGTCAGCACGGTGACTGGTGACTGCGTGGGTCAGTCACAGAAACGAAAGTCACTTTGTTTGCGTGGCGACTGACAGTTCTCCTTTCCCTCAGCCCCCACCTGTAAGATTAGCTAGATTGAGGACTGGTTCATTCCAACCAAATGCTGAGCCCTAACTCAATTTTAGTTTCTTATGACAGACCTGTTGTTCTCAAGCTCCGCTGAGTGAAAATGACACAGGACAGGTACAGAAGGTGAAAACCAATGACTTTTGGGGGCATCGCCAGGGGAACCTTCAGTCTTCTGGCTTCGGCAGCCACACTCCTGGGCTTCACGTGACCTGTGGTCTCTGTTTCCCCCGCCCCTCTCGTGAGGAAGAAATACCTTGATTCTGGCCTCTTCCCTCACCTCCCCCTTGGAGTAAGTGGGAAAGCTGCCCATTCATTAAACCTCCAAGGGTTTAATTAGTGAGGTCGTTGGCAGGCCCCCCTAAGATGGAAGGAGCTGGAGATTCCATAGCCTAATCCAGGCCAGCATCATCTCCGGCCTGGGCCAGGACAACACGCCTCTAACTAGTCCCACTGAGCCTGGCCTGACCTCTAGCACATTCTGAAGCAGAATTTCCCCCAAATGCAATATGATCCCATCTCTTCCCTAGTCAGGAACTCTCAGTTGCTTTTCATGAGACCTGGATCTGTGGTCCTCACCCAAGTTTGACTCATTTTGACTGGGCAGTCTCAAGGTCCTCCCTGCCTTTGTCTGTGCCTAGTTAGGGTGAAGACAGCCTAACGTTTGACTCACATGCTTTGCACATGCTGGTCTCTCCAACGGAAGAGAGGGCACCCCATTCTCCTGCTTCTGCCTATCTTTCTTCCTCCACCCTCAGAGTTCCTTTCATCACCCTTGTCTCCCAGCGGGGTCCGTTCCTGCCTCACAAGTGCCTTCCCACCCCCCCACCCCCCCACCCCGCCATGCTGTTGCTACTGAGAGGACAGGAGCTTTCTAACACCTACCACCAGAGGGGCATCTGGTAAAGACACGGTGAATGTTTTCAAACACTGAGTTCCTACGTGAAGATGTGAGTCTTGGAGGAAAAGCTCATGAGGGAAAAAAGAGGACAAGATGGTTTAATTCCCTGGATTGCTGCAGGCCGAATTACCCAAGCCGCAAGCACACATCTGCCGATTCCTTTTTAAATATGATGCTGTCAGGAATTACTTTCCTTAACCTCAATGTTCCCTTCCTGTCACTTACACACATTCCTCATTAGAAGCTGCTGCCTTTCCTGACCCCCACCCCCACAAGGCCTCTGTCTCTGGTGGTGATTAAGTCACAGAGGAATCTTGTTAACTTCGGATGGAGTTGGGGAAAAGTTCGCCTCTTGCCTCATGACCATTCTGCATCTCTTTGGGGTCTGGGAATGGGATGGTGTGGAAAGAGGGAGGAGAGACCCTCAGATGTGCTGCTCAAGCTGTCAAAGGTCCACGTTAAACACAGAGACTGATAATTTAATGATTTTTTAGGGCAATTTCACTCTTCTAGGACATCCAAGTTCACATTCAGTGAACTGGTCACAGTGAATGAGGCAGTAAGGACCATTATTGGATGGTGGTGAAATCACACATGTTGGTGCAGAGGCCATGCTCAGTGGGTAAGAATGATGGCCACACAGGCATGAGAACTTGAGTTCAAATCTCCAGAACTTGTGTAAAAGCCAGATGCAATAGGCTCCCGGCACCTTAAAGGGAGATAGGTGGTGGAGACAGAATTGCTTGAAGTTCAGAGATCAACCGGACTAGCATAGGCAGCCAAAAATATCAACAAAGAGACCCCCACCTCCAGACGAGAAGGAAGGTGAGGCCTGAGACCGTCTTTTAAAGTCCATGTGAGCCTTGGCACGTGTACCTGCCTGTATTCACACATAGGAATGAACATATCACATATGCATGCAGGCACACGGACACACAGACACACACACACTAGAACGTCACACACTACGGTCATACCATCCTTCTCAGTGTTAAGAAAAAGCTCTAGAGCCATGGTTCTCAACCTCCCTAATGCTGTGACCTTCTAACACGGTTCCTCAGGTTGTGGTGACCTCCAACCATAAAATACTTTGTTGCTACTTCATAACTGCAATTTTCTACTATTATGAATCATAATGTAGATATCTGATATTCAGGATATCTGCTATGTGACAACCCCCGCAAAGGGGTCAAGACCCACAGGTTGGGAAACAGTGCTCTAGAGTTTGTACCACAGATAGCATGAAACAGCTGTAGTGGAAGATGACATGACCCTTGTCAGACTATGAGGCAAAGGCAAGCAGTCAAGAAATATCCTGAGCCTAGGGCAGGCACACTGGTGTGTGCTTATAATCCTAGTTCCTCGAAGCCAAAGCAAGAGGGAGTATCATAGCCAGCTGGGACCAGGCAGTGAGATTCTGCCTCCAAAAGCAGAGAGAGGGAGGGCTGCTGGTGGAGACCGGGCTTAAGGGCAGGAGGGCAAAGAAAATGAAGAGTGTCACTGTGACTAAGGGGAAAGGGGGTAGGACCTCTTTGTGATGAACCATGAATTGGATCTTGGGTGAACAACTCTTGAGGGACAAGGAGTACAGGGCACTTCTGGGGGGGGGCAGGTGAGCTACGGTGTGTGTACAGAAGTGTGGGGCACACCACTCTGCTTTCTAAACCAAGCTGCACAGGCCCCGTGTCTGGCTTCCACCCCTTGGAAATCATCAGTTTAGGCAAAGGTAGCAAGCTGGAGAAGTAACAGGCTATTCACAGGCGGTCAACTATTCATCTTCATACTTTCCTTGCTTTCGTTGTATGTATACATGTACGTACATGTCAGCGTGCATGTGGAGGCGTACAAGGGTATATGCAGTGCACACATATGTAAAGGCCAGGTATGTGTCGTTCCTTTGGATACCATTCCGTTTGTATTTTTAATTTTTTTAAGACAGGCTGTGTCACTGGCTTGGAACCTGGCAATTTGGCTAGGCTGTCTGGCCTATGAGCCCAAGATCTTTCTGTGTTTGTGGATTGTAAGTATGTGTGACCATGACCAGCTTTTTCACATGGGTGCTAGGGACTGAAGTCGGGTCCTCACAGTTTCGTGGGAAGCGCGTCACTGACTCTCTAGCCCTTGTTTGTTTTCAGACAGGATCTCACACAGGTAGCCCACGCTGGCCTGGAGCTCACTATGTAGTCTTGATCTCTCAGTCATACCCCTGCCTGAGCTTCTTGAATGCTAGGATTATAGGTGTTAGCCTCTCCGCCTGGCTTCCGTAGTCTTAACGACAATGAAGTGGCAAATGACATCCCTCAGGTGGAGAAAATGAGCAGAAAGGATCTTAACCAAGGAGTCAGAGTTTAACTGTCTGAGTAAGTGATGTGCCTCCTAGCTTGACTCAATGGAAAGATACAGGACCACTTTTGCATTCTTTTCTTTATTTAAAAAAACTTTTTCCCCCCATACAATATTTTTGATCATGTTTTCCCACTTTCCCAACTCCTCCCTAATCTTTTCTACCTCCTTACCCACACAACTTCATTTTTTTCCCTCTGTTTCATTTTTAAGTGTATGTGTTTGTGTGTTTGTGTCAGTGTGTGTGCATGTTCCCTTGGAGGACAGAAGAGGGCATCAGATACCCTGGAATGGGAATTACAGGGGGATATGGGCCACCAGACATGGGTGCTAGGAATAGGACTGTAGGAACAGCAAGCACCTTTAACCACTGAGCCATCTCTTCAACCCCAAGAACCATATTTGTGATATAAAAACACAACCTATTTTACCCACAGAGAACCATCAAACAAATCAATTGGGAAAACATTCCTCAGAATAACTGCAAAATGTAAACGCTATGAAAGATGAGCTTTGCAGAGCTGTGGCAGATTTCTAGAGACTTCGCTGTGGCCGCTGAGCAAACCTGTGTTCTGAAACCATCTTAAAATGACAGCATTAGGACAGTTGGTGAGACTTGAATGAGACCTATCCATCATATAACGATGGGGTATCTGTTTACTTCCCTAATGTGACCCCTCTCCGTGGTTGACAGAGACTAGCCTTGTGTTTACGGAATACATGCTGCGTATTAAAGAGGCATTATGCTTCAAGCAATTCAGAAAAAAACACAATGCTTATGAGGATACAGTACTCTAGATAATGCAGACCAACTATAGATAGAAGATTCGGCTTTGGTTATAGCCCAGGGGTACAATGCTAGCAGCTGGAGCCTGGGGGAGAAGGCATGTGGGTGCATGGGGATTGTCTGTGTTATCACAATTTTTCTGAAAATCTGAAAGTGCATCAAAATAAAATATTGAAGGAGGAGATGAAGCTTCAGTTCCCACTTGGCCTGTGCTAGCAAGTATTTTGGTTACATCTCTCCATCACTCTGGGTTGCCTTCTGCCTGCTTTGGGGTTTCGTGTTGGAGGGAGGCCTCTCAGTTAAGACTCCCTCTTTCTGGGTCATTATAATTGGTTTCCAGATTTACACCATGCCTCTTCATCCTACATGTGTGTGTTTTCCAGACTGTTCTCTGATAGCTGAGCTCCTTAGCTTCACAGCCCAAGATCTGAGACACCACGCAGGGTCTGCCCCAGTCTCTCGGATACTTTGAACATCTGCGTATTTCCCACACAGATCAAGATAGCCCACACTTACTGCAGTCGTACTGTGGACCAGGCACTGGTGATGTTTCCAGTTAGTGTCCTTGTCTCACTGTCTTCTCCACATACATTTCAGGAGTTGTTACAGGAAGTCAGTATTGAGTTGGGTCAGTCCCGTGTGTTGCTTGCGGATGTTCAGGGCTGCCTAAATATTTCCTGATTCCAGCCTTGAGTTATCTGCTCCATTTCTCTTTTTGGCTAGAACCTCTTTCCGTGCAAGCATCTCTTTTACCCCCAAGAAGGTGACATGAAGTGTGGTGTGTTTTATGTCATTCTGAAAAATGTTTGGGGGAGGTGGGAGGAGAGATCACAGCTCCTGGGGGGGGGGTCATTTTATAGGAAGAAAGTGGGTATCAGAATCAGAGAGGCCCGGGTGCAAATCTGGGTGGGTTACTTACGATTTGAGTAAGTGTTCAGAGTTAAAGATTTCTGTCTGTAACACAAAGACTGTCTAGCTTTGAGGATTATGTCTTAGGGAGAGGCTCGGTGGAACTCTGGAGCCTCTGGATCCCTTGCCGTGGATGACTTTCTTAGGACTGTAGGGAATTTTCAGCCCTCTATCTTCCTACTTGTTCCTCTGTGGGTAACCCTCAAGTCACCTCAGAAGTAAGCCTTGTTTCCATGGTGATATGTGTAAGGTAAACAGATCTGAAAAGGGGAAGCCCTGACACCCATCCCTACACCCACTCACACCCAGCCCTCTGCCTCAGCAGAAATGTTTCCAAAGAAATGCTTTCAAAGCTTCCGGGAAGGCCCCACATGCTTTCAAAGTCTTCTCCAGCAGTCTTCTTGTCCTGTGCTTGGAGTAAGCAATAATTAAAAACAGATAATGAACTTCACACAGGGATGGATCAAAAGCGGAATTGTAGGGCTCTCCACTGTCTAATATAGTTAGGCTGACACACTCTCAAGGCTGAAGGGCTGGCTTTTCTCTCTCCTTTCCTTTCCTGTATGTGCACACCTCGTTGAAGAACTTTTAGTATGTGGAAGGTACGAGGGATCTACATGGTGTCAACTTATATCCAAACAGCACCCTGTCTTCTGAAACTCAGGTTTTCCTCCTCTGCTTTCTTGCACTCCATAGCATCATTACTTGTAGATTTCAAAGGAGAGCTGTGTCTTTAAGTACGCACAGAAGTCAAGGCACATAAATCACACTAAATTCACATAACGAAGAGCAGTAATCCCCTTGTTGCTTTTCACTGAACAATGCCTTCTTTGGTAAATCCTTTAGAAGTGCAAACATTATGCATCCAATCAACTCCCTTTGAAAGTTTTCCCAAGTAAATTACCTGTCTTAGAAAACTATTAACCCAAGCCGCCATTAGATAATAGATGTTTCTTAATTAGACTTAATGTTAGACCTCTCTTTATGCAATGATCATCACTTTATGGGGATGTTAACATTCACTGAAAAGACTAATAGCAGAACGATTTCCCCCTCTCCCTGTCAAACACAAAGGCCAATTTTTGATGACTGAAAATCACCTCCTGTCTTATCCATAACATCTGTCCCCAAGGTGTGACGACTGAAATGACACAGAAGAGACATAAATCACAGAAACAGAAACTCACGAAATGAAAGCTGACAGTGGTAGATGGTCTTGTTGTTACTCACACCGCATAAGAGAGAGAGAAAGGGCATCGAAGAAAGCCGCCATTTGTTCCTGTGTGAGTCAGTGGTGCATGTTTGAATGCCCCATAGGCCCCATCAAAAATTCTAGAAGGAGAAGACTTCATTATTAGGTTCACACAGTGAGAAGAAGATTACCAAAAGATCTTTCCTAAACAACAAGTCATCTAGGCATCCCTGAGCAGACCGATTAACGCCACCATCCTTGAAATGCACATGGAGACTTAGCTAGCGGTTGTTAAAGACCCAGAATCGACAGCAGGAAGGCCCAGGTAGCTAACATCTTTAGCTACATCTGTCAGGATCAGAGAGATAGCCCAGGCCACAGATAACAAACGTCTCCAGTTCCATCTGTTAACATCAGGCCCAGAACAGAGAGCCAAGGGGGAAACCCAGAATTTTTCCCTTTGTCTATAAACAAATCTGCTAGATGTGTTGCTTGAAGCCTTGAATAGCCACAAAACCATAGAACCTTCTGATCCCTGGAGCTGGAAAATTATAGAAGAGGAAGCTGCAGTTGAAGGCAGTAAAATGACTCGCCCAAGGTCACTGAAAAACCACACTAGCCTTCACCATGTGTGACTTGAATGGAAATAGTCTTTTCTGACATAAACGAAATCAAGCCGAATGAGTGTGCTATGTGTCAGCAGATGTGGGCCACATGCAGCTAGCCCATTGCCCAACAGAGGAAATGTGGATTCTTAGAACTAGCTTCCTACTTTGAGCACTATTTTTCCTGTAATTGGATAAGGCTTGGGGCAAGCTCTGGTCAGAGCCCACAGAGATAAAGGGAAGCTATGCAAAAATAGACATGTCAATTGCAGGCCTGGTGAAGACTTCCAGAGTCTGTGTTGCTCCAGGATCTCACTAAGCATGCCCAGCGTGGGAGAGGCAGTTCAGACATGCAAAACAAACTTCAGGAACAATTGCAACAATGCCAAGTGATCATTCAAGATCAGGTACAGGGCTGAGGGGATAGCTCAGGCCTGAAAGCAATTGCCTTGTAAGCAATAAGAGCCCAATTTTGATATGCAAAGCTCATGTAAAATACTTACATGAACACACATGCTCTCACAAAGATTGGGTATTGACCAGGATCCCAAAAAGAGATGTGTGAAATCATAGGATACTGGAAAACTCAAGGGCAGTTTGGCTCACTTGTGATCCAGTAGGGACCTTGAAGGCTGGGCTAGGGCAACAGGTACAAGAGAGATGTGCTGGGAATGTCTAAATAGAAATAACATTTCTGAGGAAGAGATTAGCGTGTCCCTGAGGAGGCTGGTAAAGAGAAAGTGCCCTGAGTGCCCTGGAAATAGGGTTTAAGGATCTCTAGGAAAACCACACTGGATCTTATGGGAATATTATGGCTGAAGTAACAAACCAGAGCCTAGGGCTCTAGACCCGTTGCCTTGGAAACAACCCCCCTTTCTTTGGGACCTTAAGGAAAATGACAAGCAGACATCAGCCAGAATCATCCAAATGTCATGGATTTGCCTTCATGTCAGGGACCCCAACCTCCAGGCCAGATATGGACTAACATGAGCACTTAAATGATAGCTAATTCTTTAAACCACCAATCCCAAATAAGAAAACGACTGCAGTTTTAGAACCTCTCTTAACCTTAAGCCAACCTCTCCGCCTCATCCCTCCCTTACCTGTCAGCTCTGGCTACTGTTTCTTAACGTGTCCACCTAGCTTGTCACTTGTTGGGTTAAAGCTTGCTGGTTAGGCTAGGCAGGCTGGCTAGCAATGCTCAGGGATCCTCCTGCCTTAGCCTTCCTGTGTTGAAACCACACCATGCACCACCACTCCTGGCCCATGGACGCAGGACATGGGCTTAGGTCTTCACTCATACTTCACCAACTGAGCTATCTCTTAGCACTTCAATATGTTCTTAAACTTAGCAACTCCTTCCATTGGAGCCTTGCTGGTAACTTCTATTATTTCCTCTAATTTTAGATGGGGTGTGCTGTTGGGAGAGGTAAATTGAGGTGCCAAGGGTTGACTGATGGGGTCATCTTAGTAGGTGACTATTTCATGGCTAAATCATGGCTTCCCCGAGTGCCTGGTCTACACTATTATAAATGCTATTTATAATAGTTATGATTTTAAACTTGGATTCATAATGAAATCTGAAGCAGAAAGAGCAAAATTCCAGACTGAAGAAAAATCACAGCTGGAAAAATCATTTTAAACTAAAACAACCAAGAAAGGCTTCCAACTTGTTACTCACTCTGGGAATTCAAAGAAGGTTAAGGTTCATGTCTAAGAAGAAAGTGCTTCAGGGAACTGGAGAGATGGAAGCCTTTACCTCCACATTTCCGGAGCCCAGTCTTCAACCTAGAACAGGTCTGAAGAGAGAGTTAGCATCCTTTACCACTGTTTCACTGGAGCACATGCTAGCAAAGATCTCTTGTTCCTCATAAGGAGCCAAGACTAAAATCTGAGGGCTCTGAAGCAGGGTACCAATTCGCCTCTGGCCACCAGGAAACTCAGCCTCTCTCTGCCTCTGTCCACTTTCACTTTCGGGGCATCCTACCCCAAGTTCCTTAGGAGTTCGAAGTTGGGGGTGGGTTGACAGAGGTGGTGCAGGAGACAGAAACTGCCTTCTCATCTTCACGTGGTCTTCAGCAGGAAGGAGCTTTGCGTTCCTGCTAACGTGTCAACAGTGACTCAGCATAGTTGTTTGCTGTCTAGTGCGTGTGTGTGCGTGCCTGTGTGAGAATGCATGCATTTTGAAGCCAGAGATCAAACCAATGTTTTGCTAGATCACTCTCCATCTTATTTTTGCAACTCGGTCTCTCACTGAACCTGGGGTTCCCAGATCCAATTAGACTTTCTGATGAGAAGGCCCAGGGAACCTCCTGTTCTGCCTTCTCAACACTAGATTTCCAAGTGTGCACTATTGAACTCAGCTTGTATGTGCTGCCAGATATCGAACTCAGGTGCCAGTGCTTGGGTATCAAGCATTTTACCCACTGAGCTGTCTCCCAGCCCAGCTCAGTGTCTTCTCCCAGCCACCTCTTTCTCTATGTGGCAATCATCTGGATCAATGGCCTTCAGCAAAGGTTCAACTCCAGATTCTGACAGTCTCCTTAACCTGACATTCCAGGATACCCTCACCAATGCAAAGCAGCAAGTGGTTATTGGGCTAGGGAGATGGTCAGAGGCAAGGAGAGAGGAAAGTAGCAGTTACTGGGCACTTGCTGCAAAGGACAAGTGTCTTGTCAAGGGGATTTGGGGAAGGCTGCTGCCCTATTAGAGGAGAGTGGTTTATCACTACTGGTCATATAAAGCAGACTCCTGTCACCTGTCATTGTCCTCAAGTGGTCCTGGTGATGTACTCCATACTCCTGTATGGAACACTCCTTCAGCTCCCTACCGCATTCATGAACCGCCTACCAAGAACAGCCCTGAGATCATATCCTTTCACAGGACTGGTCTTTCATAGGCGTGATGATGCAGCAAGGACCTGGAGTCAGAGCACCATCCTTCTAATACCCTTGGCAGAAACCTCTCCTCTAAGGTGCCCTGATAGCCCATTCCTGTAATTCTAATACTTGGGAAGCTAAGGTAGGAGGACAGCCATAAGTACAAAGCCAGTCTGGGCTACCCAGTGAGTTCCAATCCAGTCTGGCCTACAGAGTAAGACTCTCTCAAAACAAAACAAAACAAAACAAAACAAAACATCCCCAAGGAAAACGAAAAAAAGCACTCAGAAATACTCAAAGTAAAATTTAAGAATTAAAGGAGGATTAGCATTTTACTATCAACATTTCTAAATAATATTTAACATACACTTTTACTTTAAAAAAAATGTTACTCTTTTAGCAAGGCATGGTGGCACACACCTGTTGCCATTTCATCACTCCGGAAGCAGAGGCAGGTAGATTGCTCTGAGTCTCATGTCAGCCTGATCTTCATAGTGAGTTCTGGGCCACTCTGCAGTTACATAGTAAGACTTTGCCTTCCAAAACATAAATAAGTGAATATTCTTTATTTCATCTACAATTCAAACATATTTTAGCTGACAGTGTTCACATCAAATTTTAAGGTGCGGAGCATGAATATTGGTATAACTCTCCAGAGACAAAAGTGATATACTTGAGGCAGGGTAATGGGTGTGGGCATGAAGCCCCACACGTAGCTGAAGAACTATATTGGCAATGGAGAGCTACTGGGAAATGGAGAGTCAGTTTTCTTCAAGGGTAGGACCACACTCCAGCAGATGGCCCCACCCAGGAGTATGTAGGCCCACAAATTGGTATTGATAAGGCTCAAAGTTCAGTAGGTAAAGAAGTGGGTAGTGAGTATGTGAGACGTTTACAGAAATATAATCAAAATACATTCGTTTATGTTCTCAAAGAATTAATACAACTTTTTTTTTAATGATAAACTCAGCAAGATGTGGTGGCGCATGTTTCTAATTCCACCACTGGAAAGGCAAAGACAGGCAGATAGTTTGAAGCCAGCCTGGTTTATTCACAGTGAGGTCCAGAACAGCCAGCCTATAGAGAGAAACTCCATCTCAAAAAAAAAAAAAAAAAAAAAACACCTAAATAAATAAATACACACTCAAATGAAACAATAAAAACAAGTCTTCAGAGATGAAAATGATGCACTTGTACAAATGGACTGCTTTTACTCTTTCAGCCCACATTCCACAGCTAAAATAAACTTTGCCTCACAAGCTAATGTGCACATGAATATATATTAACAAAAATACACATCTCACCAAAGCTTTTCTGTGTTCAGGGGACACTGGCAATTTCTGTCTTTCTCAATCTACCCTGTTCTGTTTCTCTCTTTAGACAGTCCTTGTCCATAGCAGGGCCTCATGACATAGCTTCTAATCCCAGTTACTCACCAGGCTAAGATGGAAAAGTACAAGCCAGAGACCTACCTGGGGCACGAGTGAGTTAAAGAGCCAATCTCGGAAACTTAATAAGGCACGGTCTCAAAGACAAAAATCACACACACACACACACACACACACACACACACAAAAGACCTGGGAAGAGAATCCAGGGCTAAGGCATTGTCCCAGGATGTTCAAAACCCCCGTCTGGAGCCTCAGCATGGTAGAAAAAAAATAGATAGTCTAAGTCCCAATTCATTTTCTAAGTCTCTTAAAGCAATGATAGGACAATGACAGTCCAAATTCATCCACCCCTGGTTTCCCTCTTTCTTTCTTTTTGTTTTTGGAGTGGGGAGGGAATTCTAAGAATGGTTTTTATCTTTAAAATTTGTAAGAAAAAAAACCCAAAGGAAATTATATTCATGACATGAAAATTATATGGATGTCTTATTTCAGTGCCAACACACGTTCTCTTGGACACAGACACCTCATTCAGCCCCCCACTGTCTGTGATCACCATCGCTCAAGGGCAGAACTGAGTAGTTGCAAGTTGAGGCACGTTGTTATGGCCCATGAACCCTGAAATAGTTGTGATTTGTGTCTTTTGCTGAGAAAACTGTCTATTCTTGTACTCTCCAGTCACACCCAGGAGTTTCCAAAGCTTCGCTGTGGACAGTTTTGCCCAGGAAGGACCCACTGCTGTTTGTTGGGCTGAGCAGATTTTTCTAAGAATCTCCGTGGTGCTTCGTGGTTCTCGTTTCCTCATAAGGTGAAGCAGATGGAACATCCAGTGACCACACTTCTATGCAGCTGCCTTGGCGGTCCAGCTGACTTCCATGGAGGTCCATAGATAAGCAAGAATTTAAAGGATGCCATTGGCCACTGTCCTCAGTCACTCCAGGGATCCACGACCTCAGGGAAGGAGGAGGAAGAACACAGAGAATAGAGGCTGAGTCCTTCTCATGGAGCAGTACTTCAACTCTGGACAGGAGAGCCTTCAGGGCCATGCTTTGTGGTGGAAAGATGTGGCAGAGTTGGAAAGCCCAGCCCCATATAAGGACAACATAAAGAGATAAGAAGGGAGGAGATGGGGAAAGGGTGGAGTGGAGGGTAAGAGGGTGGTTGTGGCGGGGGTAGGAAGTGGAGGCAACGAGGGCGACAAGGCCTCAGATCTCGCAAAACTGGGGTGGGGGGAAGATGGCTTTTACCTTACTTGCTCTCTTGTGGCCTTTTGTGGGGTGAAGAACGGTTTAGTGTAGAGGCCTGAGAACGTCTATGCTTGTCCTCCACAAGAAGCTCAGAGTCCACGAGGAAGCCTCTCAGACATGTATCAGAGCCCTCGACGACCACTTCAGGGCCAAATTCACCATGCTCTCTTTGTTTGTAAAAAAAGTTTTCTTGGAGCAGAGCCATGTCTGCTATCTACGGCTGCTTTTGTGCTAGAATAGCCAAGCCTAAGTTGTCTAAGATAGTGTCCATCTAATACCTACCCTGGTTTTTTGGGTCACTGTTTGATAACCGTTGCACTTGATGGTGGCTGCAGCAGAGAAGTAAAGAACAGAACAAAGCTGGCAAATGGTCTCTGAGACAGCCTTTGTTCCTCTTTCCACGAAAAAACAAAAACAAAACAACAACAACAAACACTCACAGGAAAACATGCAGAAAGTTCCTTTGTTCCTGCTGGTAACTTTTATTATTTCTTCTAATTTCAGATGGGGAGTGCAGGTCAGCCGACCTGAAGTTGGGACGAAGAAGATCCATTTCAGCTGAGAGCTGTGTAAGTTGTGACCTTGGCAGGATTCTAAGTCTGGCTGTTGGGTGCCATATGAATAGACACCAATGGCCAAAGACCATCTCTCTTCCAGGCTGAGGATGTATGCCAATCCGAATGCCCATACTTTTCTCTTAGCACCTAGTTTCTAATCTTGAAACATCCTTCACGTCTAGTATCCTAGCTGCAACCCCGGAAAAAGGGAAGGAAATGACATTGTAAGTTGAGGGACTGAAACATCAAAGTGAGCAATCTTAACCCGGACATCATGGCATAGTAAGGTTCCTGCCATGGGCAGAATGTATGCTGCAGCTATAAAGTAGGTTATAGAAACCAGAACATTCACATTCTGCCCACCAGCTAGGAAGAGGAAACTGATGCAGCTGAAACAGGAAATTGGAACTTGGTTTGCAAAAACTCTGAAGACCTCATCAGTTTAAGGCCTAATGGTTCATGACTCAATGACTCCATTCTACTTTTTGACCTATTTTTCTCCTTAGTAAAACAATTTAAACTGATCTGGATCAGCCTCCTCCTATCTTAACTCTGAAGGTAGTCAGGGCATTTCACCAATAGGTGGCGCTAAGACAAATATTGCAAATACTTATTATCTGATGATGAATGAGCTAGGCCCTAATTAAAGCCCCTTCATTATCTCTTCCCTCTGGTCTAATTGAACTATTATTAAGTAGGTCCTGAGTGGTTTTACCTCCAGGCCAACTCTCTCTCCCTGGAGTGGTATCATGGAAAGAATCCCAGAGGAATCCTGGGACATGGATTTTGGCTCTCCCACTAATGAGATGTGTTGGCCAAGTCGCTTAATCTCTCTGAATCTTGGGAACTTTGTCTTTAAAAATAAATGAGTTGGACTTGTTGAATTTTTGTTTTCCAGGCTTCAAAAAAGAAAATCTACAACCGCTAGGATATACCACTTCTCACCAAGCAACTTAATACATTTCAAGAAAAACAAGAATTCAATAAATGGGATCTTTGACAGGAGGCTCTGGGGAGGGTAAACCAGCAGAGACTGCTGAAGGGTCATTTGGCCATGTGTGAGGACAGTTCTAAAGATATATTTGCTCCTTGACCATCGATTTCATGACTGGGAATTAGACACAAAGAAAATTACAGATACATACATCTAAGAAGACAGTCTAGAGCAGGATGATTGCTCCTGTGGCGGCATGATGTGTCTTTGTTCAGTCAGCTTTTGAACTTTCCTGTAATCTTTAGAAATGTATTGCAGAAATGTATTTCTTTAAATAAGAAAACAAAACAGAGTCTGGAAAGATGACTCAGCTATTAAGAATATTGCCTTCCTGTCCAGAGGACCCCGGGGTTCAATTCCCATCGCCCACATGACAGCTCACAACTGTCATAACTCTGTTGTCAGAGGATCCAAAAGGTTCCATGGGCACCATGTGGTGCACAGACGTACATGAAGACAAAACACCCAGACACATACAAATAACTGAATAAACAAATAAAATTATCATTATTATTATTTTAAAAAGTAAATCGTTATGGAACTGGGCAGTGAGAGGAATCCGTAGAGGCCAGAAGACATTAAGCACTTTTTATGTGCTAAGACCCAACCTAGACACTTAATCTTAAACAAACAAACAAAACAAAACATGAACAATAATGCCATGTAATAATCTACCAGTAGTCACAATGCCTTTAATCCCAGCACTCCGGAGGCAGAGACAAGCAGACCTCTATGGGTTTGAGGCCAGCATAAGCTACTTAGTGATTTCCAGACTAGCGGAAACTACGTAGTCAGACCCTAGCTAAAAAACAAACAAACAAAACAAAACAAAACAGAAAACCCCAAAATCTGTGTTTAATCTGTTCTATTGTGGTTTTGACAAGTTGAGCTTCTTGTCCAGTCTCCCAATGCTGAGCAGTGGGAGTGGAAACGTGTCTCCCATTTTATGAGAACGAGTTCCCCAGGGGCTTAAGAGCCTTTCTAGAGATGGAGGGGAAATACCCTTGTCTGACTGTGCCTTGAGTCAGAGGTGAGCCCTTTGGACCCTTTCAGGAGAAGTTGCCTTCTGCATGTTTTTGCCAATCCTGAGGGCCGCTAAAAATGGAAACCCAGATTGGTCTGTGGAGACCGAGGCTTGCTGGTAGGAAAAAGCAGTTAACAAATTCCATTCTGGAAGACGCGGTCCCCACAAGCAAACCCTCAAGCTCGGGGTCTACCACAGTACACGGTGGGAGGGGCTCTCACGTTAGCCAGCTGGGGTCTTCCTCTGGTGATGGAGGGAAGAAGCTGTTGGCATTTAGGGAGGAGAGACACAGACAAGGAGAGCCCAGTGTGGGGGGAAGCGGGAAGCAGGGAGTGCTTTGAGTACAAAGCTGGGAACCTGAGGGTTACAGAAGGCCCAGTGATGGGGGATGGGTAATGGGCAAAGGCTGGGATGTGCTTGGTCATGAAGGTGAGCTTAAATTTACCAGGAGTAGGAGGTTCAACAGTCAGGTGAGGCAGATGCTCGGGGTGAAGGAAGTACTAAGTCTATTGTAGGCATCAAAGGTAGCATTCTGATGGGAAACATTTCCAATGAATAGGGCAACTCTGTTCATACTCCTTAGAAGAACACTGGGCTTCCTGAAACCTGATGTTTTAGAAGTGAGAGTCATGATTTTTACATATTCTGGAAAAAGCATGACCTTGGAAGGTTGTTACTAGTCAGCACCATGGGGTTCTGCATAGTTATCAAATTCCAAGGACCAAGACTTCCTCCAGCCTTCAGGGCAGCTGAAGCCACTCAGCAGGGTGCTTCACAACAGGGCTTGTGTCTTCTGTGGATTCTCTAACCACAAGCCCTTGGCCACTGTCAGCAGGCTAGGTGACTCCAAGATTACATCTTGCTCTAATGGGAAAAAGGCTACCCCTCTTCCATTGACTAATCAGCTTGCCATTTTTATTTCATGATCCGTATCAAGAGAGAGGATTTGGAGCCGTGTAGGCTCCCTGACTATCTGTGAACATGACAGAAGGAACAACCATATTAATAGAGGATAAGTAGAGATGTAGTGGATTTGGTCAAGGTTAAGACAGCTACTTCCTGGGAGGCACAGTCATAGGAGGGCTGGGCTGAGGGGGTCAACTCTGGAAAGAAAGGATGTTAACACACTGAAGCATCTCTAGACACCTTGTAATTTCCTTTCTCTTATCTTAGTGTCAACTGTAGTCCATGCTTATTACCCGTCCTTAGTAGATTCCTAGCAGAGCTGTGACAAATTGTCACTAACCTGACAGCTTAGAAAAACAGAAAAAGATTCTCCCAAAGTTCTAGAGGCCTGAAGTCTGAAGTCCAGGTGTTTGTCTGGAGGCTAAAGAGGGCAACTCTCTCTGACTTCTCCCAAATTCTAATCTGTCTCGGCATTACCCAATGTCCCTTGGTCTGTGTCTGCATCCTCCAGCCTCTGCCTCCACCTTCACACAGCCTTATCTTCTCTATATGTGTGTCTCCTTTATCCTTCTCATTTTTGGATTTTGGGGCCATCTTGAATAAGCCATGATGATCTCATCTTGGAATCCTTCATGGAATTACCTCTGAAAAGACCCTTTTCAAACAAAACCATGTTGCTGAGTTCTATTTAGACTTGAGTTGGGGTGGGGGCATAAAATATTTTTACATTTATTTACTGTGGAGGGACACTGCACATGGAGATATCCACGTGGAGGTCAGAAGGCATCCTATGGGGGTCGGCTCTCTCCTTTCACCATGCGAGCTAGAAGGATCAAATGCAGATCGTCATACTTGGTGGCAAGCTTCTTTGCCCACAGGCCCATGAGAGTCTTTCTTTGAATTAAAGTGCTTGAAGATTCCTCACAAAGACAGACTCGGAGTCTAAAGCGCAAACGGTGGCAAATGTGGTTAGAGCAGCACTGTGGCTGGAATATAGACAGAGACATTTGCCTCGGCCCAAGGTCTACTGCCTTCCCACCCAGCCCACATCAGTCTCCCAGTGCTGGGTGGAGACCCGCTATGGTTTGACTATGTCCCTTTAAAGTTCGTGTGTCAGAAGCTTAATCCCCATGATGTTATCTGTGACTTTTTAAGAAAAATCAAGGGGCTGCGGTATTGGCTCAGGCTGGGAAGTGTTTGCTGAGCAAAAATGAAGACCTGCGTTTGGACCCCCAGCACACATGGGGAGATCAAGTACAGCAGGTTGTACCAGCGATCTGAGGTTTGGCGAGTCAGGGCCAGGTGGATGCCTGGAGCTTACTGGTCAATCAACCCAGCTCATCTCTGAGCTCCAAGTTCAACGGGACTCTATCTCAAAAAAGTGAGGTAGAGACTATATCTATCTCTATCTATGTATCTACCTACCTATCATCTATCTATCTGTCTGTCTATATCTATCTCTATGTATCTGTTTATCTACCTACCTACTTATCTACCTATTTTTATATCTATTTTATATCAATTATCTATCATCGAATCTATCATCTCTATAAGCTCTCTGTCTCTCTCTCACACACACATACACACACACTAACACACTTGCAGTCAAATACTGAGCAAATATCAGTACCATGATCTTAGACTTTCTAGCTCCCCAACTGCAATCCAATTAAGCTTCTATTCTTTATAAATTAGTTGGTTGGTCTCGGGTGTTTTGTTGTAGCAATGAAACAGAGAGAGGTAAATCTTATCCCTCCCCTGGTCATCACATGATTCTGTTCTAGTCTTTAAGTACCAGGTTGCCAAATTCCTCAGTCAAGTTACAGCAGCAGCAGCCTACAAATCTTTACCTCTGGGCTTTCCCTCTGCCAATCCATGTTTGAATCCCTCCCCCCAAGCATTCCTCCTAAGTGAGTATTAAGATTTCTCAAGGTCTGCTCACTGTCCTGAGTTCACCATTCAAGCTTTGGCTGGATACCCTAAGGCCTCTTTGGGCAGCAACTTGTCTCCCTAAGCAGCCACAGCTGCAGCTGGCCTCATCCTCTGTGGTTTACAGAGCCCGGCAAGTCTACCTCCTTGCTTTTGGAGACTGAAGGACTCCTGCTTCCCATGCTTTGTTGCTTAGATATGTTCACGTCCTAGCTTCCAGACCTCCAACATGTGACCACATTTGGAAAGTGGGTCTTTATATGAAAGTACATTTAGGATATCACAATGGCATCATTGTCTGTGACCTGGGTGGGCCCTATATCCAACGACAGATGTTTGACCCAGAAACATGCAGAAAGAAAAGGTCAAGTGAAGGTGGGCCAGGCTTAGTGGGATACATGCTCAGAGTGAGCCAATGGGGGCTGGAGGAGGTAAGGAAGGGTTCTCCCTAGATAAGGACCTGGCTTTCCCAAGAGCTTACATGACTTTGGACTTCTGCTTCCAATACTGTGAGAGAGTGGATCCCTACTGTTTTAAGCTACCTGGTGTATGACCACTTGTTAAATAGCCATAAAAAACCAATCCTCACAGATCATCTCAGAATCCCAGTGTTCCAGTAACTATCTGCCAAGTACACACCTAAGGAGTAAGCCTATTAAGCTCAAAGTCCCATCCCCACCCAAACAGATGCGGGGCATCAGAGGCTCCTGGCCAGGGGGAGGAGCCTTTTTCTCATTCTTGCAGAAGCACCTAATGAGACAAAAGCATGTTTCATTCTAGGATGTTTTTTACTTTTATTTTATTTTACTTTCTTAGAGTTTTCTTTTTTTAACTGAAAAAAAAAAAAAAGGAAAAGAGCAGCAAAGTCTCTCTTTGTGTTCTGATTCTAACCCCCTGCACCACCTGGAGAGGTCATTCCACTGTCAGGCCCTAGATATCTAGTGCCTTGATATACATCACAGTTTCATTCTGCTGCAAAGCATATGGTCTTCCCCAACTGCTCTTCCCTCTGCAGCTTGAAGACTTAGGGCACAATGGCTCCAGTGCCACCGTCTCTATTTCAGGCAAGCCTGTGGGCGAACTGCATGCCCAGTGTGGAGAACGTGATGGGGAGAGTATGTGATTTCCAGAATGCCCTGGACAAAGGCGAGGTATGAAAAATAAGAATGCAGAAAGGGAAAGTGGTGGAGGGTGTTCTTCATGGTTCCTCTAAGAAGCCTTCCCTTACTCATTGGCTACCACCCAAAAACTTTGGTCATTCATCTGCTCTGACAGTTAAAGTCTTTTTCACATTTATGCCCCTCCTCATCTTGCAAGCAAAGATTGCTCATGTTCTCGTTCCCTAGCACAAAATAGGTGCTTAAAGGAGAGCCTGGGCATAGATGTGCAGGTGCCTCCTGAGCTTGAGGCAGAGGGAAGGCATAGTCAGGGTGGCATGCAGTGCCCGAGGAACACCGAATAAAGGCAATTTCGTGCCTGTCATAATCCTGCTTAGACCAGCCATCAAACAGAACTCAAGAGTGGCCTGAGCAGAGCACATCACAGGGACATTAACATTTTACAGACGCCCTATCTGAACCTCTGTCTTTATCTCTCCCCTAATTGAGGCATCTGTGCCTAAGGATGTTTCTGTTTGGGCCAAATACACGTTCCACATGTCCAATGAGATGCACTGAGCTGCATTCCTCGCAGGCATACACATGAGCTCATGCAAGTCCCAGGGTGCTCATCTGGTCCAGATTGAAGAGAAACTAGCTGGATGGAGAAAAACACATCATGTATCAACTTAATACCAAACAGATTTTATGACAGACTGGAACTGCTTTTGATAATCTACTAATATATCAGGAGGGCTAATGAACTAAAAAAGACCCATCTAATCAGTGTATCTTCGAGGTCTGGACAATGTTTGTGTGGGCCACAGGGATGCTAGAAGTACAGAAAGTCAGGGAGCTTAGGGAAGCTTATCCAAAAGCTCCCCTGCCCCCAACTGCTAGAAGCAATCCTGTCTACTGTAGCCAGCAATGTATTTTGCCAATTTATGAGCATAGACAATTTTTTTTCTGGCTAAAAGTCAGAGTGGACTTTTCCAGAGGCAAAGAGACTATGACTTCCCCACCACCACCCTAACAGGCAAGGGTGACCATGGAGAAAGAAGCCCAATAAAGGAAAATGAGACAACACATGGTAGTTTCCCCTGTGACTGTCTCAACCTCTAGATGGCATGTTCATTAGTGAGTAGCCCCCATCAACTGTCACTCACCCACAGCATCAGTCCAAGGGGATGCCTCGGGCTGCCCAAAGTCTCTCTTTGTGTTCTGGTTCTAACCCCCTGTACCACATGGCTTCATCACTGGGTAAAGAATGACTTTGGAACTCCGATCCATCACTTGATGATGTGAGCTGTGACAGATGCTCAATTTCCCTGGCCGCAGCCTCCTCATTGGAAAATAAATATTTAAATGATGAATGAGCTAAGAATTTGGGGCTGCCCCCTCCTCACCCCTCACCACCTCTGATAGGCAGGAGAGCCTGCCCCAGGTGCACGAGAGCAGAACTGGCTCTGCCCCTTGCCAGTGATGGCACTGGGTGAGCTCACCCTTGTGTGGGTGCAGGAGAGCTGGTGGGCCGAACAGCTCAGCTACCTACCACCCAGAGCCAGAGCCAGAGCTAGGGCTTTGAGTTGGCCCACACTCCAACATGTACCCCATCTTTGAACTGCTCGAGTCCATGAAGGAGCCAGTCCTACAAATCCAAAGCTGCAGGACTCCATGACACAGGGTAACAACAGCAAATCTGAGAGAAGTACCAGTGAGGATCCAGTATTGATAATGTAGCAGAAGCCAGGGGCCTCAAGCCAGACCAATGACTCACTGTAATGAACATTTGCAAGCAAAGAAATGTGGACAAAAGAGTATGCTGTGGGGCACACTGTGATGCAGTACCGCTTCCACAACAAGGTTTTTTCTTTGGGGGAAGGGGGAGACTGCAAGGGCAGAGGGGACGGGGAGATGAAGGGGATTGGGGTGTGTGATGTGAAACTCACAATCAACAAAAAGTTAAATTTTCAAAAATTCCAAGAAAAAGGAGGAAGAGGTGGAAGAAGAGGAAGAAGAATAATTTGGGACTGCTTCCAAAAGCCAATTTCTGTCTGGAATGATAGCAAACCATGTATGTGCAGAGTCAGACACTGGAGAAATAAACACAGTAAAGTGAGGGTGGGTGTGTTAATTCCTGGGAAAGGCAAAAACTGGACAGCTTGTTATTCTCAGCAAGTATTTATATATATGTATGTATAAAAACCAAATATATGCATATACATATATAATACATTGGTTTTTCAAGACCGGGTTTCACTTGTGTATTCCTGGCTGTCCTGGAACTCACTTTGTAGAACAGGCTGACCTTAGACTCAGAGATATCCTGGCTCAGCCTCCTGAGTGATGGGATTAAAGTTGTGCACCACCAGACCCAGCTAAAGAGTTTTTGTATGATATCATTTTTTCTTGTTGGTGTATAGGCATGTTACCTAAAATGCCAAGAAAGAGGTTCAGAGTAATCTTAAATGGAAGCCACCATTTCAGCTGCTTTGTTCACATGAGATGCATTAGCACATGCTGCCCTATTCTTATCAGTGTTATAAAGAGGTTCTTAATATATGGTGGTGGAAAGATAATCACTGACGGTAAAGGCAGCCATACTATTGGAGAGGAAAGTACCAGGCTGATTAACCTCATTTTACTTTTTAATTAGGAAACCAGAGGCACAGCGAAGAAACCCATGCAATGTTCCTGTGGCTTTTCTCTTGGGCGGCACTTGCCTCTTAGTGGAAGAGCTGCTTCCAAGGAGAGGGGTCCATATGCTTTTTCACTTTTCCGTTTTCTTTGTACTGTGGTAGGCAAGTAGGCATTTAAATGTGACCCTTTACATGGAATGTCTCTGGGTGTGTGGAGAGTTCCCCATCTGTTTCGCTCAGGATGAGGCAGATGAGGAAGTAGTAGAGAGTCATAGATACTATGTCTCTGTTTGGCTGGTGTGGGGGGAAAACCTGAGTTGATGGCCATTGAGATAATCTGCTGTGCAGAGCTGGCAGCTAGACAAGTGTATCTTCAGAGGGCATCTGCTTCTGCAACTGTCCCAGGTCAGAGGTGACAGCTTGAGAGGGAAATCCTAACTTTAAAGGTTAACAATGACTTGTGACTTAAATAGAAAATTCTGGGAATCAGTGAATGGATAGAAGATTGCATTATAAATAAGAGAAAATGAATTCAGGTCAACAACTATTTCTTAAGTACTAGGTACTGCCCTGTGCGAATCATCATCATAATGAGCAATAATCACTCATGTTTACTTTCTCTATCAGGTGCCTGGCACTGTTTCAAACATATGTATTTTAATCTTCTAAACAAGTCAATTTAGGGATTGTGTTAGGGATACAGAAACAAGGTCTCCAAAGGCTAAATAACCTTCTTGGCATAACCCAGGTAGTACATGGGAAAGACTGAGGTGCAAACTCAGTCTCCAAGTGATAGGTTCATGTCACCATCTTATCATGCCTCTTAACATGGGATTTCTCTTCTCAATAAAGTCACATGGTGGGAGGCTGGGGAAATGACTTAATTGGCAAAGGGTGCTTGGCATGGAAGCATGAGGACTTGTTGCAGATCTGTAACACGCACACAAATATATAAATATACATATATATGTAATATATATATTATATATATAAATATATATTAATATATATTTGTAATCCCAGCACTGGAGAGGTCCCTCTTCCATTTAGGAGGCTACTACACCCTTGTGTGCAAGGACACATTATGTCTGAGATGAGCAATGTGTTTGAACCCACCCAGACTGCTCTATAGGAATGCCCTAGACCAGATGGCTTCTGTTTCCTATGATTCTGGAGGCAGCAAGTCCGAGATCAAAGCACCAGATGAAGGTCAGTTCTTTTTCTGTTTTCTTTTTTGTTTTGTTTTGTTTTGTTTTCTACTGTGTCCTGACATGGCAGTGGCCTCTTTTATATAAAACAAAAACAAACAAATCATCAACCTGTTCTCTCTTTCATGGCAGACTTCCTAAAGGCAGCCCCCTCACACCCTCACATCAGAGATTAGAATACAACAAATGTATCCGAGAGTACAGATTTCAGTCTCCAAGTAGGAATGGGAAAGAGGGGACATGTTGAGAAATGGCAGAGTTAAAATTAGTCAGATGTGTGCCTGAAGGCAACAGGGTAGGGACAGATTCAACGAGCCAGGGTGAATTTCACTTTCAGGCCTGGACACTTGTCATTTATTGAAATGCAGAGTATAAGATAAGATATAGGTCAAGGAAGGAACATGGTAAGTTATGCTTATGCAAGACTTCAAGTGCACGCAGAGACATCTCAAAGGAAAAAGGCTTGAATCCAAGGGAGTAATGACATGACTAGCACCATCAGTGTTGTGTGTACTAGAGAGAGGTGTGACCCCTAGTTTCAAAGATAAAACCAGTTTCTTCCCCCTGTGGATACACACCACTCCCCTGTCCTGGGCTGGCATTTATTTTTCTCCTCTTAAATCCCATCTGGACTAGCAGATGTTATGATGAGCTTGTGATGAGCAGAGGCTATGGAAGACTGTTGAACTCAGGCCTTAAGAGGACAATCGGTTTCTCATTATTCCCTCTTTGAACACAGTATGGGATGCAGCCACCATGCTACGAGAAAACCCAAGCTACAAACCCGCAGAATCACAATGAGGCTTAGAGTTGTCTTAAGCCACTAGTTTTAAATGGTTCGATATGTAGCAATAGAGACATGGAAATTAGTACCTGGTGTGGTCTGAATGCTTCCTTCAGGAATTTTTAGTTGAAACTTAATTACCAGGGTGATGATATCAAGTGGCAGAGGGTTTAAAGAGGCAATTAACTTATAAGGACAGGATCCTAATGAGTGGAATTAGCAACCCTCCGAAAGGACTGGGGATGCACAAGCAAGCTCTTATAGTCCTTCACCATACACAACACACATCCCCCTCCTACCTTCTGCTGTGCGAGGTCATGGCCTCAAGATACCGTGCTGGAAGCTAAGAGTAGCCCTCACTAGGCTGGAGCCTGGGTGCATCTTGTTCTTGGCTGTCTGGTTCTGATATTTTTTAAAAGAACAATAACACTTGATGTGTTTTTTAATTTCTTATTGTGTTTAAGTTATAATACGCTAAATAAATATGGTTCTACTATCTTATAAAAAAGCTTTTAATTTAATAACTAAGAGCAAGAGTTTTTAATGTGTCGGCAAATAATGTTCAAAGGTCATTGAGTAATTATAATGTTCCCACAGATTAAGGTTGCTGGGCCAAGGTCCACATACATGGAGACTTTTATGAACTGACAGGACCCTAACCGTGAGAAAAGTCTATGTTCTCTTCAGAACAAACAGATGAGAAAAAGGCATTGTACTATGCAACCAAAATTAAATGGAAAATATTCATATTATTCTTAATGAACTGCCATCAACTGTATTAATTTTTGTAAGATTGAGAATGCATATTCACAGGTCAAGTGATATTTCAGCTCAAGACTACTACAAATCAGGAAGAAATTCTCCAAGCAGTATTTCTGACAAAATATATATATAATTTTATTTTATTTTTTACACAAATTTTCACTGCATTGCTACACAGTTAATTCAGAAACCTCTCGGTGTGGCTTCTGTAGTTGTTTTAAATGCCCATGGCAGAGGAGTTTGGTTAATCAGCCACAACAGTGCAGCCAGAAACCACACAGGAAAAATGGCATGGTGGCAAAGAGCTTATGTCTTCTATGGGCTCTTGATCAGGTCCTACTACATTACAGTTGACTACATAATGCACTGTTGTCCCCGTCTTCCTCACAGCCAGAGCCTGTGGAAGTGTCCGTCAGCCCGGGGTTGAGTGAGGCCTAGGTCCTCAGTCCTGCAGCGGTGTTTCCCTCTCTGCAACCTCCACGGCAGGCTATTCAGAAGCCTTCCCCGAAAACATGCCCATTTCTTACAATAACCACACAGTGCCTGTATGGATATTCTTAGCGATGTCCATTCTAAAGGTATAACTAGTATGTTATTTGAGGAGACAGTCGATTTTTAAAGATATGTGTGTCTATATGCAGGTGCTATGGCCCATGTGTGGCGGTCACAGGGCAAACCTGGGCATCGGTCCTTATCTTCTACCTTGCCTTAGACAGGGTATCTTATTATTTGCCCCATACACCAGGCTAGCTGACCCCTGACTTTCTGGAGAGTCTCTCTTCTTAGCTTTCTATCAACATAGGGTTCCTGGATCACAGATGGGTGCACTAAGTCAGGGGATAATGCCTAAAAAATTTACCTACTGAGCCATCTCCCCAGGCCAAGGAGGTCAATATATTCAACACTATCTGTAAAGATGCAAGGGAAAGCACTCCATTTGAGATAAGAAGCAGGGCATTTCAGTTACACTCAGAGTATCAAGTTGAAGTCACAGAAATAGAGAAAATCAGAATCAAAAGAAGTTCAGTTCAATTTAGGAAAATGAAAATACACACATGATAGGATGATCCTCATAGAGCTCTTGGTGACTATTATGTCACCAATAGCGATTACAAGCAACAACAAATTACAAGAGGGGGAAACATTAGACAAATTAAATTTAGCAGTTTATCTGAACAAATACCCACTTGTGAATCTGGCTGCACTGAGAGAAAGATGGGGTTCAGAGACACCCTGCTCAGCCATGTGGGCAGCAGTTCAACCATTGTTCAGCATTTACTGAGGGAGGGTCTGAGGCTCCCTGCTGATATCAACGCCTGTGTTTGCCACAGTCTCTGCTTTAAAATGGCATATCATTTGCATATAACCTACAGGAGTACCCGTGCATAGTTTACATTATCTCTATATCTCTATAATGCCTAATACAGTATAAATGCTATGTAAGTCATGGTGTTGCCTAAGAAACAATGACAAAATAAAGCCTTTGCATGGTTAGTGTAAATGCAAGTATCTTGGTCCTAGCACAAAATCTGATGGTGGTTGACTCTGATAAGATAAGAAGCCAGTACATAATAAACAGAAAATGGAGGTGATGGACAGGATGGCTTGGCTTAGCATTCATCTAATTTGGGCATGATGTGATAAGACATTTGCCTTACATGAACATAGTCCAATCAACAGGCAGCCTATGATTGGCGGAAACTCAGCTGCTGTGATTGGCTGAGACTTAGCTATATTTGTTACAAAAGTATTCTCATATACTAGGGTGCAATTCAGTTACATGCTAAGTCATGCTGTAATTTTACCGTATAGTGATTCTAAGTCTGGTGACAGCTGTAGGTCAATTTTAGTGTAATTTACCAGGGACACAGATTCGTGGTAAACTAGTAACTTGAGAGATAGAATATCCAAGTCTACGGCTGTATCACGCTGAACACATCTCATCTCACCTGATCTCAGAACCTAAGCCAGTTTGGGTATAGATAGGTGTGCTTGGATGCAGCTGCCTGAGAAGATCTCCAGGCATGAAGGCTGCTTCACTCATGCTGGTGAGAGGGTGAGATCAGCTGAGCAAGATCAACTGCTCCATTTTCAGGCAGAATTTAAAGGTGGTAATTTCAACATGAGACTGTTGATGAGAGAGTTTCAAGTGATTTCATATTAGCTAATCCTCTGGCTAACAAAATATTCTCAAAGAAGAAATGACCACGGGGTCAAAAAGCCACCTCGGAAACACAGCACCCAGGTGCAGAACAGACCAAATGTGTGCTTGCCAGAGTGTTGATGTCTCAAAAGTTTAAGTGGTACCCATTGATCACCCCATCCAAAAAGGGGGCGGGGCCTCTGGGACAGGAAACTTCTCAGACATCCTAGGGATACAGTAGCACTCTGGAAAAAAAATTATAGATTTATTTATTTTGTATCTCTTATGAGAAAATGCCTGAGTGTATGTGTGTGCATTGCATATGTGCAGGTGCTCATGTAGGCCAGAAGAGACATGGATCTCCTGGAACTGGAATTACAGGCAGCTGTGGGTACTGGGAACTAAACCCAGGTCCTTTGCAAGATCGGCAGGTGCTCTTGACTAGTGAGCCATGGCTCCAGCTCCAACCTCGGTTGTTTTTAAAGACAGGATCCTGTAGCTTAGGCAGTCCTGTCTCAAATAGATCTGTTTGGGCATAGTGTGGCATGAAGTTCAGGGCAAATAGGAGCAAATGCCTATTCCTCCTAGTAAGGTACGCATGGCAGACTAAAGACATGAACCTAGTCTGGTGAACCACTGGGTCTATTGGTTATCCTTGCAGGAATGAAGGTGAGTTTTTCCTTACAAGGGCTCGAACCTCTAATCCTCTTTCCTCCAGACCCAGAGTGACAAGTAGGCACCAGCACACTTATTTCCCTGCAGTAAAGGGGATCAAACCCCTCAGCTTCAAGCATACTAGCCAATTACTCTCCCTACCCCAGCTCAAACCATGAGCTTCTGGAGGGTTGCCTATGGTTAATCACAGCTGTTCTAATAAGGATGGTGATGACTGCAGGGCATCGTGGTGATTTAAAGCACAGAGACCTCACAACATTTTTAAGGGAGCTTATATCAGCTTAAACTTGAAGGGACAAATAATGGAAAATGAAAAGAGATGCCAAGGCCTCAAACTTACTCCAAGCAGGAAGAAGGCTAAAGGAGCACCTCCGCTAGACACATGGGACAGGCATTTGGTTTTGTCTGTTTCATTTGGTTTGGTTTGGTTTGGGGCTTCTTGAGACAGGGCCTTACTATGCAGCCTGGCTGGAACTCACTGTGCAGGGAAGGCTGGCCTCTGCATTTCAGTGATCCTCCTGTCTCTGCCTTCCAAGTTCTAAGTTGACAGGCATGCACCACCACGCCCGGCTCACAGTGTATTTCTTACAGGAAAGGAAGGAGGATTCAGAAAGGAAAGCCAGGAATCCACAGGAGGAAGAGCCAAGAGCCATGGAAAACTACTCACAAGGAGCAGAAACTCTCGGCCAATCCAGGGACATTCTCTGGCCCAGTAGTCAGTGCAAATCATAACATGTGCCCAGTTGAATGTCAGAATTGCTAAGAACAGCAGCGCTTGCCCTCCCTGTGTACTCTGGACTTCATTGCTTTGTTCTGTGCCCTTTCCCACCACTGTTTCTTAGGTTGTAAGGTAACTTGCTGGTTTGATCCAGAGATCATGATGCCTCCTCCCAAAGCAACAGCTGAGAAGCAACATCAAGGTGGAGAGCTGATTCCATCATGGAATGAGAATTTGGGCAGGTGTGAATGCCCTTTGCACATTGGAGCACTAGCCATTGTCACAGCCAGAACATTAACCGAGGCAGACTATCAACTATGTCTGCCACGCACTCCCTCTCTCTGCGAAAAATGCTACACCTCGTGTGATTGTCTTTACCAATGTGAAGCAGGAGAAGGGGCATCGGTGAGTTTTGCATCTCTCTGCCTGATAAGGACTGGCAGTGGTGCCTTCTCCTTTTGGAACACAGGCCTGTCTTCAGGAAGGAGAATAAAGGGACGGCATGAGAGCACTTTACAGGGAGGGGGTGTGTGTCAGGCTGTCAACCGTCAGCCTGGCCAGAGTCAGCCTCCCAGTGGCCAGAGCTAATGTCCAGCTGTATGTTGGTAAGGTAAGCATCCCTCCTAGCTCCCTGGCCAATGCCACAGACAGAAGAGCACTCAGTGAAGCCACAGACTCTTTGGGACAAGAATTTGTTGCAGTTTGAAACCACAGAGTTTTGGTTAGTTCGTTGTGGCAACAGGGGACTAAAACAGATAAGGATGAAAACACAGGATGGGTGCAAAGGTCTTCAAGAAAGCATGTGAGATACTCAGACAAGAGAAACTTGGGGAGACCATGAATCTCAGGTAGTTATAGGGATAGCAGAGATGGCAAAAACGTTCAGAGAAAGTGGGGGGGGGGGAGCTAGCAGCAGCAAGTGTACACCAAACAGGAAAGTCTGTTGTGAAGAGTTTTGAATTTCTCTGCCTGATGAGGACTTTTGCTTCTCCTTTTGGAACACAGGCCCATCTTCAGGAAGCAGAATAAAGAGCTGGCATGAGAGCGTTTTAAGGGGAAGCTCAGGCTGTCAACTGTCAGCTCTGTTTGAGCTTCCACCAGCAGCCAGAACAAACATTCAGCCGTATGTTAGTGAGGCTATTTCTGAGCAACCATCCCCTCCAAAACAAGAAGAGACTCACAGCATCAGAAGTCTCTGAGAGCTCCAGAGAGGTGAAAGATTAGGAATGCGATGGCCATCAGTCCTCATCTATGGTAAAGTGACAGTCATTGATGATCGCTGCAGTGTCAGCAGAGCAACGGCAGCAGAAGCTGACCCGGTGGTGGTGGTGTGTGTCTGTGGAGGGGATTGGCGGGGGGGCTGAAAGGACTTCTAGCAGGCAAGTTGACTTGCTACAGGCAGTGACACCGAGAGGAAAGATCAGGCACAGACACCTCTTGTCACTAAGTATCTCTAAAGGAAATGAGAGTAATAGGACATTTGATAAATGGGGTCATGAGGTCAAGGGAAGTTTTATATTAGCGTTTCAATGCTTTCCACTCCACCTCCAGGTTTGGCTTTGTGTAAATGGCCGCCTTCAGGCTGATGTGTGCCTGCCGCTGTGATGGATTCATGAGGTTCTGGTGGAAGCTGGGGGATGTGGATGTGGTGTTGTTGTGTGGGGTGAGGAGCAGGGTGCTGGGTGTTCAGAGGTGCCATTTGTCACTGAGTAGCTACAGCAGCGTGTCACTTCGGGATCTTGCTTCTCCACCGTTCTAGAGGGGACACCCAGGAAGACACTGAAGAGCCTTCTAGGATTAATATTCAAGTTCAAGTTTTTCCACATGTGATTATTACATTTTGTTCTCAAAGTTAAAACAAAAATCTAGTGTATGAACACGAACTAAGTATCCCACTTTATTAAACAAAACATTATCGTGACAGTTACCAGCATGGACTCAGAAGCCAAGGGACCTCATTTCAGCCCCTGTCCCTAGACCCTTACCACTGGCTGTGTGGCATTGTGTGATTCAGGCTAACATTCCCATGCTATCAGCACCTACCATAGAAAGCTCTCATGTGAAGCAGGACGTATGACAACAGAGTGGGGCGCTTGACATGTACTAAGAACTGTATTTACAGCCTCCTTGCTAATACCTTGTGAAATTCTTTTTTTGTTTGGTTTTGTTTTTTGTGGGGTGGAAGAGTGATATGGCAAAGAGCTAGGTTCCACCAAGCAAGAAACAAGATGAGAACAAACCCACGGCTTAGGACTACTCTTAACTGCCATTTCCACATCACTTATTGCCTACCGCTGCTCCTCTTGCTCCAGAACCCTCCCTCCATAGGCATTACCTCCTTTCTCTGCTGGTGTGTGCATGTGTGCCCATTCATTCAGTCGTCACTCATTGAGAAACTCGTCTTACTTTCTTCCAAGCCTTCTTCCTCTTGCTGAAAAACAATGCAGTAAAGATCCCACCTCCCTGGTGTTTAAATATTCCAGAGGAAGACAGACTATCCCGACAAACTGCACACGAAAATTTGCAATGCCTGCAGTGGTGGCCAGTGGGCTGGGGTTGAAACTGAGCTGGGGAGTCACTCCTTCGCGCTCAGGGTCTCCTGAGTATGTGACAGGTTCAGGGCATAAGCTGCCCAAAGGAGGCCGCCACATACTGGGATTGAGCTCTTGCCAGGGCAGAAGAACAAGGAGCAAGACCACCAAAGGACACACGAGACTGGGTTTTGGATGATTAAAGGATATGAAGACTAGTCCAGGGCTAAAGTGTAGGATATGCTGTTAAGAAATGGGGTGTGGGTGTGGGACAAGGGCTAATTCACGGCCACTTTCCTCCTCCTCTTCCTCCTCTACCTCCTCCTCCATCTTCTTTTTAAATAAAAAATACTTTATTTCTAACCGAGTGGAAATGGTGGTGGCAGCGGTGGCGGCGGTGCGCACCTTCAATCCCAGCTCCTAGGAGGCAGAGACAGACAGATCTCTTTAGTTTGAGGCTAGCCTGGGCTACAGAGAGAGTTCCATGACAGCCAGGGCCACACAGTGAAAGCCTGTCTCAAAAATGCATTAGTTTTATTGTAGAAAAATTCTAGTCTGTCCATTTTACGTCATTTCTAGAGAACATCACAGGGAAAGAAATGTGCCTTCCCAAGGTGTGACTGATTGAGGTACAGAGCCTGGGGGCTGGTGTGGAAACACTACTAAATATGGCGGGAAGAGAGGCAAGCCAGTCTTCCAACCTTCTCAGAGAGCTCACAGCCCTCACCTAAACCTGAGGCCGAAGGCCGCTTCCCCAGAAATAAGGAGATAAGATTGACCGACTGGCAGCCCTTTGCCTTGCTCTGGACATGTTTGATGCACTGCAATCCCTGTGTGTTGACCCCATTAAGTTGCAGCATAGACACCCATGGCTGATGGGGTGTCACTGAAGGTGCTATTGGAAAACTCCTGCTCAAAACGGAACCACCAACAAAGATATGACGAATACTCTAAGTGATTTTTATATGATTAGGCAGTGTTTAAACAACCCAGGAAATGGCCATGCCTTCTCTGAAAAGACCCAAATGAAGTGTCTAATAAAAAGAAAACTACCCATTAACCCACCATTTCTTTTTCTACTTGCAGTCCTTGTAAGATCAATAATAAAACACAAGTCTTTACAACCTCATACTGAAACTACACCTGAACATAAAGGTTTCTTTCCTCACTAAAATGGTGTTTCATTCAATAACTACTGCAAGCAACAAATCAATTTATCCAAGACTCCTGGATTTCCACACTGCTAAGTGTTGCCAGGTAGACTCTGCTGGCACATTTGTGGTTTCTTTAGTCCTACTCCTCCCTAAATGACAGAGAGGACAAGCTTTCTTTTATTGGAGCCATTCATCAGAGAGACAGAGACAGAGAGAACGACATAGAGACTCATCTCACAAGTTTCAGCATGGGGCATAGGGCGTAGAGGTAGCCTGAAATGTATTTACCCTTCATAATGAAGAAAATTCATGAGTACAAATGTTTATCATGTATGAAGCATCTATACATGCTGTCTTGCTAAATCTACTGTTCCAAACATCTGACTTTTATGGATTGCTTATTATCATAAGTTATATACGGTTCCTCTAACTCATATATATCCTTTATTACCACAGGGCATACATTGATGATATGATGATATGAAAAGTGAAAATGGGTACATATTGAATTTTCATGACACCCTTCAGGAGTAGGTAACTACTATCCCCCTGTCCTGCACAAGGTGGATTCCAGCTTGAACTTTGATTCAGTCTGCCTTACAAACCCTGTCGTGTGAACTCATTTATGCCCATACATAACCTGGAGAACCTGGAGAAGGAGCTAACACTGAGGGGTGGGAAGACCCGGGTTGTGTTTGCTAGTCACATCCTTGAGTTCACCCATAAAGACTTGTGTCTGCATCTTAAGCGGTAAGCAGTACAAAACAACAACAACAAACAGCAGCAAAAACGGATAAATCATTGGGGTCACCTAAACTTCTGTGTGCCCACGGGTCATAAGCAGATTTCATTCCCACCTCGCTTTGATGCTGGTGGGAAGGTTCTCTACCCAGCACATGTCCACCCATTTTTCTTTTTTCTGACTAGCCCCAACTTGAACAGTTATCCCTCTTCCAGTGAGATAAGGAAGCTTACCCTAGACAGCTGCCCCATCCTAGCCTGAAGGAAGGTAGACTTGGAAACAAAGTGGCCTGGAAACCTTTGCAGTTGGCAGGATAGAGGTGAGTGCTGGGAGGGACTACCAGTCTTCTCCCAGAAGCAGCCTCCCTTCTTTGGATCCCATCACTAAGGTCTGTTCTGGATTTGCTCACATAGTTACCAAATTAGAGTGAAAGCATGAGTGGAGGAAGCCAAGAGAATCAGAGGGAAACAAGGGGAAGCCCTGGAGCTCATCCACCTGGAAGGTGCTTTGGCAGATACTATCCGTCCCCCAAGCGATTCTCTCCATCTGCCATATATCTGAGCCCTTTTATAGCTGGGCACCTGGCCATCTAGAGTGAAGATGTCTCTTTGAAGTTTGGTGGTCCATGTGACTGAGCTCTGGCTGGTGAAATAGAAGTAAAAATATCATGTGACAAGCCTTCTCTACGAGACAGGTAGTTCAACAATGTCATCTGCATTCTTCTTTCTAATGCTAGAATCATATAGGCAAGGGCTTAATCTCTAATCACTATCTTAACCCATAGAGACCATCTCCTATTGCTTTAGGAAAGGGAAGAATAGGAGGTGGAAGGAGCCTGGAAGGTAAAAGTGGTATCATATTTTTCAAGTACTGTTATTACAGAAACCCCTGGTTTTGTCTCTAACCTTGCATGTGTAGAAGAGAAGCAAGGCTCATTTAAGAAGCCTATTTGTTACTTTCTTTTTTCTTTTTTCTTTTTTTGTTATCAATCACAGGTTAGGTACTTTGCATCCCTCCCTCATTCCCTCCCACCCTCCCCAACCCTCCCTCATCTCCTCCCCGCCCGCTCCAAGTCCACCAACGGGGGAGGACCTTCTCCCCTTCCATCCAACCCCAGCTCATCCTGTCTCCTCTGGGCTGGCTGCAATGTCCTCCATGGGATGTAGTCAGTCTGTCACTCCCTGGCATGTATGGGGGAAGGTCAAAGAGTCAGCCATCAAGTTCAAGACTGAAACAGTCCCTGTTTCCCTCACTAGGGTCTTTAGTCCTATACCGAGCTATCCTGGATCCCATCTGAACAGGGGTTCCAGGACACATCCACACGTGGTCCTTG